>OX243818.1:37016772-37439272 GCA_945859605.1 Lumbricus rubellus | reverse complement strand
CGGAGGCGGTGGGGGAGGTGAGGTGTGTGCGGTGGTGATGGTGTCTATGTGGCGGGGGCGGTGGGGGTGGTGAGGTGTGTGCGCGGTGGTGGTGGCGGTGATGATGTTGAAGTGGTTAGGAAGGTGAGGTGGTTGTGGTGGTTGTGGTGATGGTTTTGGAGAGGACATGGTGGGGAAAGTAAGGTGTTTGTGATGGTGGTGGGTGGAGGCGGTGGGAGAGGTGAAGTGTTCTCGCATTGACTACTGTAACTCGTTACTCATTGGGCTCGTAAACTCCGCTTTGCTCCTCTCCAATCGGTACTTAATGCATCTGCTCGCTTGATTGCTCGCCTCTCTCGTTTCTCTCACATTTCGACTTTCATGACTGAGCACCTTCACTGGCTTCCTTTGACTGCCCGGATTCAATATAAAATTCTTTTTCTCACCTATAAGATGTTTTTGGGTCTAGCGCCTCGCTACCTTTGTGATCTCATTAGGAAGCCTTTCTCAGCTACTGTTGGCCGTCCTCTCCGCTCTTTATTTATATCGTCATGATCCTCTTGTTCCACGATCTCGGACTGCTACAGCCCAACACCGCGCCTTTGCCTCTGTCTGCCCTTTACTGTGGAATGGCCTTCCTACTTTTATTCGTGCTCAGATTTTATCTGGAGGCTTTACTTTTTCTGCCAAGTGTCTTAAGACTTTTCTTTTTCCAGGAGTTCTTCGCACTGGGAGCGCCTCTGATTAGATTGTACTGTGAGAGGCGCTCTATTAATCCAAAATAGAATAGAATAGAATAGTGACGTTTCTATATTCTGTATAAGAGTCATACGTCTGTGCCTTGGTCTTCACGCTGGCAGGCCCTAGCCCCCCTCTCTCTCTGACATATGCATCATCAGCGTCACCCTCAGGGATGGACCGATCATGGTAACCGCTAGTTTCCCTCCCTGCAGGCCTCTGATCGTCCAGGGGGTAATTAGATTATTATCGGCGTTGGCGTGACGGATTCCAGACTGCTCATGGGTGGAAAGCGATTACCCGCCCCGTCCTATCGCCCATGTCTAATCTATAGGAATCTGATGCCGATGACTGTATATATATAGTATATATATAGTATATATATATATGCCTCGCAACGAGACACGGTGGTGTAGCGGTACCTCAAGCCACTGTCTTGCGACCTTGGACTAGTTGCTCACTCACAATAATTGTATGTGAGGGAAAGCACCTCACTCATCTCATCCCCAGGAGCGTAAAGCCATGCAGTGAACCTGCCTTTGGGCAGAGAACTCATCATCCTCATCCTCATCATCATCCTCATCATCCTCCTCATCATCATCCTCATCCTCCTCATCATCATCTATGCCTATGACTGTATGCATAGAATTATATATTATATATAGTATATGCCGCCTCTATTCGTAAATATCGCTTCCATTCGCACCTATGGTACTACATTCTATGTGTTTACATGTACATGCACTCATTTTTGCGCAATACTATTTGTTGATGTTTCTATTTTCTTTATACTAAGAGTGCTTTGTCTTTCTGAAGTCTAAATCTATTCACATATCTTCCCGCCTATGCCCTGATATTTTTTGGCTCACTAAGTTATACATTGTCGCAATGGTTGCAGTTATTGTGGTGGTGAGATGGCGGTACTGGTGATGGTGGTTGTTTTGATGATGGTTGCGGTGGTGGTGTAGTTGGCGGTGGCGGTGATGGTAGTGGTGGTGGAGATGGAGATGGTGATGGTGGTAGTCGTGGCGGCGGTACTGATGAGAATGGCATGCTCAACAACAGACATACATGTATACAGACATACATGCATGCATAGATACATACATGCCTACATAAATACATACATACACACAGACAGACAGACATGTATACATACATACAAACAAACATACATAGGCCCTACATACAATGTCATACATTCATGCAGAACATATATTCTGGGGCGCGGTGGTGTAGTGGTGGCGTCGTTGCCTTGGAGCCCAAAGGCTCACCGCTTCGGCGTGAAACTCCGATGCAGTGTCCGCTCTGCATTCGGGAGCGCCTCTGTGTACATACATACATACATACATACATACGTATACATACGTACATACATACATACATGCATACATACGTACATTTAGCGTATGCTGTGTCGTTAAATCCATAATTACTCCGTTTATTACCCAATTCTTATCTGCTGGGGTCCGTCCGCATGAGGGCACAATGGGGCGTCTGTGCAGCGGATGCAGAAACGGGTAGTCCATAATTAATCATTCATCCTGGCAGAAGGGGCTCACATGGTTCCATTTGCACGCTCTTAATTGCATAGATTATACCCGCTAGCTGGTGTATAGGGCCTTCAGATGTTTCGTATATCTCGATGTAACGGACCCCTGCAGCACCACTAATGACCTTTCGACTAGTTGCCCGACAAACTGGTGCAGCGACGTCTACAAATCGGTCGACTTTGAATTGCGATCCGAGCTTCCTCTCAAGGTAAACACTTTACTCTCATTTAGGCTTATTAGGCCTACATGTAGTCTGTAAGTACAATGTATGCACGTACGTATGTATGCAAAATAAACAAGAAAGTATATTCTTTAATAATCAATTGCATAACCACACTATGGTTTACATGAGAATAAATTAAAGATTCTGATTAAAATTGCATTTCTCATATTATGTGTGAATAATAATTATGTGTACGTATACATGTACAGAGGGTGCAGAAAAGGAAACTGCTATATTTCGGACACCTGATGAGGGCGGATAACATATCGACGCTGCTAATACATGGACGAATCGAGGAAACCAGAGCACGGGGAAGACCAAGGAGGCGCTGGATGGATGATGTCTGCGACTGGACCGGACTATCACCTGTGGACTGTGCCAGACGGGCGCAGGACAGAGAGGAATGGAGAAAGCTGCTGTCGTTGCCTCTGGTCTCCGACCCTCAGGAATGAGGGTGGACGGCATAAACAGCATCCTGTATGTACGTATGTATCTAGACTATGCATATATGTATGTATGTATGCATGTACGTATGTATGCATGCATTTATATATGATATTGACGATAGCTATGGCGATGAAGACGACGACGATGCTGATGATCATTATGATAAAAATGATAATGACGTTGGTGATGATGATGATGATGATAGCATGTATGTATGCTTGTACGGATGTATGTATGATTATAATTATATTATTTACTATTATTATATATGATACTATCATGTTGCAATGAGTATAACTTAATGTATATATTCGTATAAACACTATTTTTCACAACTAAAAACAGACATGACATCCCCTCCAGAAAATTTGACAAAATGATAATAGCTTTAGTTGCTATTTACATTATCGTATTACGTGAACTGTTATATACTGTAATATTATTAATTATTATATGGTTATTGGTTAAAATGTTATTATTTACTATTATATTATGTAACACAATCCTGCGAAAATGAGAAAAACTTACTGCCAATATTTGTACAAATACTACTTTTGTACAACTGAATGACTTCTCACCAGTGGTATCCTTTAAATTTTAAACAGTAAAATTTCAAAATGTTTGGGCCTATTATTTGAACACATAATTATAGTAAAACCTAAAAACAACATCATTATTACACATGGCTTCCTGAATTTGGTACGGGTAGTTTATTAGTTCTGGGTACCGGTAGGTTTGTGTACCATTAAACATGATTTCAGAAAGTAGCCTATGTCTTGGTCAGCAATTCAGGACCATCTTGGGAAACAGAGTTAAACTGCTTATGGTGCTGAAAAGTCAGCTTATATAGGCTACTATTATATTCATGTCTGCATTTATTCATTAGAATAACTCAGCAACAGGAGAAATGAGCTGCTGAACTCGATACATAAAGATATTTTTATTGTATTTATAATCATATAAGGCCTATATATTTTGAATCCTAACACACTTTTTTTTCAGTACTGAATAGTCTAATGGAGTTATTTTGCTAAAATGGAACCTTAAAGGTGCCATTACAGTGTGGAAATAGCCCCCCCCCCCAAATATTTGTTAAGTTTTGCTTATATTTATTGAAGTCTTGGTCCACTCTTATAAGCACTGAAATGTTCAATTATTTTGTTAAGATGACACCATAAAATGCTACCATTGCAATGTGAATATTCAAAAAGTTTCTGATGAGGCTCGGAAAAAGTACAGGTATTTTGTTAAGATGACACCATAAAATGCTACCATTGCAATGTGGAAATTCAAAAAGTTTCTGATGAGGCTCTGAAAAAGTACAGGTATTTTGTTAAGATGACACCATAAAATGCTACCATTTGCAATGTGGATATTCAAAAAGTTTCTGATGAGGCTCTGAAAAAGTACAGGCATTTTGTTAAGATGACACCATAAAATGCTACCATTGCAATGTGTAAATTCAAAAAGTTTATGATGGTGAGGGGGAACATCCCCCTCCCCATACCCCTCCCCCTACCCTACCGGTCTCGGCGCTACGCACCTCACGAGCGTCCTTCGGACGCTCGATTGTCTCCCCCCCCAGAAACCTGAATTCCCCCCCAGCGGAGGGGGATTAGATTAAACACTGATTGGTATTAATACTTAATTTTATGCAGTTGTGAAAAAGGTTACACTATAAAAACTAATACGTTACATGGAACGTACTGACTAACGTAGTACTACGCTCGATATGCACTGAGTAATTATATGTTAGATTAACGTAGTGCTTTTCTAACGCCATCTGTAATCTGCTTAGTGACTTTGCTCTTTGTCAAATTATCATTACTTGAGTATATTTAATTTGAAGGTTGTCAGGTAGCCTTGAGTAAATTAACGGACAATGGCGGAGTTTGTCTGTAAACAGCAAAACCACACCTGCATAATTTATGGAACAAATTAGTGCATATAGCCTACATGGAACTACATAGTGTGGATGTGGCGATGGGTACAAGCAAATCTGATCGTTACAAATAGAGGTGCTGAGCACACATAGATAAACATGTAACAAGTCAAGTGACATGAATTGTTTCAGTGGCACTGACTGGGGTCAATGGAATATACCGTTATTTTCATAACATAGTAAACAGCCGCAACACTTGTCCATGCGTTTGTAGTTTCACGCTTGGACTACTGCAGTTCCATATACGTTGGACTTCCAGCCTGTCGGGTGGGGGCCCCTAAATAGGGTCTTGCGCACTGCTGCCCGTCTCATAGGCCGCATTCCCAAGTTTGGCCGAGTCTCCGAATACATGAGGGATGTACTCCACTGGCTCCCTTACCCACAGCGCATTACATACAGAATTTCCGTCTTGGTCCGGCGCTGCTTTGAGGGTTTGGCTCCTTTATACTTGCAGGAGCTCTGTTGCTCGACCACGCTTGTTCAACGCCGCTGCTCTCTCCGCTCAGCTGCACGAGTGGAACTTATTGTTCCACGCTCACGGACTGCAATCAGGCAGCGCCGTGCTTTCTCCGTGGCTGGCCCTGCGACCTGGAATGAGCTACCTGTTATCCTTCGTCAAATACCTATTAGCCTTTCTACTTCTACTTCATTTCTTTCTCTTCTCAAGACTGTCTTATTCGACCGGGGTTGGACTGGGAGCGCTCCTGAGTAGTAACCTTGAAGGAGCGCTATATCAAATTCTCAGTAAATAACATAGTAAACTAGTGACATCTCGAGACAGGGTTTTCATGTTTCAGTCTTGATATTGGGCCTATTGTCTTCGTCTAAGACATGGTCTCGCGGCCACTTACGAACTTTTTAAAACTGTCTTGAGGCAAAAGCTTTGTTCTCTCTCCAAGCGACCTGCATAAGTCTCACGTAAGCAGTCTCTATTTCTTGCGCTCTAAAACTGTCTTGAAAGTGAATGAACTTTACATCGAGAACACTGCAGCTTTAAACAAAATTTGCATCAAAATTCTTTTGAGGTCAGCAAAATCAAAACATGAAGTGCTGGCAGTGTACCAAAGTGGGCATTCATGTCTTTGGGGATATCATATTCATATGCCTGTTTTATGTAGTAGAAACAACTTCATAAGTTGAGTCTAAGGTTTTATACAGGATGTTTTGCATTTTCCATTGTATGCTTGATTTTACAGTTGTAGGAGTAATGTTAAGTGAATGCTGTTTTGTTAATATTCACAGGCAGGGTCAATGCATACAAGGACGCGAAGGACGATACCGATTGTTCCATCCTGGGTTTCATGACCGATACCGACGATGTCGGGTTGGATGACTTCGGCTTAAGCGGCGATGTCCTTAGATGCGGCTTGTCCTTACACGTTACCAGTTTCATTTTTTAACTTATTTATCAGCGATTGGTACTCTGGTGTTGCAGACTATTTCGGTGGCTTTTGTGAAGTTTATGTCGTGTAAGTAAGCAAGATAAACATTTCTATACATGCACAGGGTGGGCCACAAAAAGAAACCCCACTAGGGTTTCAGCCAATATCTTCGTCAAAAGTGTGAATTTTTAAATCATGTTTTGCAGCCTTGAAGGCAATTCATAATTCATACATTGGCCAAATTTCACTAAAATATTTCAAGCAGGACAAAAGTTATGCCACTTTTAGTGAGACCATCCACTGTTTTTTGACGATTAAAAAACATAACGCAAAAAATTAAAACGCAATTTTACTAAGTCACATCTCAATGAATGGTTATCAAATTAAGTTGGTAGTGGTTCACAACTTGTGCTCAAAGTGTCCACCCCAGTTCCCACACTTATTCTGAATATCCTTGTAAAGTTCTTCGTGGCCTTGTTGAAGTGTTCCTGAGTTAAAACTTTCCATAATAATTATGTGAACTCTGATAGCCTATTATCAGCTCCAATTGCACAATTTTCTATTATAGCTCTTGGTTTTTTGCTGCGGATTGTGCTATTTCTTCAGCATAAGTCTCCACATTTGATGATTAATCGGGTTCGCATCCGGAGATTTAGAAAACGAAACGAGAACAATTTATTGACATTCTTTTTCAACGGCTTATTTCAAAACTCTCAACTTAACTCTAAATGTCTGCGCTCCTGCTGTTTCTCAGTCAGCCGTAATCCATAATTTTATTATCAGCCTCAGAACCTCACTCTTAAAATTAAGGTGTCTGAATATACTAATTGTATGTCACTGCACCTTGTGCAATGGGCATTGTAATCCTTGGAAATTTTAATTTAATTTTTTCAGTAGCAAATTATTAATCTGACAAACATTCCTTATTTACCAACTTGAGAGTCATCATGTTAAGTGACTTCGTAGTTATGTGCAGCTACGCTCGTTCCCTGTTTTCTTCTCTAAATAATAATGATAATAATAATAATAATAATAATAATAGTAATCCTTAGTAATCCAAATAATAGTAATAATAATAATAATAACAACAACAATAACAAAAAAACAATAATAATAATAAGGATTAACTGGCAAAATAAAGTTATTGTAACAACGATTATGTCAGATGTGACTTAATAAAATCAACTTTTTGTTACTAATGTTGCGTTATATTTTTAAATCATCAAAAACAACGGTTGGCCTTACTAAAAGTGATATAACTTTTATTCTGTTCGAAATATTTTGGTGCAAATTGTCCATTGCATGTAGCTATGAATTGCCTTTAACACTGTAAAATTTCATTTATAAATATTAATTCTGGCCAAGATATTGTGAAAAAACTTAGCGGTTACTTTTACGGCCCACCTGTACAGGGTGCACCAAAAAAGACCCCCTAGGTTTCTTGCCAATATCTTGGCCAAAAGTGACAATTTCGAAATGAAATTTTACAGCCTTAAAACAATTCACATTTACACACGATGGCAAGATTTCGTTAAAATATTTCTAACAGAAGAAAAATTATACCACTTTTAGGGAAGCCACTCACCGTTTTTGACGATTCAAAAACGCGACGCAACAAAAAGTAACAAAAAACCTATCTAATTATTCTGGCCAATACCTTGGCCAGAAGTAAGAATATCAAAATTAAATTTTACAGGCTTAACGACAATTCATATCTACAGATGATGACCAAATTTCATCAAAATATTTCAAACACAACAAATGTTATATCACTTTTAGTGAAGCCACCCAGCTTTTTGGACGATTCAAAAACGAAATGCAACAAAAAGTTACAAAAACACTTTTTTTTCTCATATCAAATAATTATTGTTATCAAATAGCCTTGATATTGACAGATGATTATTAGTATTACTACTTAAAAAAGAAACGGGGTACGGTACCAGCGCAGCTGCACGTCACTGAGAAGTCCTTTAGCAAGATTACAATCAAATTGGTAAAAAAGAAATCTGTCAAATAAATCAACAGGTCCATGAAAAGCTTTGCAAAGAGACTCAAAAGAAGTTTTGGCTATGGTGGTAGACACATTGAACACAAGTTGTGAAGCACTACCAAGTTCATTTGACAACAGTTATTTGATATGAGACTTAATAAAAATCGAGTTTTTGTTACTTTTTTGCGTTTCGTTTTTGAATCGTAAAACACGGTGGGTGGCCTCACTAAAAGTGGCATAAACTTTGTTCTGTTTTAAATATTTTGATGAAATCTGGCCATCATGTGTATATATGAATTGTCTTTATGCCTGTAAAATTTCATATTGAAATTCGTACTTTTGCCCAAGATATTGGCAAAAAACCTAGGTTTTTGGCACACCCTGTGTATATATATATTCGCTTTATCATAGATTCTAGCACATGGATGACACCGCACCCAAAACATTACGTTATAAATGCTACTCTTTTTGTTACCACTGCGGGTCCGTCTTCCTTTCTACCATTGCATCCATTGTCCACACATTGTATGATCCAGAATTGATTACTGAAATTCCATTCATATTGATCGTCCCATGTCTATCTCCTATTCAACCAGTTCTTAATTATGCTGCTTGGTCTGTCATATCATAGATTCGAGCACATGGATGACACCGCACCCAAAACATTATGTTATAAATGCTACTGTCCCTTTTGTTACCACTGCGGGTCCGTCTTCCTTTCTACTATTTCATCCATTGTCCACATATTGTATGATCCAGAATTGATTACTGAAATTTCATTCATATTGACCTTCCCATGTCTATCTCCTATTCAACCAGTTCTTAATTATGCTGCTTGATCTGTTGTTTGTCTTCATAAATACTCTCATGTCATTTTTTATAGTCAATCAGCTGCATTTACTTCGTCTCTCTGCCCGCATCTCATAGTTAGACCTTGCTCTGGTCCTCAAATCCAAACTGGGTCTTTTGCAAGATTAACTCAGAGTTCTCGTTCATTCTCATATTTCTGCATCAGCTGGGCCAGTCTGACTTTCTTGTTCCATGACCTTCGACCACTAATACCGAGGCTTGATCGTTTGCAGTCATTGGTCTCTTCCTATGAAATCCCATTCCCTCCTCTGTAGGCTACGTGAGACTCTTCTTTTCGCCTTCTGGATCGTTGCCTACATCCTTCATTTCTTACAACCTATTCTCAAGGATCCGTACTGGATCCACTTTTTCAGATCTTGTTTACTGTTGAGCTTCCTCTTATCTTTGCTAAACATTCAGCATCTGGCCACCTCTATGCTGATGATGTCCAGACATGACTTCTCTTTCCAACAACTTTCTCTTTGTCAATCTATTGAATCTCCTTCAGAATCTGCTGATCTCAATAGTTGGATGTCCTAAAATCCTCGTTGCTCAGTTCTTCAAAGACTGAGTTCGCTGGGCACTCGTCAACTGCTAAATAAGCTTGATTACGTTTTACTTACCAAGTGATTTCCTCATTGTACTTTCTTTACAAATGTCCATTACTTGGGTATTACTATAGACACTACTCTTTCCCTCTCTACACATAATAATTATCTTTAATATTTCTCGGCCCACTTTCTATCATCTGCGACCTTTACGTGCCATTCGAGGATCCGCCCCCTTGTCTACTTTCTTCTATGGTTCATGCCTTCATCTGTCCCCGTATTGACTAATTGTTGAGTTACTTGCTGAGTTAATCTTGCATGAGTAGCTTGTTTCCCATTGGCCTGCCTAAACTTCGATGGCTCCTCTACAATGAAGACATACCGGTAATGCTTCTCCTCGTTTGATTGCCCGCCTCCTTCGATTATCTCGAATTTCCATTGTTATGATTGAACAACTTCACTGACTTCCATTAACTGCCCGGATTGCCCCAAAATTTCTTCCCTATAGAACCTTTATGGGTAGGCCTAAAGCACCCCAGTGATCTTATTAAGCGGTATATCTCAGCTGCCATTGAACGTCCTCTCCTCTCTTCAAACCGTCATAACCTTCTTGTACCACGGTCACGAACTGCTTCGGTCGAACCTTTGCTGTGGAATGGCCTTCCTACTACACTGTATAACCCGTGCTCAAATTTTATCTCGAGGCATTACTTTTTTCTGCCCGTTGCCATACGACGTTTATTCTCTAGGTTTCCTTGCACTGGGAGAGCCTCTGATTAGCTGCACTGTGAAAGGCGCTTTATAAATCGGAAAGTAGAAAAGCCTTTACATTATTTCCGACATTTACAGATTTTGAATAGTCATATTAATATGTTTTGAAAAAGATTATGGTGTAGAATAGTGTATACTGAATGAGGTTCCACTGTATCTAAATTATGTGGCCTCACGAAGTTTACACCAATTTTATATCATATAGCAGATCATATAACAGATTTGCGTTGTTGCATAGGGTATTATTTCTGTTATAGGCCTAGTTGCTCAAGTTTTATGAGTCAGAATTTAAATTTAAATAGTAAAATTGACCAAATGACAGTTATTATTTTGCATCAAGGCACCCCTTAATCCTCATGAATACAAAATGCATGTCAATATTCAGTTCTCGTTTCGATATGTCATCTGGGACAGCTAAAATTGTAAATTTGTGTAGGCTATTATAGGCCTATTAGTGTTTTCTTTTGAACAGATTTAAGAATCTATAGTTTTGTGCTTGGGGATTGTCTACATTCTGCAAGTTTTTGCGGTGTCTCATTGGAATTTGAAGCGTTTATTTACTTTCATGTTCTAACTTTGTTTAAAAACCTGAATTATTAAATCAGTGATTGAGATTTTTAAAATGCCTCCCATAGTTTTTGCAGAACACTGAGTTATAAGGGGTTGCTACTTTTAAAGATGTGCACATTATTGATTTATTTTACACACGATAAAATAAATATCATCAGTATCATAGGGCGCAATGCCCGTAGGAGTCCGACGCCACTCTCTGTCTGAGTCTGTCTGGCGTCATGCTGCTGAGCTTCAACTAGTCCGGTCAGCAGGACTGCTCCATGCCATTAACATCTTAGAGCAGCTACACCACCTTGTCTGATTGAAGAGAATCGTGGGAAAGAGGCATGAAGGACAACGTGGTTCAATGCCCGTATGTGTCCCATGCTCTCCCCCACTCTCTTCACTGGTCTGTCCTAACCGGCCTGTGAATGTCTGCTCCACATCATGACACCTTGAAGCATCTGGGTCGCTCTGTCACTTGTGTCGTGGTTTTTACGGATTACAATCGTCTTGGTCTTTTCCTGCCAGTGTATCGCCACCCATCTGGCAAACCTTCCACCTTTATCCGGGCTTAGGACCGGCACAGGGAAGTTGATGGTCCTTTGTGGCGGAGGATGGATGCAGTTTAATGTCGTGCCCAGGACTAAAATAATAAATATAGCCTAGATTATAGGCTAACTTTGTGTTTTTGCTTAGGGGATGTTTGTGTAGCATTTTAATGAGTTGAAGGTTTATTTGAAGGATATTGACTCTTTAATTTTTGTAGTCCTCCCTTCTAAATATTACGAGTTTATTATCTCGTGTTTTATGCTTAGTCATTGATTGCAAGTGTTTAAGCTGTTTATCTCATGATTTAATGTGATCGTTTTACTTTAATATGCTGATTTGTGAATAAAAGTATCGAAAAGTGGATAAAATAGCAATTTTAGATTTTAAAAAGAGCCTCTGGTAGATAAGGTTTAAACTTAAAGGAATATTCAATATTCATGTCTTTCAATAAGGACTTGTTCTGGGTTAGTAAAGATTTGATGACTTCAGCTTAAATTATAATGTTGTGTTTTTGCTTCGGGATTGTGTGGTGTGTTTTATTTCGAGGATTTTCAGATGATTGTCTACTTTCACATGCTGTTGCTGCATGTTAAATATGGTTTAAATGGATCATTATTAAAGTTGCATTCAGTTAATGAGATTTTTAATGAGATCTTTTAAACTGTAATACTTTAGATTTCATACATGTAATTTCGTGTTTGTGGTTATGTGTTGATTGCAAGTGTTAGAGGTTTAAGACTATAGGCTTTTAAGGTGATCGTTTTACTTTAATACGCTACTTTGTAAAAAATAAAATGATTTAAAGTTGGATTGTGTAGCAATTTTAGATTATAACAAGAGCTTATGTTAGGTGAAGTTTAAAGGAATATTCAATGTTCAAGGCTTTCAATAAGTATTTGTTCTCGGTTAGTCAAGATGTCGCCTATCCTAGTATATCGAAGGACTAGTTTGCAGCTGCATGTTTCCTAACGCCAAGTAAATTTCATGGAAGTGATGTAAGGCATTCGTCTATGAAAGATTTGAACCTCAAACCTTAAGAAATTTGAGCCAAGGTCCCCTTGCAAGAATTGAAGGTTCCTGTGAATGCATCTTACAAGATTTAAAATACCAGGCCTGACCGTATAAATTGCTGTGAAAAGCAGTAAAATACAAGACATGGCCGTGGAAAATCACTGTGAAATACAATAGTCAGTCATATCTCGTATTTTTTCTATATCTTATAATGCATTTCACCATAATCAATACAGTCATGTCTTGTATCTTTAGTGCTTTTGCACTAAAGATACGAGACATGACCTTAGTGATTACGGTGAAATACATTAGAAGATATTAAAAATACGAGATATGACTGCATAAATAAAGGTAAATTACATTTTGAAACTCTAAAAGTACGAGTCATGACCGTATAAATTACGGTAAAATACATTCAAAACATCAAAGAATGAGCGTCGTGACCGTAGTAACTGCGGTGAAATACATTCGAATATATAAAAGAATACGAGATATGACCGTATAAATAAAGGTAAAAAACATTCAAAGATTCTAAAAGTACGAGACATGACCGTATAAACTACGGTAAAATACATTCAAAACATCAAGAAATGAGAGTCGTGACCGTAGAAATTACGGTGAAATACATTCGAATATTTCAAATTATACGAGACATGACCGTGTAAATTACGGTGAAATACATTCAAAACCCATAAAAGTACAATATCTGACCGTATAAATTACGGTAAAATACATTCAAAAACATCAAAATAAGAGATGTGACCGTAAAAAATTACGGTGAATTACGGTCAGAATACTTTCTTTGACCGTAAACATTTACGGTCATTTTATCGTAACTTTTACAGTCTAGAATAAAGTACTGTCCACAGTAATTTTACGGTCATTTCCACTGTACAAAGCTGCCAGGAAATGCCCGTAAAAATACGGTGAGATTTCTAACAGTGTAGGCCGATCACAGATAATCACAATAACTATTGATGGTCAAACAAACAAAAACTACCAGCGGTGAGCCTAATTTCTCGCACCTATTAGACACAATCACATATTCATCTCGGAGTCAGGAAATATGGACCCCCATCTTCACCCCAATTTAGAAGGAGAGGTTCGATGGTGGCTTAAGCATCCATGTTGTGTGCAGTAGGGAACAAAGAGTGAGCAATATCCCACTTATAGCCTCCTATAACTTATAGGTAGGCGTCCTTGGATTCACTATTGCTTAATTTAATTTGCTTTCGAACAGTAGGCCTACTGTAGCCTACATCCTCAATTTCGTTACGGTAACGTCCATCTAATGAAAGGTCAGGACGCAACCATTCGCAACGGTTTCTCGTTACTTCTGGCAAAATTTGTTTACTGAGGATTTCTTGTGAACTCGTTTGGTAGTAGTTTTTATTTTATTTTTCAGTTTCTATGAAAAGATCAGAAACAGATCTGCGAAGATTAGAAACAACAGAGACTACCTCATAGAAAATATTCATCCAACTGACGATTTAATTACTTCACTGTTGTCTCTCAAATGCCTAACGGAAGAACAAAGTGACTTAATTCAACGACAACGTTCAAGTCGAGGAAGGAACGATAAGCTCTTGTACGTCATGAGATTCCTCGACGATGCAACGTTTTCCAGTTTTGTTTCTTATCTTCGACAAAGTAACCAGAACACAGTGGCAAAGATCATAGAACACGGAGGAGGTTTGCAATCAGAATTTTATCCAATATTCTTTGGAACTGTAGTAGGTTGTGACATTATGCCATTAGATACCCATGTTTGTCGTCGTCCAAGATGGTCATTCCGAGACCACAACGTAGTTTTAAAATATTATTACTAATGGCCTATCGTGTTAATATGTACTATGTATTAATTGTATTATGTTCTCATTTTACTGCAACAACTTCAATGCGAGTGGTGAAAACTTGTGGTTGCGGATACACTTTATGATACCGACATAGGCTAGATGCGCAGCATCAGTTTATATAGTAATATACAATTCTGAAATTTCCGAAAGCATTGTCATAATAAAACCATTTTGTCATTTACTTATGGACATAATAATTAATTGGGGCAATTGTAACGATTTTTTTAAAGTTCTCGTTGAATCAAAAGGGCACCCCCGTCAAAAGAGCGACCGACAAAAGAGCGCCGACAAAAGAGCGCCGACAAAAGAGTGCCGCTCTTAATTAAAAGAAATAACAAGGCCGAAGAGTCGGCCTATGGGTGATAATATTATAAGCAAATAAACAGCTGAACGGCGACGACAAAGAGCAATAATTGCGTTTAAATAATTAGCCTATTAATTATTCGAACCTCGTACCTTCCGGCTCCAAGGCAACGACGCCACCACTACACCACCACGTCCCACATATAATAACCTAGGCAAAGAAAGCAAGGAAGATCTACTATTCGCAAACATTAACATGGAGGTGGCCTACTTCTGATAAAACTTTCATTCGACATAAAAGCCATGTCCGTTTCGCTGTCACATCATTCTGCTAGTTTAGACATTTTAACCCTCGGGCTACGAGGGGGGGGGATGGTAACCACCCCCAGGTTTTTTCGATTTATAACTTTTTTCGTATGGAATAAAAATTTGATATTTTAGGTGGCTGTAGGGAATTCATTTTCACACATTTTGAGGTAGGCTAAATTGTGAGGTGATACCTCACACCGTTCAAAAGTTATACCCATTATACCCGAGGTACCAGAGGGGGTGGATACAACCCTATTAGATTTTCTTCTATATCTTTTCCGCCAATTAACATTAAGAAAAACAAATTATACCATTCTATAGAGGGAATGTGGGGCTACATTGTGGTGGTCACGGAATTGTCTTTTGACAACCGAAAGTGCTCCCCCAAAATAAAATATATAAAAAGGTGTTTTGTTTTCGTAAAATTTACATATTTTTTCTATTATAACATAACCATAATTTATTTTTTAAGAGAAGTAAATTATGTCATTCTATAGAGGGGAATCAGGGCTATTTTTTATACCAATTAATTTGTCTTTTGATGACCGAAAGTGCTAAAAATAAATTTAAATGTGTGAAAATGTCGATTTTTTGCGACGCAAACCGACAATGGCATAATTTCTTTGTTTCCTATTGATTGTCGATAGATATTCATGTTTTTTTTGTTTTGATTGTACCTAAAAAGACTTATAACTAGTTTGTATAGTTGAATATTTGACTTTATTATAAACTATTCTTGTATACATAAATCACACAGAATCCAGCATTTTACACGTTTTGTGAAATCTACGGGTGCTCATTGAAAAAATTCCTAACTTCGAGGTGCATTCATATATTTTAAACCTAAATATATCATTGTGTGCCGAAATGAATGCTGAATCCATTGGTATATTACAAGTTATGATATCTCAAACCAAACCCAAAATCCATGGGTGGTGGTAACCACCCCCTTGGTAGTCAGTGTTACAAAAAAGCTTGGTAGCCCGAGGGTTAGGCTAATTGTATAGTTTAGACTGTCTTCTCATTAAATTGCTACTTTATACTTCTTGGATATATTTTATTGGCTACATCTCGTTAAGCATTAAAGACATGTGGTGTTGGATCTCTTGTCCTTTAGAAAAATTATTTATATCACCTCTAGGTCGACTCGCTCGCGATATTATTTCTTTTAAGAGCGGCGCCCTATAACAAATTGGGTACTTGTGGGTTTAGCGACCCCCAAGAAGTAACGTTGCAGCGTTGTTATGTCGAATAAATCCAACTTCTGGTTTGCCTGACCTACATTTGTTTGATTTCCTCTTAAATTTAATTCTGCATGGTGAAAAATTATTATCATCATAATTATTGTTAGGCTATAACTCTTGCGTTTTTGTGCGAATTTTGACGGGCGCTATATATAGCCTGCCTGACTAGACTGAGTGATGGCACTTTCTTTCAATAGCATATGCATATGCGCATATTACGACAATTTATACTGAATAAATTAGAATTATTATCAGAAATCAGTTGCATAATATGCACTATTTCTGTTGCTAAAATGAGACTTAAAACCAGTCCTGTTGTCAAGACCTGAAACCTCAAGACCAAGACTTTGAACCTCAAGTCCAGGACCATTGGTAGGCTATAAAGACCGGTACCAAGATCAAGACTTCTTCTCTGAAGACTGATACCAAATCCTTTAGAAACGAACCCGAGCCTACTCGAGACCAAGACCTTATTCTTGAGTAGGCTACAGCAATTAAGGCTGATTAAAACTTAATAATTATTGGTTACGCATACACACAACCTAATTAACATTCTTGATTTTGTTTCGAAATTCTACTCTAAGCGATCTCGTTCAACGGCCGTTAACTAAAACCCTGTCTAGAAAATTTGTGTACGATTTGAATTACGCATTTCCTTGCAGTGGTAATAAAAGTCAGAGTTCCGAATCGTGACGCAAAGTGCATAGGTTCAATATCCATGGAGTTGCTGGAACTACATGAAAAACTCGAAGACCTTAGAAACAGAACCAAACTAAGGTCACATCAAACTTATCAACTCATCGGTCAACTGAATAAGGAAGGTCTAGAAATTCTCAACTCTCAACTAGACAGAAAAACTGTGATCGTTTGGATCTGGTGTCGTTCACAGTCAGCCCTTGAACATATTCAGAAACTGTACGAATCGAATCAGCTCAAAGATGTCATTCGACCATTGACTTCTGAAATCAGCCAATCGAAACTGGTCATCATTGATAGCAATCAGTTCAAAAAAACCGTTGGCAAGTACTTTAGATCGCGGCCTTCGTAAAATGCAGGCCTAACATAATAAAAACATATGTAGACCTAGGGCTATTTTGGATGAACGAAAATGTCTATGATAGCGCTGAAAATAGATCTGATTGTATTCAATTCTTTTTTATTTCTAAATTGACAATTGAAAATGCGAACTGTGAAAAAAAAACTGAATAGAGGTTTAAACTTTATCTACAGAGAAGAAGGCATATAACCCGAATCCCAAGCCTAATGCCAGGTATGAACATGCGATAAACGAGCAATTGTATTTTATTTATACATTTATTTAGCGCCTCTATTCAAAGGCACTGTCAGCATAAAAAACTCCTAGGAAACAGAAATGTTTTTAAAGAACGAGCGACTGATAAGGAAAAACTAGTCATTAGTTTAGCCCGTTGTGATGGAAGACCGTCATTCTAAAAGTTGATGACCTTTTCTTAGTCCTGACGCTCAACGATTGGGGGGGGGGGACAAATGCATGGATTGTCCCCAACACCTCCATTGGGGGGATTGGGGGACCGTCCCACCTGCCGCCTAGGTCTCCGCCCATGGTGGTCCCGGTAGCTTATAACCCGAATCCCAAGCCGTAGGCCCTAAGCACATCAAGTAATGTTTTATTTCCGCAAAACTAGTAGTTGGATGAGCGATGACAAACTGACTAAAACATGTTTTAAATAATTTTACGATGCTATACGGCTTGGGATGCGGGTAAATACGTCTCGGTAGGCTACATGAAAAATATGTAATACTTAGACAACTTTTCGTGCCAGTATGGGAAGCCAGTGTAGTTCTCTTCATAAAGGAGGTTACATATAGAGCAAACATATACATTAATTGACGAAATAAGAATTTATTTTCAATGTGATTGCAAGTCGGAGTCCATTGAATGAGGAAAAAAGTTGCCCGGTTATGAAACAGGTCTGTGTACTTCTAACCTGCAACAAACAATTACAGCATAAAGCAAGAAATACATTAGGCTATAAACAACAATCAAGTGAATGTAACAATATTCATGTAGGCCTATAGCCTACATGAACAAGAAAACATCAGTCAATTACAAAATTACTTTTCAGGATAATAATTAATTATTAATAATAATTCTACTTTGTGTATTTTAGTCGTCTGCTCGCCTTCAGTCAGGTTTGCTAAGAGAATCGACCCATTAGATTTTGAAATTGAGAACAGCAGAATGCTGGGAGTGGCAAAGCTGCGAGATGAACTGTTGATCCTCTGTAAATCAAAATCTGCTCCACTTGTAGGCCTAATTCTTGTCTTTGAGGATCGAAATCCATTTCGTCTTAAATGGAAAATCGAAATACCAGAGATTAGAATTATGAACCAGGTTGCATCCAGTGGGAAGGAAAATTGTCTCTACGTCTCTGATGCTGTTAAGAAATGCGTCTGGAAGATAACAATAGAAACAGATGACCAGCAAAAGAAAATGAACAAATGGCTAACCATTAAAAACCAGATTACGGGGCTAATCAATCTGTCAGTGATTAGTGATGGCGTGCTGTTGATTGTCAAAGATGAATCGTTTAAGCCTACTCTGATGATCTACGGATCAGACGCAAAACCTAGTCGATCCATCCAGCTACCAACGGACATACAGGTTCCATACGATGCAGTGGAAACATCCATTGGAAATTTTATTATCTTTTATCAGTTTCAGGACACTTTGAGAGAAAGTCATTCACGTTGGGCAATGAGTAGTAAGTCTGGCTTATGTGAATTGACCAAAGATGGTCAGATGATCGTCTCTCGATTTATTCCTTCCAATGAAAGACAGCAACTGGGTCACTATTTTTCTTTCTTTCTCGATTCAGACGATCGATTGTTTGTGGCTGACCATTCGAATAATAGAGTGGTCCTATTAGATTCAGATCTGAAATGGAATCGAATTCTTGTTCCAACAAAAGAAGAAAAAGAAGAACAGAAGATCCGATTTCCAGGCAAATTGTGCTACGACGAAAAAACGAAGCAATTGATCGTCGCAGGATTTGGGCCTCCTGGACAAGACTTAGTCAATGTTTACACTTTAAATTGGAACTAGACGGACGGACTTTTCATTCTGAAATTCTGACACACATTGTTATATTCTTTTGATATATCCAATTTGTCTAAGGTAGGCTATAATACGTATAGGCTAATATCCATACCAGGGTTTTTTAATGAAGTAAGAAGACGACAATGTAAACGGTTTCTTATTTAACTCTAGCTAAGCACCAAACCAGATGAAGTTCTCGTTGAAGTCCGAAAACCTACCCGCCTTGAGGAGAACGTCAGCCTTTATCTAGGTTAGTGGTTCGCGGAGTCCTGATCACAGGTTCGTGAAGAAGTATGAGAGTGAAAAATAAATTATAATTATTAATTTATATATTTAAAATTGTGAAATTATTCGACTGGTTGTTCAAATTTTATTCAAACTTCTGTCTCAAACTTTAAAAATACATTATCAGTGCCTTATTTTAACTTGCCATAATTATGGGTGTACAAACAATTTTTATTAATTAAAAAATCACTAACTATAAATAACCCTATAATTGTTTTTATTACAATACAGTTCGCTATTGTCTGTGCTTGCAATTAAAGTTAGAGGTCCGCGAGCTTCCCAAATAAATTACTGTCGGTCCGCGGCCGGCCTGCAGAAGTTTGTTGAGAACCACTGATCTAGGGCCTCTAGGCTATAGAATTCGTACAGTCGGTCAGTGGACCTGTGCAAAGTGCGCGTGCAGACTACCTGTCTAAGTAGGTATGCCTACCAGGATGGGTGGTTAGCCTACCATCAGGCGCCATAGGGTCAGCCCCTACAAAAGTTTTCGTTGTTGCTGTTTACATCATTGTATTGCATGAACAGTTATTAGGCTATATAGCCTACGGTGAAATTATTCGCTGTTAGGTTCCTATATGATTATAATGTAATTATTTTACTATAATTGTTATATATGATACTAGCCTATATATATTATTACAATGATACAATGAGTATAACTGACTGCTAGTTAATACTTGTACAAATAGGCTACTATTTCTGCACAGCTAAATGGCTTCACTTCTGTGCTATCTTTCAAATTTCAAACGGTCAAACATTGAAACTTAGTAATACAACATCATTACATAGCTTCCCGATTAACACTGCTATAGAGACGTTTCCGCTCATTTGATTTGGCAATTAGCACTCGACAACAGCTTACATCCGATTCCAGTGTTCTAGACTTTGACGTTGTCATCGAAAACATGCTTACCTTTTCTGGACACTAATCCAATCTCACACGATCTTCCTGCTTTCATCTGAGATGTCTTAGGGATATTCGGCGCGCCGTCTCCTTCTATCTTTACCTCGATTGTCCATGCCTTCATTTGCCCTTGAATCAATTACTGTAACTCTCTATCGGCTGTTTTTCCAAAAGTTCGCCTCTACACTACACTGTCTACAGTCTGTTCTGAAAGCTGTGTCGGACTAACAGGCCCTACTCCAATTTCCTCGTTCTTCCCACATCTGTTTTTATGTCTGACCACCCTTATTGGCTTCCATTTATTGACAAATTCAGATCAAGGTACATCAATTTATCGCTCCTATATTTCGGGAGCCAAACCCCGAAGTATCTATGGGACCTCATCTGTCTGCCGACCTCGGTTATTTCTATTTACCTGTTCCGCTCCTTCGACCGGCACGATATTTTCATCCCGCCAGTTAAAACTGCATGTGCTAAAGTAACCGCCAGTTTTTTTACTTGCAATGGCCCTACAGTGCGGAACCAGCTTCTTCCTTCGACAAGTTCTTCCTTATTTTCTGGGAGGAAACACTTGTTTTTTGTTGTCTCAATATCGTTTTTCTTGGTCTCTCGCATAAGTGTGCACTGTGACATAGACATAGACATATTTTTATTGATCCCAACAATTCAATAATATTGTAGGCCTACATGTAGGCTTAACAAAGTATAGACATAATCAGCAAAAGGCAAATACTCAAAGTGAATAAGTAGAGTTATACATGGTTCTAGGACAATTACCCCGGACAATTATTATTCCCCGGACAATTAGGCCTACCCCGGGAACAATTACCCCCTCCTTAGACAATTACCTCCGTGTCAATTACCCTTCGGAAATTACACCCGCGCCAATTACCCCCACAGACAATTACCCCCCGGACAATTACCCCCGTGCCAATAAGTCTACAATATTATAGTGTAGGCCTATATAATTATGTAAGTTAGTGCTAAACGTTCAAGAAAAATATTAAATCAAATCAAATCTAAAAGCGGTTGTAAGCTTACGCGTGAAAACGTTCAAGAAAACAACATCTAGGGACTACAAAATGTCATGTAAAAGGTACAATTAAACTTCTAATAATTATTATTAAACGCAAAATAAAATGGAGTTCTGACTTCATTTAGGTTAAAAAGCAAGGTCATGAGCAACTCCAACGTTCAAGAAAAATATTAGGCCCCCTAATTAAAATAAAATCTAAAAGCGGTTGCAAGCTTATGTGTGAAAATGTTCAAGAAAACATCTAGGGGTCTATGACCGTGTTAAATGTTCAATTATAGGCTACTTCTAATTGCTAGACGCTTAATAAACAGTAGAGTTAGGCCTAATTTAGGATGTTCTTAGGCAGCGCAGAACGGTGTCACGACAACTCGCCTACCGACAACTCGTCTAGTCGTCTACTGACAAGTGGTCTCCGGACATTTCGTCTAACGACAACTGGTCTACTGACAACTAATCCAGCGCTTGAGAAATGGTAGCTGGATGACAGTTTTTAAAGGTGAAGTGGATGTTGTATTGATGAAAAAACGCAAGAGAAATGGAATCTGGATGACGGTTCTTTTACATGTGAAATAGAAGCTGGATTGACGAAAATAACGCATGATAAATAAAAGCTGAATGAAGGTAGGCTACTTCTAGATCTCAAATAGAAGCTGGGTTGAAAAGAAAACCGCTTAAGTAATGGAAGCTGGATGAGAGTATTTTTATATCTGAAATAGAAGATCGATTGATTAAAATAACAGGCGAGAAAAGAAGCTGGATGAAGGTATTTTTAGATTTGAAGTAGAAATGGGTGCATGTTGGAATACATGAAAGAAAATCATCATTCCAGCTTCCATTTAAGCTTAAAGAAACCATTCCCGTAAATCCAGCTTCTATTTCATCAATGCTATTCGTCTGTACACCAGTTGTCGTTAGACCAGTTGTCCGGAGACGAGTTGTCGGTAGAGGAGTTGTCGGTAGACCAGTTGTCGTGGAACCGCGCCAAACGTCTGACAAATGCGAAGAGACTGGTAAAGAGAATAACGCGTGAGTGAACAAGCTCACCATGTCGCTAAATATTTTTCTTCAACTTTTACCACTAACTTATAGACATTATTGTAGACTTATTGGTACGGGGGGTAATTGTCCGGGGGGTAATTGGCACGGGGTAATTGTCCGGGGGTAGTTGGCAGGGGGGTATTTGTCCGGGGGTAATTGTCCGGAGTTAGTTGACCGGGGGTAAATGTCCGAGGGTAGGCTAATTGTCCGAGGGAGTAATTGTCCGGAGGTAATTGTCCGGCGGGTAATTGTCCAGGGGTAATTGTCCTGTCACCGTAATAAAACTATGAACAAATACATAGAAAGAAGTTATGAACAGTGAAAATATAGTTTGTAGTCCTAATAAAGAAATCTTCTTTTCATTTTAGTGAAGTGTCCGATATACATCAACTTTACTAAAGAGATAAACGTAGGAAAAAACGAAGAAATTTAGGGAGTGGGTAAACTGCGAAATAATATCTACGTCCTCTGTCATGTACCAGGTTTTCATAGTGTAATTCGAATGTTTGAGGACCGAGATTTATTTGTTCCTCGCAAGAAAATTGAACTTGAAGAGGTTGATGATCCCGAATAAATTGAATCCAGTGAGAAGAAAAACTGCTTACAGGCGCGGATTCAGGGGGGGCGGAGCCGGCGTACGCCCCCCTAAACCTGCCGAACTGACCTAAAACTAATATAATTGCAATTTGGGAATAGCATGCTTGAAGTAGCTGGACCGGCAGAATGGAGCTCTCTTACCGGAGCTCTCTTACCCACTTACCTGAGTTCCTAGCAGACGTTACCCACGTGACCAATGACTTTTTCCGTGACGTCATTCACAAAGTTCATGTACAGACACAATTTACGTAAATAGAAATTGGTCAATTAAAAAATATGTCGAGTGGTCCGCCGTTAAAACCGCTTAAACAAGCAGTTTTATCATTCGCGAATAAGCCGACTGCCGTTGGTAAGACATAAGTCTATCTTAGGCCTAAATATCAAACGATGGCATATGATTATCATTATAATTTTGAAATTCGTCGTGCTGATTATAGCTGCCGAAAGCGTTCAGCTGCCGATATTATGGACAAAAGCAAATCAAGGATATAGAACTAAAGACCTACTCCTGGGCTTAAAGTGTGGCAGGACGGTCATGGACGGCGTCCTGGCACTTATTTTTGAGGCAGGACGCCGTCCTATGACTTATTTGGCCAGCACGGTCGTCCATGACTGCATGGACGGCGTCCATGCAGTTACGGACGACCGGCCGTGACTGCCTAAAAATGGCTCCATTTTAGGTCGACACAGCCAAAAATGCGCTGGTCGCTGGGGCTCCGCCCCAGACCCCGCTGGGGCAGCTTACGGTAAAGAAGACAAAACAAAACCTTTCTCTTTTACAATAAAATTTTGATTTTTATTGTTATCCTGGTAGCTTGCGACACTGAAAAACGACTTATTCTTGACGTTTTCGCGACTTTATCGTTCACAAATTGCTGGCAAACAAGAGCCTAAAATGGCTATATTTGAGGTCGACACAGCCAAAAATGCGCTGGTCGCTGGGGCTCCGCCCCAGACCCCGCTGTGGGAGCTTACGACGCTCCCCCAGACCCCCTGGTCGGGACGAGCTTCGTGCCGTCGGCACTCGCAACTTCGCGCCTTCCGCGCCGTCATTGACGACCAATTACAATACAGCGTCCTGGCACTTCTTTTTTTACACTTTAAGCACTGGCCTACTCACATAATCATTCTCTTAACGCTCAGTGGCGTGCGGTCCATGGATGAGGCGCATCAACATTGTGACAAGGACATCAAGTTAGACATTGATGGCATTAGGCCTATCAATGCCTACGCCAGAAAGCATCCAAGGAGAATGGCACTGCTTAATCCGCTGGCATGTGACACTTAATTATTTCTTCTTTGGATCAAGGGTTGCATGATCAAAACCGATAACTGATTTATAATCGTTTCATTGTTAACCTTCAGTGGAGATGAGTGGTTTTTATATGAGAAACTATATATTTTTTTTAAGTTCCATAACATTTTATATAAAAAGGATCATTATAGTTTTGCGTGATCTAATTTCATATATATATATATATATATATATATATATATATATATATATATATATATTTACGGGATTGGATTGGTAGTATTTACGCCCCCCCTAACCAGAAATCCTGGATCCGCCCCTGGCTTGTATACCTCGATGACTCAGGTGGAGATTACTTCTGGAAGATTACAGGAGGAGATGATGACCAACACAAAGTCATCAAATGGTTGACCATTGAAGACTATAAGCCATTTACTATGTCAGTTTCCAATGATGGTCCAATCTTGGTGACCAGTTGTTCATCGTCAATCCTGAGGATCTATGGTTCAGATGCAGGACTTCTTCGAGCCATTCAATTACCAGAATACATCGAGAACCCAATTCGTGCAGTGGAAACATCCATGGGGAATTTCGTCGTACTTTACGAAAAAGGAGGAAGTTAATAATGGAGATAGCGAGTCAAGTGACATAGATGCGAAACAAAGACGAAGTGGGGTGTGATTGAAGTGACCAGTGATGGACAGATGGTTATCCGTCATTTCAATCCCTCAAACGAAATGCAAAAACGTAACTATCCTGAACATCTTTTAATCGATTCAGACGATCAAGTGTTTGTGGTTGACAGAGGGAATTATCGAGTGATCCTCTTGGATTACGATCTCAAGTGGAATGGAATCTTTTGTTCTACAGAGGATGAAAATCTAGTAGAAGATGGTAATGATGGTTATCGTGACGTAGAGAGGAGGTGCTTTGTTTTACGACGAAAAAAACAAACAACTGATCGTCAGAGGATATTTGATAACAGGAGGAGGAATTCGTGTTTATAATTTAAGTAGAAAGTAAGCTCGCTTCGTTAACTCAATCTAACAAACTATTAGCACAGTATAAATAATTAACAGTACGTCGATTTCGGATCTCGCAGTCGTCAGAATAAGTGACGAGATCTAAAGCCCTGCCCACTGTCATCCGCCATTTTCGCAGCAAAGAACTCTATAGACAAATTACATTTGCTTTCAATTCTATGGTACAAACTACAAATTTCGGTTTCCGGCAGCCGCCATATTAGTCGGGATTCATTAAAAGAACTGCAATGTACTGCCCGGACAAAATTTGCAACATGCTGGAAATAACAAATAATGAAAGATAAGATAATAATATATCCAAAAAGTGAGCCCCAGCCTCTCAGATCTCCTGCTAACTCATTTTATTAGAGAAATTTGAGGGCATTAAATCAATGGCAATTTTACTATACGGCTTAATCTCGAAGCCGGGTTGCATTAAAAGAACTGCAATGTACTACGCGGGAAAAATTGCAACAGGCTGGAAATAACAAATAATTAAAGCTATAATAATAATATATTTAAAAAATGGTCCCCAGCAACTCAACTCTCACTCTGGGTTATTTTATAAAGAGAAATGTTATGGTGTACTATAAATAGCAATATACGATTCGGTGCTTATGGGTTATCTGCTGGTCATTTGATGCCAAAATGGCGGCTAACCACATGACCAAAGAAAGGGCAACAGGCAGCCATCTGGGTAGACCTACTGGTAATTATTTATACTGTGATATTAGGCCTACGACTTAACTCACCAATCAACTAATCAGATGTACATGTAAGATAAACGGTTACGCCCAGACTTCAAGATAAGATTATAATTTCTATACCATAGTTTAATATAATAATGCTTTCCTTGTTGACCGTACTTTCTGGTACTGGTGTTGATTTTCGGTAATAAGCTTAATAATAGTAATAATAATAATAATAATTTTTATTTTAGTTATTAGGGCGTAAGTCCTAGAGGGATCATAGGTAGCCTACCTCAGGGCAAAAAAAATAATTTTCACCATCACCAGTACCCACGCGTTTGTAGCGGTCGCCTTGGAAACCAGCGGCGCGTGGTGTAAGGAAGGACGATTTCATTTCTGAGTTGGGGAGAAGAATTACCGCTGCTACCCATGACTCTATGGAAACGTCGTACTTATTCCAGCGGATTTCGGTGGCTCTTCAACGGGGGAACGTCATCTGACAATTAAAGTGCTCGAGTAATATATTGAGACAAAGTCTTCTCTCTTTTTATGTAGCTGTCTTTGCTCCCTGCTTGTTTCTTTGCAGCTGTCCATGTTGCCTGCGCCGTATGGTGACTGTCGTCAGGCCGAGAACTACACTTAGCCTACATGAGATGTATGGAGCAAATGCCGAACTCTTAACATGGACGGTACAGTCATGCTTGAGTGTTTCAAAGTTATAAGTTTACAAGTATAATGAAATAGCTGTTGAACTTTTAAAGTGGCGCTATAGTAACGACTATGTTTGACTCTACTGTTGTGTAGTCGGATGTTCTTGTTCCTTAGTTCTTGACTAAGCTTCCGTGCAAGGAGGTCTAATGGCGTTTGAGTTCTGAGACATTTCTGAAATTAATCATATTAAATCTCTTACTTATAAGTGACATCTGAGCTTCGTTTCTTAACATTTTAACAGGTTATGGGCCCAGACGACGCCCAGTGCACAAGATGATCACAAACAGTAAAAGAGTTTAGGATGCGATACTTTAATAAGGAAAATCCGGTCAACTACGTGGTAAAGCGTGACATGTGACTGTTCTCTTCGTCGTGACAGAAATGCAAGAGTCAGTTGTTTATTTCTTTTCTCCAAAAGAATAAGATGACGGATAAAGGTAAAATCGCAAAGTTGAATAAAAGATTTTAACAGGGAGGAAGATGGCGCAGTTAAATGCTATTGGCTGGGAGCAGCTGGAAAAGTCGCGTGGTGATGATGATGGTCACTCCGGTCAAAAAGATTAGTAATATTATATGATAGGAAATCCTTTACAGCTAAGTAAGTAAGCATGTGCTTTATTGAACCGCCTGCAAAAGCACTGCGGGAACATTAAAATGAGAACAGAATATAACGTGTATAACCATAAAAAATCGAAATATGCAATTCAATAATCATAGTATGCAACTAAGAACCATAGCGTACATCTATGGAACCGTTTTTGGAGAGAAAGATAGAAAAGAAAAACAATAATAAAATTAATGTCACTTGTTTAGTTCATCCCAAACATAGCCTATTAGGCCTAACTAATTATTATTATTACCATTAAACTGTCAGTTATAACGCGCCTAAACAATGAATCCTAAATTAAAGTCTTCTCTTAATCAATCTTAAATAACTTAAGTCTCCAAGGTTTTCTTGAAGAGCGATACACAATGTGATTTGCGAATACATTGATTAGCCTAGTCCCATGCGATGTGGACGTGGGTGGTAGAGATACCGTTTGCCCAGACGGGTGCGACCCCCGAAATTGATTTTCTAAGCGCAACCCAAATTTTGGAGATACACAGGGCTTAAAGTGTGGCAGCACTTATTTTAAAATCTGAACGCTCTTTTGCCACATTTCGCTAGCGCACACTGGAAAGTTAAGGATCGTCCGGGCACTTCTTTATTACACTTTTAACCAAAGACCTTTCAGTACTAAATTGTCTTTGCTTTTACTGCTGGATACACCAGTTACCTAGAGTTGATTTATCAGTGTTTTATATAGGGCTGCCAACTCTTGATTTTGCCATTCTGGGACGCTTGCAATCACTAGATAGGCCTATGACATCTATACCAATTTGTAATGTCCATGCACATTGCATAGGCACAAAGTTGTGGAAATCAGCACGTCATCTCTCACAAAGCATTTGAACGGACTAACAGTAGGCTACATACTACATAGGGTACAATATGCTACGGAGTGTCAGTGGTTTGTAAAGTTTTCAAGACTTGAACCCAGCGATGTCCAACATTCGATATTCAGCCCACAACGTTAGGTTTAATAAAGGGCCGAATGCAAAAGCATCCTACAACTTGTCAATTTCAGTATGCAAAATAACAACATTTTGTCAAGTGCATCTCTACCACAAATTCCGGGACAATTTGAGACCAATCCGGGACATGGGACACACAGGGCCGATTCCGGGACTGTCCCGGCGAAACCGGGACAGTTGGCAGCCCTAGCATGCTCCTTAAGACCTATTCCATTTCAAAACTGCTTCCACCATTGCTACCTCCATTGTCATCTGTAAACTCAACTATTGCAATTCCACTTTCCTCAACATTGACTCTACACAACTGAAGCTTCTCCAACTCTTCAAAACTCATTAGCCTGAGCCGTCACCTGAGTGGAAACTTTGAAGAGGTGCCATTCAAATTCTTGCATTATATTACTTGCGCTGAACAATTAGCGACAAGTACTGACTGATGCCTAACCCATTATTACAGTGGTCCTGACGATGTTTTAATTTAACAATATTATTAATGTAAAAAATTACATACAAAAAGACATACACTTTATCCATTTATTTATTGAATCTGTTTTTAATTTTTCTGCCAAGTCATGAGGTTATTGACAGTGATTCAAAATATAGATATAATAATACGTGCAATAATTAACCAACTGCCAGTTGTTAAGTTGGTGTACAGGTGTAAAGGTTTCAAATTACCCCCTCCTAAACATTACCTGCCTGCAAACTGTAATATTTTAATCGGAAAAAATAATAGCCTCAAAGCCATGTAACTTCAGCAATGATTTAGTACTTTAGTTACAGATGAAAATATTGGTAACAAACCACGAAGTGGGATGACGGATGAAAATCTTCAGACCAAAACAAGTTCTAACCGGGATCATTTTTCTGATATTTTTAGTCCAATAAATGCAATGATTGATGCAAATTACAGTGGGGGTAAGGTTTAGGAGAGGGTAATTTGAAACCTGGCTAACACTTGCAACATTTGTTGACTTGCTAGGTTGTACTAGCTTTCTGTTGGCAAACTTCAGAGAATAAAATAATCTCATTACGATATAAAGTTTTGTCAGCTTCTCTGATATGTATAAAGCATGTTCTGGATGTCGAATGAACAAAAACTGGAAATTGCATTGAGGATGGATTATTTTAAACAGTGTTGATGCAATGTTTGGCTGTGAAAGTAAATGGTTAAAGTGCAAGCGGAACAGCTGCTCCATTACATGTACAGCTTGAAAAAGCTCATCACATGGCTCAACCAGCCCAGTAGAGCATGCACTGGAAAATCGTTTTTCTTTAATAAATAGATCAATTGGACGACAACTGTAAGAGTGGTCACCTAATGGCTTACTCAGAACATCCTGACACTGAGAACAAATTCCACATTTACGAGCAAGCCACCCAGACAAATAGCTAACCAGTGATTCCTCCGCTTCCGTAAAAATTTCAACAATACTTTGTTCATAGCAAATGTCGCTGTTTAAAATTTCATTTGACAATTCAGACCAGATTTCGTCATCACAATAAAACAATTCACCATTAACATATGAAGATGTTCTGGGAACAGGGTCTGGGATTACAGGGGAAACCAATACCTCATCATTAATACCCAAAGATGTACTTGGAACAGGCTCGAGAATTACAGGAGATGCCAGTGTCAAATCAGAATGCTGCAGAAGGACAAAATCATCATCACTAACACAATTTTTTCCACTTGTACAGCAGTCCAAACTTGAAAGCACAACAGCACTTCTAAAAGCAGTAAAAAATTGTGATGGTGTTGGATTTTCGTTCCAACCATTTTTACCTCTAAGACCAGCGAAGAAATTTTCAAGGCAATCTTGATTAAAACGAGTAGTGCAAATGTAGCTGAAATTCTGGCCAAGGAGTTCACAGGAAAGAGAGTAAATGCTGCTTATTGATATTTGCAAACCCTTCTGACACTTAAATTGGGATTGATTACGAGCTCCTAAAAAATTCCATTTGCCCACCCACTCCTTAAAGACAAGAAGCTGCTTTAAATGTTCATTTCTTTCACAAAGAGCCCATCTAGCCGGCCTGTCACCCCGCCGTTTACGGGAGTTAAGGATATCAAAGAGGGTGTCCATTTTATCAATAAATGCAGCAGTGTGAACAGCTTCAGGAGGCAACTCCTTTGTTAGAATGCGTGTGTGTAAACCAGCTGCAACGGAATGACTTAACACCTGAGATGCAAGACTCACACGCATCTTTGAAACTTTAGAAACATCAATATGGCGCTCTGTCAACTTTGGAGCAAGACGTATAGGGTACATTTGATCAATACGGTAAAATTTCTCAATGTGTTTCCAGCAAGCCAGTGAACCATCAATTTCAATATCGTGCTTCATTAAGTTATTTCGAACATTTTTTAACAAATGTGGAACATCAAAAATAACATGTACAACATTTTCCATATTGTTAACACAGAAATTCGGAGATGCAACTGTACTGCCAAGATTTTTTACAGCTGCCACATTGGTTGGACCTTGATCACACACAATGCATCGAACAACTAAACCAATATCATGAACTTTCGTAATGCATTCTATAATTAGTTCTAAAAGTTTTGAGCTTGCCACTGTATTACGAGTAAAGAAAAAAGCAATGGCTTGCTTCCACTTACTGCGCAAACCTCTAATCATGAACACTAATGCGTGTGTAGCAATCATTCCATTTTCTGTGTATCCTATCACTCGATCCATGTTTTTATCATACGTTAGTTGAGATTTCAAAGAAACTTCGTCAAATATTAAAGCACATTGACGTTCACACAATGGCAAATTCATAACACGCAACTTCAAGACATTAAACATAACAGATGTAAAACCACATTCAATTCTGCCAATAGCTGCCCCTACAAACCTACGTAATGTCGAAACAGATGGCAAGGCCAAGTGCTGCGACACAAATCTATAAGCTGCAGCACTCTTGTAATGAAACTGTAAGGCAAATAATTTCTCCTTAATCGACCACCTGTAACCTTTTTCCTTCCTCTGACTACACAACATCTGTGAATGAAATAATGCAAGCTGTAGAGGTGACAAAAATTGCTTTGCAGCATCTAAAATAACCTCAACTCCAGCAGAAGGCATTAACTTTTTGGGGGGCGGAATTTTTAGTCTTAATTTTTTTACTTGTTTCTCCAATTTCCAGCGTTTAGACTGCAGCTGTTGTATTTTTAGCCTGAGGCGTTTTTTTAGTGGAGTATCAGGCAGTCTACATTTACCGGTATTAACATTAATTTGCATTGCATTATCTTTGTTTACAATATTACATGTAGATGTAGGACAACATTCTTTGACTGCTGTAGCTGTTTCATCTTTTGGTGTCGCAGTATCATTGATAGTAAGACATGTTGCTCGAGTAGTTTCTAACATTACGTCTGATCGAAATCTTTTTGACTCGACAGCAGCTCCATTTTCTGGCACGGAAGCACTCTCTTCTGTTGCACGCGACAACCAGCGTTTCGAACCAAGTTGTGAAGGAATATTGTCAAATTGCAAAATAGTACAAAGACCTATCAAAATATAGAAGATAGAGTTCTATGAAGTCATACAATTAACGTAATCTGATCCTATGGCTCGAACTTCCACAGTGCTGCATTTAATCTTCACTGTGGTCAGTTCATAATTTTAGAAGAAGTTATTTAAAAAGCTTCGTAATCCCCTTCATGTTTCTTTGCTCCTTTTCTGCAAGCATGTAAAAACTATTCTCTTTGATCGTAGTTGGATGCAGTCATGAAAACATTCAATAAACATTAAATGTTATGGCCGTTGAACCTCAGTGTACAACAATTTTTATGTATATTTCCATGATAATGATGATAATGCTGGTGCAGTCTTTCAGCAGACTTTCACAAGCAAGATTAATAACCATTTAAGCAGTAAAAACACAATCTTTACAGGTAATTTACTAATGACTCTAGACAAAATGACTCACATTAAATATAGTAGGTATTGCATTCCAGTTCAGTCGGTTATGCGAATTATTCGTGAACTGGCTGTCTTCAAAGTGGCCACTACACAAGTGATGATTCTTGTGTAGTTCTTCGGGATCTTTGTCATCGAAGTCGCCACGCCGGGTGTTGAGAACCCATTTCTTACACCTAACACAAAATTTTCAGAAAGTTAAAACTTAATACTAATTTTGGTTTATTGAAATAAAACCGTTTCATTGCAGTATCAAAAACCACAAGTGTTGGTCAATGGTCAGGGTCAGGTTAGGTGTCATGAGGGTCGGTTAGGCATCAGCATGTGCACCCACAAATAGGGGCAGAACTGATCGGCTGTTCAGAATAATCTGTGCCCTTCCCCCAACTTGTCTGATTCTTAACAGCTACTCTACCCCCTCTGCCACTCTGGAAACAGGACTCGGACCTCTTTCTGACTACCCTTTGAACAGTTTTATAATAGAAAGCGGCCGAAAGTAAACGTGTATTTTAGCGTCGTAAATTATTCGTTCGTTGCATCATTGTTATTTTTAATCAATCCAACTTCTAGTTTGGCGACAATCCTTTTCATTGATGCAGCTTCTGTTTAGGCAAGAATTTGTTTTATCAATCCCGCTTCTATTTCGTCATCAAATATTTTAAATCAATATAACTTCCATTCAATTTCAGCAAGATGTTTTCATTAATTCCACTTCTATCTCAATATAAATTTACTTTCATCAATCCGACATCTATTTAAAAAGAATTCGGTTATTGTGACTGACGTCTCGGTAAATCGTAAACAGTATGGCCGCCGTAGATGCGTGCATAACAGAGCGGCCCGACATACGGCCCAATATTTTCGCAAAAATTAAAGCACGCTTCAATTTCATCAGAATGACTGCACTAACCCTAAAACTAACCCTAACCGACCCTCACGACGCCTAACCTGAGCCCTAACCGACCCTCACGCTTTGCATGTTTGGATGCATGTTGCGATATCGTCCATAGGTGGCACTCTAATTTTATTGCATTCGTTGGCGGCCATACTGTTTACGATTTACCGAGACGTCAGTAACAATAACCAAGAATTCTTGTCGTCAATCCGACTTGCACTCGACTAATGCTGAAACCCATGCAATGGTGAATAATTTACGACGCTAAAATACACGTTTACCCGTATCTGTATTTATGATTCCTACCTTGTAGCTTCGCTTGGAAAGCGGAAAAATGAAATTCCGTGACTTTTTGTGCTCGTATTGCCACAGTTAAATCCTGCACAATAGGTCGGCATTTTATCTAACTTCCTACTCGGTAAAAATGCAAAATTTAAATAAATTATTTCAGTAAAATAATTTTTAAATCTTTTAAATAAGTTATTGAAAAATGGCTGCCGTTTTCGACCGGAGTGATCATCATCATCACCACGCGACTTTTTCCACGGTTTGTGATTGGTGCGCCATCTTCCTCCCTGTTAAAATCTTTGGTGCAAGGAGGTCTAATGGCGTTTGAGTTCTGAGACATTTCTGAAATTAATCATATTAAATCTCTTACTTATAAGTGACATCTGAGCTTCGTTTCTTAACATTTTAACAGGTTATGGGCCCAGACGACGCCCAGTGCACAAGATGATCACAAACAGTAAAAGAGTTTAGGATGCGATACTTTAATAAGGAAAATCCGGTCAACTACGTGGTAAAGCGTGACATGTGACTGTTCTCTTCGTCGTGACAGAAATGCAAGAGTCAGTTGTTTATTTCTTTTCTCCAAAAGAATAAAGATGACGGATAAAGGTAAAATCGCAAAGTTGAATAATCAGAACTATCAACCGTGGAAGTTTAAAGTTGAACTCCTGTTAATTAAAGAGGATTTGTGGGACACTGTCATTAAAGAAACTCCTAATCCTATTACGGAAGCGTGGCAAAGTAAAGATGGTAAAGCACGAGCCACGATAGGCTTGTTAGTTGAAGATAATCAACTTCATCTAATAAGAAAGCAAACTACGGCAAAGGGTTCATGGGAAGAACTGAAAAAGTATCACCAAAAGGCAACACTGTCCAGTAAAGTAAATTTATTAAGGAAACTGTGTGCATTAAAGTTAACAGAGCATGGCGATATGCAAAACCATCTTGCAGAAATGGAGAATTTGATCGACCAGCTTACTTCGTTGGGTGAAACGTTGGCAGAGCATTTAACAGTCGCTTTCTTTCTCAGTAGTCTTCCAGAAAGTTATGGAACACTGATTACAGCATTAGAAAGCAGACCTGAAGATGATTTGACTGTGGAATTAGTCAAAGGAAAATTGCTTGAAGAGTCTGCAAGAAGGACAAGTAATTTCGCAACACATAAAGGACAAGAATTAAAGGCTTTAAAAGCAACAAAACCTGAAGCAAAACCTAAAGAATCTCGCACATGTTTTTTCTGTAGAAAGCCTAACCATATAAAAAGGGATTGCAGAAAGTACATCCAGTGGAAAGAAAGAAACACAGACCATGTGGCAAAAACATTGAGAGAAAATTTCATTGAAGAAAACCCTCCAGAAAAAGTAGCACATGCATGTCTTAAAGCATACGAAAAAGACATCAGTTGTATTTGGCATGTTGACTCAGGTGCAACAACACACATGTGTAGTAACAGAAATTTCTTCTTGAACATTAACAGACAGTATAAAAGTGAAGTTTTTCTCGCTGATGGTCGGAAGATTCAAACTGCAGGAAATGGTGAGGTAATGATTAATTTCATAAAGGAAAATGGAGAGATACATGTTGCAAAATTGTGTGAAGTCTTGTACGTTCCACAATTGAAAGGAAATTTACTATCAGTAAAGAAACTTGTCAATAAAGGTTGTGAAGTGGTTTTCAAAGAAAACAAATGCATCATAATAAAGGATGGAGAAACAATTGCAATTGCAGATGACAAAAATGATTTGTTTGAAGTGAGAATCTCTGAACAAACCAGTAAAGTAAAGGAAACCCATATTGCACAGGTTGCACAAAGTTGCACAGGTTGCATACACGTTTGGCACAACAGAATGGGACACAGAGATTCAAAAGCTATACAAAACATGGTGAATCAGAATAAAGTATCAGGGATCGTCATCAAGCCGTGTAAATTCTCAGGTGTATGTGAATGTTGTATTGAAACAAAGATGACAAGAAAGTCTATTCCAAAGAAGTCAGATTCCAAGTCAGATGAAATTCTAGACTTAATACATACAGATGTATGTGGACCAATGCAGACAATAACACCAGGTGGGAAAAGATATTTCATGACGATGATTGATGATCACAGTAAATATACAGAAGTGTATTTATTGGCAAATAAATCTGAAGTACCTGACAAAATTCAAGAGTATGTCAAGCATGTCCAGACAAAATTCGGGAAAACACCGAAAAGAATTCGTTCAGATAGAGGAGGGGAATACACAGCTGAAAGGTTACAGAAATTCATGAAGAGTGAAGGAATTCAAGCTGAATTCACAACCCCCTATACACCTCAACAGAATGGCTGTGCTGAAAGAAAAAACAGATATCTTACTGAGATGACAAGATGTATGTTAAAGGATGCAGATCTACCGCTAAAATATTGGGGCGAAACCATTATGACAGCGACTCATTTACAGAACAGATTACCAGTTGAAGGTATTGAAGGCACTCCATATGAAAGGTGGAACAAAAGAAAACCAAACTTGAGCTACATAAAGAGATTCGGATCAAAAGCTTACGTAGCAATTCCAGCAGAGAAAAGACAGAAATTGGATGACAAAGCCAAGAAATTAACTTTTGTAGGTTATGAAAAAGGTACAAAAGGTTACAGACTACTAGATGTGAACACGGACAAAGTGTACATTAGTAGAGATGTGATATTTCTTGAGACTGATCCACATTTATCGGAAGTGAGTGATTCAGACATTGATGTTGAAGAGAAGTCATCAAATTCAGACTTTGATGATGAAATTGTTCAATTTCCAACACACAAATTACCAGAGGAGGTAATAATTCAACAGGATACAGAAACTACAGACTCACAGGTAAACGTAAGGAGATCAGAAAGAGTTAACAAAGGTAAACCACCTGAAAGGTTAATTGAAACAATTAATAAAGTAACAATGGCCGAGTCAGAACCAAGAAATTATAAGGAAGCAATATCTTGTAAACAGCAACAATCCTGGCGGAAAGCAATGGATGAAGAAATGAAATCCCTTAATGAAAATGGAACATGGATCTTAACAGAACTACCTGAAAACAAAACAGCAATTGGTAGTAAATGGGTTTACAAAATCAAAAGGGATGAAAAAGGAAATATAACAAGATATAAAGCACGTTTAGTTGCACAAGGATATTCTCAGAAATTTGGAGAAGATTATGATGAAGTATTTGCTCCTGTGGCAAAACCATCAACATTGAGAACTATCTTGACTATAGCAGGACTTAAAGGCATGACGGTAAAGCACTATGATGTGGAAACAGCTTACCTGAATGGAGATTTATCTCATGAAGTGTACATGAAACAACCTGATGGATATCAGAAAGGCGCTGCAGAAGTTGTCTGTAAACTGGAAAAGAATTTATATGGACTCAAGCAAGGAGCTAATGAATGGAACAAAAAGCTCAATGAAGTACTTATCACTAATGGATTCAAGAGAAGTGATAATGATCTATGTCTATATTCAAAACAGTACGATGATGGATGGATTTATATTTCAATTCATGTGGATGACTTAATTGTGGCAGCAACAAAAGTTTCAATGATACAGGAATTTGAAGAAATTATGAATGAAACTCTGGTCATGAAAGATCTGGGTGATTTGAATTTTTATTTCGGAATACATTTCGAGAGGGATGAGCAAGGAATTTTCTTGTTACATCAAACAAGTTATATTGAAAACAAACTGAAGAAATACAACTTGGAAAACTGCAGACCATCAAATATTCCAGTCGACCCAGGATATCAAAAGAGACAAGCAGTCGAAATTGATAAAGAAAATAAGGAGATGTACAGAAGTGCAATTGGTGCACTAAACTACCTAGCAACCAATACTAGACCTGATATTGCAGTTGGTACATCAATACTCTCAAGATCTGTTAACAATCCAAAAGAAAGTGATTGGGTTGAAGTAAAAAGAATCTACCGTTACTTAAATCACACTAAAGATATGAAACTCAAATTGGGAGATGTCAACGAAACAAAAGTACAGTTGATTGGTTATGTTGATGCAGATTGGGGTGGAGATGCCAAGGACAGAAAATCAAATACAGGGTATGTTTTCAAATATTTTGGAGCACCGATATCTTGGTCAAGTAGGAAACAAGCTATGGTAACATTATCATCAACTGAGGCCGAATATATTGCTTTGACTGAAGCTGCTCAAGAATCAATCTGGTTGAGACGACTATTGGATGATTTAAATCAAAACATAGTTGAACCTACTGTGTTGTTTGAGGATAACCAAAGTTGTATAAAACTGTTGCAGAATGAGAAAGCCAGTCACAGAACAAAGCATATCGGAACTAAATATCATTTTGTAGGAGAAATGTACAGAAATAAGGAACTAGACATTAAGTATTGTCCTAGTGAACATATGATAGCTGATCTCTTAACCAAACCTCTAGAAGCAGTTAAAACTAGGAAGTTTACTTGTGAAATTGGGTTAAATTGAGAGAACAGTATATTTTGTTATTAGGATAAATTAGTCGTTAAGGAGGGGTGTTGAACTTTATAAGTGGCGCTATAGTAACGACTATGTTTGACTCTACTGTTGTGTAGTCGGATGTTCTTGTTCCTTAGTTCTTGACTAAGCTTCCGTGCAAGGAGGTCTAATGGCGTTTGAGTTCTGAGACATTTCTGAAATTAATCATATTAAATCTCTTACTTATAAGTGACATCTGAGCTTCGTTTCTTAACATTTTAACAATAGCCAATATGAGATGTAGGGCCCTAGGCTATGAAGACGTGCGCCGAAACTTACTTCGTGTCTAGATGTAGCCTAGGCTAACTGTCGAACGATCTCCATGGATGGTACGGTAACAGAACAATATGCCAGGGACAATTACCCATCCCAATAAAAAAAAGAATATAACCCTCTCTATATTCTATATCGTACATAGGCTACAGTAACAAGGTAGGATCGAATGGAAGAACGGTTTGACCGTTGTTAGACGATTAAACTTAGACACAGTGTATAGACTGTAGGCCTACCATGGGCGTAGTTTATCGGGGCTGGGGTGACTAACCCCCAAGAAGGCGCAGGCTCAGTTTTTTTACCATGAAAATGACAGATTTTCTTTTCCCGGGGTTATCCCCCCTCCCCCAAGAAGGCCCAGACTCAACAGTCTTAATTAGTGCCAATCAAATACCGGGGTACAAGGGGCACTGTGACAAAAGAATGAGCAAGTGCGTCAAGGAAACAAGCTTGAATATTATTGCTTGACGAACTTGTTCATTCTTTTGTCACAGTAGGCCTACGTATCCTATCCCATAATTACCAATCTCTTAATTTATGCTTGCTTACCATCTCGTCGGCTAGCTTCATTGGACCGTATTCTACGATCTGCAAGTGCCTCATCAATGGTCAAAACCTAATTCAGTCTAGTTGTAAATTATTTGAACCAGCTAAGCTTATATACACGTTTAAAATTTTCAGAATAATTATTGTTTGAAATTGTTAAACTTGGCAATTAGATCTACGTACCGGTACTCACAAGATAGGTAGCCTAATGATTTTTCTTATTAGCCTACTAAAGTTTCTTTAGAGCATTCTCTGCGCAGGATTCGTTAGGCTACTTGCTGGCAGGTAGGCTATACCATGCAATGAAAGTCACTTTTAATTTAGTCTGTTAAGTCACTGATTGTAATTAGTTTCAGAACCAGGATTTTGCTCTTTCGTACTAGCCTACAACTGTATTCCAGAAGCAGCGAGATCATTTTCCGGTGCGTCCAGCAAGTGCGATTGTCCTCTACACTGCCATCAGATCACCTATCCATATTCAATCTCTACAAGTCCTCTCTCACAGCATTTCTTTAACTAGGCCTACATGTCGCAAAAGTCTCAGTTCAAAGGACGGAATCTGACGATGTCTAGACTGAGCAAGGAACTCGTCTACCTCGATATCTTCTACTCTGATTTCAACTACGTCGACATCCAGACATTTCCAGCCTACGATCTACTCACAGTTTTGCGACATTGGCGGCGCATTGGGACTGATTCTCGGTTGCACAATTCTCACGATTGTTGAATTTCTCCAGTTTCTCGTTGAACTAGCAAAGGATGTTGGCACTGCTGCCACGTTCGCCAAAATCCAACGCCGTCAAATGACCGATGTGTGAAGAATATTTCTACGCAACATTTCATTCTCCATAGCCTATCATAGACATTAAGCCTAGGCATCATGAATAGCCTACAATGCTCAGTAAGTTAATTAATTGTAGGGAACTCAATGTTGCATTTCTTAAGTGAAATCTAATATAAAAGAAGTGATTAATTGTTTGTGTCATCAGCTGCTTTTTGTAATCGCAAAATTCTTTCGACGGTATCGCATCGATGCCTATAATTATAGACTTACCGCATCTTTACAAAGCGCAATGCCACATCTGACAGACTTCCAGTCAAACGAAATATTGGCCTATAATAAATTTTAACGCTTGCAAGTTGCAAACGCTTAGGTCTACTTAGGCGCCAGATCTGATGCTCAAGCTGCAGGCTGCTTCTCTATGTTGACTCCGCATGGATAATGTAGGCAAGGCCGTAGCTAGGGGTGTTTGTCTGTTTGAACACCCCCCGAATTGGAAAATTTACTTTAAAAAATGAATTTAACTAGCAAATTATGCAAAAATCATGTAATAAAACCATAAGAACAACATCCGAAACGAAAAATGAAAAAACAATAATCGAATGCATTCACTAGCACACAAGGGCGGATACAGAAACTTTTAACAGGAATGGGGCCAAAAAATTCTACGCCATGTGTCCGCCCAAAAAGTGGCCTTTTTTTAGTCATCCGTCAAAATTTCTGGATAATCATACCATTTCATCCCCCCCAAAAGTTGATTACCTTTTTTTAGTCCTCAGGTTTTAACTTCAGAAAAAACATACCATTTCCAAATGGGTGGGGGGGCCACAATGCATGGGCATTTATTATTGGCTGGGGCCAAAATGTGCAATATATACATTGCTCCACAGCATGTTCAATCCAAATGGGGGGGGCACAATACATGGGCTTTCCTAAATGGGGGGCATGGCCGGATAAGCCCCCCTGGATCCGCCCCTGCTAGCACATAATAAAAAAGTCGTCAGAAATTTTGACGACTAAAAAACACCTCCCCTAAATCAAATCCTGGCTACGGCCTTTAATGTAGGATATGGAATGAGTAGGCCTAACACCATCTGATGAGATTCATAGGCTTTCACATCAAAGCACATTCATGAAATGCTTGAAAGATGTCCGCTGTTGCAGTTGCAATGCGACTGGGTAAAATTATTGTAAAACCATTGCAATGAATGAAGTTGATCACCACAAATGACAACGACAAAATAACCTGTAGCAAAACGGCTCAACGGATAAGATATGTACCGTATACGATTAAAGCATGATTTGCTACTGGACAGGCCTAAACTGTAATACTCCATACAAAAAATAACAAAGACTCTCATGCAAATCGGCACACTTCTCAACTCAGATATACCCCTATAGCTTGTCATGCGTATTACACCAGGATACAAGCCATTTAGTCATTATCACTATCCAGTGGTATCCACTTGGGTCATCACTGCCCTTCTTAGAGTTTCTCATACCAAAAAATTAATTAGAAAGGTCCTTAACAACCTTTCAAATGTGGAATTAGATTATGGAATTCTAATAGCTACTGTTCATTCTGCAGTCACCTGTGTTTCTAAGTAAATAATCGAGTGAGAAAGTGAGTGAGTAAGAAAGTAATGAAGTGAGTGAGAAGGTGAGAGAGTAAGAAAGTTAGTGAGTGAGAAAATGAGTAAGCAAGTAAGTGAGTGAAAAAGTGAGAGTAAGAAAGTAAGCAAGTAAGTTAGTGAGAAAGCGAACAATGTTTATTCCTGACCCACCATAAACAAATCTCAATCTTAGTATACAACATTTTCCCAGACACATCTATTATTGAAGCAAACTCAATGGCAACACAAGGTTGCAATGCATTTTGGAGCAAGCTACCCAGGCAGTCTACGTGCACGGCATAAAAACCAATGCAATGAAGAAAATACAAAACACGTGTAACCAAGAAAAGATTTCTGGACGACTATAACACTATAGTCGGCTAATTTGAAGATAATGCGATATTTAAAAAACATAACACAATAAATAATGTACTACTAAACAGATTCTGTCAGAATGAACAACGTAAACGAACTTCCATTTATCTTTAGAAAAATAGATTTAAAATATGGCAACATGTGCAAAGTCGAATGATTAAAAAGCAAGCCACGGGAAGATTAGCCCTTGATTGGCGCATCTGAAAAGCAGAACTTCAGAACGTATGGATTTGTTCCATCTGCAACACATGTATAACAAAAGGGTAACTTATAATCAGTGCAACTAATTAAAAGCAGACTTTTATTTGGACAATTCATTAATCAAACTCAGCATATCAGATTCACATTTTGGTGAGATGTGCGTTAAATATTTATTTAATAATAAGAAATAACATAAATTTCTGCTGCATCCATTTCTAGATATTTAATACCTGCTATAGATATTAACTATATCTGTCTTCATTGGATAAATGGAACTTGACCTGGCCACTTATTATGTAACTTCTCAACCAACAGATGTAATCAAAATTGATGGTTTAGAACAGAAACAATAACCATTCTAAGATAAAGGAAATTTAATCAATTTAAGAGGTGATGTCCTCAGCCAGGTGACTCCAGATGAAATCAAGTGGTTAAGAGGAAAAGTGCAACAATTCCAGGACAACTTGAAGTCATTAGAAGTAATAAATATGACAACATGTTTGAATAAGTCTTAAGCAGCACACCCTTTTAAGTTTAACAAGGATAATTTCGACGGAGGACAGGCAAAGGGGTATATCACCTAAAAGAAACCTATGATAATTATGCACCTTTACTTCTAAGTCCTTTTCTATTACTATCCAGAAACGATTAGAAATATTATTATCAGTCATCAGACAAGTAAAATTAAAAGACAATACAAACTTGGATTTGGAATCGGAGTGTGGTTGGCAGCGATAAGTGCCTCGACACATTCTCCCTTCGTTTCCCACTCCAGCAGTCCAGTGCTGCTGCGCTGAGCTACAATATTGCAACATGACACTTTAAGCAAAGTAAGACAAATACTCAACAGATTAACAGAAAAGCGTGAAACAGAAATGCCTCATTGCAAGTTCTTCACAAAATGTTTCATCAAGCAGAGGAAGTGACAACTGATACATTATCTTCATCATGATATGTTAGACAATGGAAAGTATTTAATTTTTCTGGCTTATACAGTCACAATGATGATTATTTATTATGAAGAACAACAAATGTTTTGCAAAGAGAAAACCCACACACTGAATGAATATTGCAAATTATGCGTAACCCCAATAATCGAAATGCCCCAAAAACTAATAAGCAAGTCTACTGAAAAGATCCCGTGAATAACTTGGTAAGAACTAAAAACAGTAAGTACTTTTAGCAAGCAACAGTCTAAACAAAGGGTGAACAACTGTTGAATAATTGTAGATGTTAGCTCACTTTTTGATGGGAAGATCTTGATCTTCTTGGGTGTCTTGACATTGCAATCGTTGAACACCTATCAACACACAAAGAACACCAGAACTTTGTCATTATACAAAAAGATCTACCTGTATGGCCCTCTTGGATTTTGACAGTACATTAATTTCAGTGGATTAAAATTGCACAATAAAATTGCACATGGTGAGCTGTTCCTTCTCTGTGGTTGGTCCAACAATCTGGAATGAGCTTTCCTTGACTATGTGACAACTCCCAAATTTTTCTCGTTTCACAAATTGTTGAAGACTGTTTTTTTCATGTGATCGGGAATGCCTCTGAGTAGCCATCTTTAAGGGGCGTTATACAAATTCTGATTGGTTGATTATTGATTAAACTGGAACATAGATTGTAATTATCATGTAGTGTTATTTCATAGCTCTAGGATTTTAAAATAGGTCAGACTACATTATCTCAAACAGATTTTACTTATAAAATAGATCCAAGAGGAATTGTTAAAAATGTTCTATAACAACATTCAGATACATGCTATTTGTCTAAAAAAGAAATAAATAGAACTGTTTAACTTGCCTGATGGAAATCGGTTTCCTTGATTGTAGGAGGAGCGTTAAAGAAGTACAAGACTCTTGATGCCGGCTGGATGCGTAACGAAGTGTTAAGAAAAGCAAACCATAAAGCAAATCATTTTAAAAACCATAACACTGCAATTACAAGACAAGTCCTCCTTTGCAAATCCATGCTTCAAGTTACAAGATAAGAATATTCTTTATTTGACCAATTGCTGTTGGCAATATGGTGCCCACACATAAATAAACATATAAATTTTAAGAATTGATCAAGGCAGTCACATATTTAAAAAACATTATCCTAAATCCAAAATTGTATATAGTCAACCTAATGATGAAAGTTTTCTCATGATACCATCTGCCGGATGGATTGTGCGGTTATGGGTCCATGGGTGCAAGTGGTAGAAAGTGGCTTTGACTCGTGGGAGCAGGTCATGTAGCGCGTAGACCCACCCACCAGAATAGCAGCCTAAAGAGTTTTAATGCATCTGCTACTGAACTGAAGCAAATTTGACTGCAGAAAACTAAACTGCGTCTCAAGTAAGCATCTTTGTGTTGTGAATTGCAAAGCGTTAATTTGGTTTTGGACAAATCTAATAGAAATAACTGACAAAGGATATGATTCTTTGCAGAGGCTTCTGGAGTAGTGAAACGGTTGTTCCTGTTGCCCATGAAATCCATATAGGAGATTGTTCCATCAGGAAGGTTAATTGGGGCTGGAACATCCTGGATGAAAGCCTGCTTTGAGTAGCTGCAACAGAAATGACAAGCACACTGAAACACAGAAAATGACAATCCATTGTACATGCAATTTTGTAATACTATATTCCTTCAATATGTGCCATCACACCCTAAACTAATTCGTATAAATTTGCTAAATGCTGCAATTAAAAGCCTTTTCTAAATATTCATTCCAGTCATTCCGGAATTTATAAAGCGCTTCTTTAAGGCGGCTACTCAGAAGCCCTTTTGGCTCGGGCAGGTAAAAAATTAAAGTTTTTCAGTTTAATAAAAAAAAGCACTCCAGTAAGCCAAAGGAAGTAGGCGTAGCTGATAACCTGTAAATCAAACAGGACAATTCTGAATTAAGAATGCGGTTAAAGGAAGCAACATTTCGTAAAACACAATACAATGCTCGATGAAAAGGAAAACAGACTACAGGTGTCACTGACCCCATCAACATTTTGTGGTCAAAAACAAAGCTTCCGTTAATGTTCTTGATTGCTCGTTCACACGACGCGTTGTCACCAAGCTGCACCATCACAACGCCATCCTTGCTCTTTAAGAATTTCACCTGAACAATTTTAGTCAGACAAGCAATAAAGTTCAACTTCTTTAGAAAATAAATTAGGTCGTACATTCAAAAGAAAAGTTGTAATCATGAGATCAGGATAGAAAAAGACCTTATAGAACAATATTAATACAAAACCCTTAGTACGGTACGCATTTTAATCAGTGCTACATAAATTCTTGAAATGAAGAACTTACTCAAACATGGTTTTAACAAGTTCTTGAAATGGCTGCAAAAGACAGCAAAACACATTTTCCAAGCGTAACGGCAGCCAGTATAAGGTGCAAAATCTATGATGGCTATTAGAGGAATAGATGGTCTAACAACTGAAAGGTGCAATTTACTGCATTGTATATTAATACTGGATGCCATTTACCCTGACTACATTTCCATAGAGGCAGAAGAGATTGAAAATTCTCTGGCAGTTCATCTTTTCATTGTTCAGTCCATAGACCATAAGCACTGATCCCTGTTGGAGCATGGAGTTAGATCCATCGTCATTTCCAGAAGCAGGGGCGACTGGTGGCTGTTGGTACTGCGTTCCAGGAGGTGCAGAACCACAGAGCGGCATGTTCGGTCTCTGAGGCTGTCCATTTTTGCCAACAATATATGATGGTCCACTGGGAAGAGGAAGCAATGGCTGACCTTTTGCACCTGTGTCTTTGTCTTTTTCTGCAAGTTACATAATTTAAGAGATTTTAAGCATTTCGGATTATTATTATCTGATAAAGTAGATTGTTTTTGCAGATGTTGTTTGCATCTGATGTTCAAGTGCAGTATGATATGCCTCAAAGGAAGATCTATATAGAAAAGCAAAGTTTAGACCACTGACATTACTGCCAAATAAAGCTTCAGACTTCAAATAAACAGAAATCTTGAACTAATCACTTACCCGCGGTTTCAAGAGTGTAGTCCCAATTGTCCTGGTCATTCTTCACAACATTCACACGGGCTGACTAGAACAAAGCAAGAAACTCGTGCAAAGAACGTGATGACAGTAAAACTGATCCAAAATGTAAAACTTCTACTAAATGTGTCTATGTGTGCACGTTATTCAGAATGCTCGGCTTGCGCGCCCATTGTTTTGTAGCTATTGACCTGATAATCAGATGTTAGGCCTGCTGCTCTGCAATTCAACCATGCAGAACTTACATTGATGAAAGAATGTAATGCACACTTGCAAAATCTATTTGGACTGGACGTCCAAGATTAGGACAATCAGCAGGTGAACAATTTTAATGTGCAGCACTGTTAATGCTCCGAGAGTTTTATGTCTGTTGCATGAGTCTCTACTCAACAGTCAACACAGATATAATGCAAAAGATACTGACTGAGCAGTGTGGCTCATACCAATGGCTGTCTGAATCCGATTTTCAGGCTAGCTTAGGACAATTATTCTGATGAAAATAGTTGAATTGTTCAAATAAATATGTACCCTGCATGGATAAGATAAAGATGGAAAATCAGACGACTCACCCTTCCCCAATCAATCTTCAGAGTACAGCATCCAGGGTAGATGTCTTTCTCGTTTAGGGAGTTCTTTATAGTTGTTGCATCGTCCACGGAATCGAATGTGAATTCAAAATTAAGGCAATTTTGCATATTGACAGATTCAGTACAGTTAATAATGTCATCGTATGCTGCCAATCAGGAGCTTCTGAAGCAGTCTACATTTTTTGTTTAAACTTTAAAGCACATAATATAATCATAAGTGTATAACATTTCGATTAAATCCGTACACTCACAATGACTTCAAAAGTGCCCCAGAATTGCCTACAACTTTTTATTTCCACACTGGAACGGTAGTATTCTAAGCTGTTATCTTAAAAAGTGGAAAGCACTGTACAAATTTACAATGATATTTATTAAATATATCTGAAATATTGAGTGGATAATAAATGCAACTCCGTCCACAATCACAAATATTGGGGACGATGGCCCTTCGTGTCCCCTCTAAGTCCAGCCTCAGCATTTAATTATAATAACTAAACTTTACATTAATGGAAAATCTGGTTTCCTTTCAAAATTCTCGTATGCTGAATTACATTTCTAGATAGATCACAGAAGGTTAGCTAGAAACTTTTGAAAACATTTTTGAATAATCTCTACAAAAAGATATTCAACCATCGCCTGAGCTCCATTCTTGCGGAAAATGACAATTCTGGTGGCTTTGACACCTTTCAATGCGCAGACACTCTGCAAAACGTCCTAAAAGAGACAATGATTTGTATGTGCACTTGTTGGTATTCAAAATCTTTTCCTAGCCTTTAAAAGTTAAAACAGAATTCTATAGCTTTCTGATATACATACATATATACTATAGGGGGTGGAGATGGGGTAGTATGTGTCTCAAACAGCCTCTGCTACCCAATTGCCCACCACGCCACCTACACGTGGTCCCTCTGTTGGAAGCAGAGTGCGTGGTGGACGACCGAATAATCGCCGGTGTATGCGATGCCCCATGGGCGAAGAAGCTGAAGGACGGACGATAAAAGATATCGATGCTAGAGATGGTGTCTCCAAGAAAAAAAAACACCGAGAGGAAGGCAACGGGAAACCACCTTTCTACAACTCCCAAGAAAACGCATCAATGGATCAATTAAATAATGGTCAAAACATTGATATCGAGTGTGACGTTATATGGCGCAGAGACATGGACAATGAGAAAAGAAGACACCAAGAGGCTGGAAGCTTTTGAAATGTGGATATGGAGAAAGATGGAGAAAATTAGTTGGACAAAGCACGTTACAAACGAAGAAGTTCTAACAATGATAGAAGAGAAAAGATCTCTGCTGGACACAATAAAGATAAGACAAAAGAATTGGGTGGTGCATTTGCTAAGAGGTGACTCCCTGCAGAAAGAAATAATTGAAGGAAGATTGGATGGAAAGAGGTGCAGAGGAAGACCTAGACAAAAACTGCTGGACGAGATGATGGAGAAGGGATACAGAGAACTGAAGGACAAGGCACAACAGCGGAAAAGGTGAAGACATTGGACGTTTGGACCTGCCCTTGGGCAGAGAACCTAAAGAAGATACATACACAACTCCAGGCATCACATTAAAACACAGCAAATTTGAAGCTATAGAGCTGATCAGTTTAAACTGAAACTCGATACAAAGAAGTTGTAAATTCAACAGTCAATTAAATTGACTGTTGAATTTACAACTTCTTTGTATCGAGTTTGACAATACAGCCTTTAAGTAAATTTTACTTAAAGGCTGTATTGTCAAACATCTTGCTTAAAAGTCTTTGGGTCCATTAGAAAGCCAAAAACAAATTCAAAACTAGCAAAAATCAGCTACAACTCATATATGCATTAACAATGTGCAGTTGTGCACCATAATCTTGAAGCAACAACAGACAGTTCAGAATCTGGTTCGATTTGAATATCAAATGTTTAATTACCACTAAGAATAACCTTAAGAAGATCAGACATCTGTCAATACAACCTGAAGAGTCTAATTCCAGTGCCATAGCCAAGTTTAACCAAGTTTATAAAAGTTATACCAACAATTATTCGAAACGGTAGTCAGTGAAAGGTTTTAATTCAATACACCACATACCACCGTGATTGGATGAGGATCTGCATTCTTGATTGTGAAGAGAAGAACTTTGCCTGCTGTGCTTTCGTTTTGTCTGAAATTAAAACAAAATGCAAACATAATATTATTAAAAATTTATCAAACAGTAATCATAATAACTACAAATACATTTTAGTCAGGAGCAAGAGTTTTGAAGGCAGAAGAAAAGCCCTTTGATAAGACTGGAGGGTTCTTTTTTAAAAGAGACGAAATGACCTATAGATGAAATTTCCTCAAAGACATAACTGATATGCATGCCGTTTAAAACAGAAAAGTCACTGAAAGAAAAGAAGAAGTTACCCTTCAGTAGCATTCGGTGAAGCCATGGAAGGAGATGGGTTGTTAGATGGTGCACTTGTGCTTACAGGAGCATCATTGTTTCCTTCGCCTTCAGTATCCAGACCAACCTTGAAGCAAACAAAGAGCATTATTATTATTATTACTCCTATTATTAATATTACTAAATACTACTACTAGGCCTACTAGCCTACTATTATTATTGTCATCGTTATCACTACTATAAATATTAAACAGCCATTTCTAACACGTCTAAAGAAAAATTGAGTCTTAAACGGATGCGGGTAACAAAAAGTCTACTCATGATAAATTTTGGGCAAATACATGTCTTAAGGTTTATTGAAAAGCGATATAAATTTATAATGAAGGTTTTAGAAGAGCAAATAGGCCTAATACACGTCTATACAAAACGTAGTCACGACAAATTGCTGACAAGCAACATCAATCAAGCTACCTTTCAGCCTAATAATTATAACGCGTACAATATAAACTTGATCTGAACCGAAACGACCCGCCACACGACGCTTGCCATGACCCTAACCGCTAAACTATAGCGGTCCCATTTTCTGCAAAATTTATAGCCTAGTCCGAAATGGCAAAAGCGAATAAGCTTATGCATTTGGCTGCGGAAAATAATAATTATTACACGATTGGAACCTCAAGCTGCATGCGGATTTAAATTTCTATTAAAACTCACCTTTTTTTCGGCCGGTCCACTTTCTTGCGGGTCGTCCACTACTCCTCGCTTAGACGGTGGATTTTTATGAAACATTTCGATGAACGACTGAAAATGAAATCGAACTGCAGTCGAAATAAAATCAAAATTCGCGCAACTCGGTCAAAAACGAAAATCACAATTCAACGGCGTTTTCAAACAAATTCTTTGGTCACGTGATACAAACACCACAGACTTATATTTCGGATGACTGTCAACCGTTTTCGTTTTATTAAATAATTTTTAATAGTCTACTGCACAGTAGACTTTCTTAAAATAGGCCTAATTGAATTTTATTTTATTTTATTTGTTTTCAGAAATAGGCTACCGAAAAGTGAAGGCGCGTCTTTACATTTTTTTCTAGACCTGCGTATGTAGGCCTATGCAAGTATGCATGCATGTAGGCCTAGGCCTATGCGTGGGCTCTATGTAGGCCCTATTTACATAGCGCCGCCAAATAACATCACTAAAGTGCATATCGATGCTGCCCTACAGTTAGCCTACATCTGACAAGTTTGCTAGCTAGTATTATTTTTCAATTAAAAGAACGGCTAGGACTTTTAGTAAAAAAAGTAAAGTCCCATCCCGTTCCATGAGGAACACGGGGAGGCGCTCATCTCCTTTTCCATAGCCCTGAGCCACCAATGGACGAATCCCAAGGTCCTGGACACGGGGCCAGTGTATTGCAGGACTTGCTGTTTACTTCCCAGCTTACGCCGGTACCAAATTATAGGCCTACTGCTTGGTGACAGAGGCACGTGTGCCGCGTGTGCGTGAACAACTTGCCCAAGGTCGTTACCGGGAGTCGAACCCGCAACCTTCCGCTGAGCGGACGCGTTACCGGTCCGCCACCAGGTCGCACAGGACTTTTAGACTACACAGCATTTTCCAAATCACACAATAATTTTGTTGGGCGTAGCCTATAGGCCTAGGGCCTATAAATTTCAGTAGGCTATATATACTGGTGCAAATCGTAAATCACCACAAATGGGTCTATAGCCTATATGGTCTAATATCATGTACGGTAGCCTGTGCGCTATAGCCTACCGCTCTCCTGAAGATGCTGCTCAGAGGCGCTCCCAACTCCAGCGCGAACACTAAACGCAGTTTCACGCCGAAGCGCATGAGAAATTGCGAGTGAAAGACTTGCTCTACTCGGGGCACCTACACGGCGGCTTGAAGTGAATTCTACCCAGCAACCTTTCGGCTCCAAGGACTGTGGCTCCTCTATCCGTCCATGATTAGCAGAACCAGATGCTCGAGATCGGACTTAGCCTAGGGGTTTCACGTGTTTCAAAATTATTAGCATTTGTGCAAAATGTTTGGACTAGCCTAATTGAAAGAATTTTCGCTTCGTCACTTGAATATTTTTACCGGTAAAAGGGACCTAATGCTTTCTTCTTTATCGTTGGATTTTTTTAGCTGAGGAAGTCTCAATTAGGCCTATTTCAAGTAGCCTGAGCCTAAAGGCCCTAGGTCTACAAGTTATCAATTATAGGCCTATTGGAGGCCTAGATCTACTAGGCTAATATAATTAAGCTTAGCCTATTTGATTTCGAAATTTGAACTAGCCTATAGCCTAGTCTTATTTTCACAGTTCCTGCCATAGGCCCTAAGAATGGTTAGGTTAAAGCTTGTTGTTGTGTCCTTAATAGCTTAGTTATTTCATTGCTTTAGATTGTTTAGACTGTCTTCGAACAATTGCGGTAAATAGGCTACGCCATTGCAAAGAATTCGTCGCCTATATTTTCGTTTTAATGATAATCTTTTAAACAAAGTCATGGATTGTGAAAATCGTCGCCCGGAAGAAGAAACGGCTGAGTTATATGGACCTAGGACCTAGAAGGTCGGATAAAGAAACTTTGGACGGGGGGGGGCAAATACTCTTCGCCTTGGGTCTGTGACAAAAAAATCGTATCCGCCAAAAAAGTTGATGACCTTTTTTTAGTCATCTGGCTAAATTTTCGGGAAAATCATACCATTTCATCCGCCACAAAAGTTGTTGACTTTTTAGTCGTTAAGTCAAAATCCTTCAAACTATATAGGCCTACCAAATTAAAAAACTTGTTGAAGCCAAATGGGGGGGGGGCACGATACATGGGCAATTCTAAATGGGGGGGGTTATGGCCGGATTGGCCCCCTTGGATCCGCATCTGAGGACCTTCATGTAGGCCTAGGTGATGAATGTGAAGCAAAATCTTCGTCACCCAGTGATGTCTTAAGTTCTCAACTGCCAATAACGGAAAGAATTAGGCCTATGATAAGACTTGAGAAGATATCTGGAGATGCAAACTCATAGGCCTAATTATAATATCTTTTTTCCCCATGGTCCATATCTCTAATCGATAAGCGTACAATACCACACTTCATTGATTTATAATTATTATGGGCCTATGTTTTATCATCCGTTTCAATGTTTCTTCGGATTCCTGCTAATTTTTTTTCTTCTCGGTTGATCATAATTCTTACATTTTAATTTTTAAGTCCCTCTTCCTATTTTTTGGGGTCAAGTCAAATTAAACATCCGATTTCTTTCGCAGATTCCAATGATGTCCTTGTAAACCGCTCTTTAGACCTGGTACCGTATAATAGTGCTGTAGCGGAACGCGGAATCGTCAACACCAATGACCCCACTTCTGTTGCCCATAGGCGGAAACCTGGGCCGAGCTTTGGGGGGGACGAACGATAGACCGAAGGAAAGACGTGAAAATTTTTGGTGGACGAAAATTTTTGCCAACCTTTTTGGAAAGAAAAAAATTTTCTACCCAAAAAAAGTTGATGACCTTTTTTTTTTTAGTCATTTGCCCAAATAAACATTTTTTTTTGTCAGACCGAAAAAGTCACAAATTCTTTTTCCCTTGCGCTTAAACTTTGGGGGGGGGACGGATGCATGGGCCGTCCCCCCATCACTTTCTTTGGGGGGACCGTCCCCCCTGTCCCCCCCCCCTAGGTTTCCGCCAGTGCTGTTGCCACTGTAGCGAAACTGGAAGCGCGTCGTGTCGTCGTTGATCCCACTTCTGCTGAATCAGTGTAACGAAACGCGAAGTTCTCTTACTTCGCTGGGACCACTGTTAGTCTAAGCGGTACCAGTCAGATTCTGGATAGTGAACTGCACTTTTTGAACACGGATTGCCGCTGGGCACAATCGTAGTTGGGACCCAAGAGAACATTTTAAGAAAAGGAGACATCCGAAATTTCCCTTAGAATTCAAGATGGCGGCCTTTTTCAAAATGGCGGCCTGAGGCTAAGAAATTCTTATAAGCTTAAACCATCGTATCATCTCGTGTCTGGTGTCGTTTCTATATATTTCTGGCTCGAATAACATGAATCTGAGGTCAAAATCAACATTAGACATCAAAAGTAAGCAAAAAAAGCATTTTTACATTAAAAAACAGCAAAACTGTTATTAAAAATTGTCAAATATTTCTTCATTTCCATTGCTTGCTTTTCAATTTTCTTGTGGTATAAGCTTATTCCTTCATAACACTGGATGTTTTCTCACAGTTTTGATTATTATGCATCGGAATCATTTGAATTGTCCTTAGAACTCAAAATGTCGGCTTCTTAAAAATGGCATCCTGCGTAAAAGACATTCATAGAAATTGTCAAGACATGTCACGTCTAGTGTCTGAGCCAAGAATAGGCCCTACTAGACAACTCTAGGCATTATTTTTTATTATTTAGCTAATGGTTATCATTACAATAATTGCTATCAGCAAAGTGATTATTTTAGCTTGTGATCTGATTTTTACAATAACAAAAAAACAATCATGACTATTATTAAAGAGATTATAATTCAGTCGAATACACAAGATGTTCTTCAATCAGTCAAGCTCCAACCCAATCTTTAAGAATAAGGTTAATCAATCAATCAAAATTATATTATTATGTAAGTCTTGCTCAGTCAACCAGTGAGTCAATCAATCAATGAATGTTCAATCAATCAGCCGGCCAGTCAATCATTCACACTCTAACTCAACCTTTACTAATCAGGTCAATACATCAATCAATAATTATAGGCCCTATATGTGTAGGCCTATTTAGTTACCCAGTGAATCCATCAATCAATGAGTGTTCAATCAACCAGTCAGTCAATCAATCAACTATTCTTAAGCCGTGAGGATTTAGGTGAAAAACAAATGAAGAGTATAATTATCGACTACGAAGCAGGTAAATGACGAAAGGATCAATTAATGTTTTCATTAAGCAGCTAAGGTAGTAGAAGTACATTATCGTGGTGCTATAATTATGGAACCATGTGAATGCAAGGACATGCTTGGCCATCTTCATCTTCTGCTTGCTCCTTTTTCCACCATCGTCTAGATGTAGTTTCAGCCTGACGTGGGGGTGGGCCATGTCCGTTTGGATCCATTTCGATCAGGTTCCTCGCCTCTCTCCTAAAACGAAGCATCGGTTTTGCTTAACCATCTGCAACACCGTGTGATTCGTGATGAATAATTCGATCATACCCAGTTTGCGACTGCAACGTAGTGTCGTGGCGGGTACAAAATACGCATGTGGGCAGGGCTGTTTTTAAGAAATTTGTAGAACTGCACAACCCATTCTTTTCCTTCCCATCCTTCGTGGTAAATTACTTCCAATCAGAGGACAATATTGTTCTGTTTTCCCTTAGTCTCAACTGCATGGAAGTGCCTCTAGGCCTACAACTGCACAAATTAATCATAGATGTAAATAAACGATGGAAACGGCAGAAAATAATAGCCTCGAAGCCATTTTTCCGTGTAACTTCAGCGGCGATTTAGTATTTTAGTCACAGATGAAAATATTGATAACAAACCACGAAGTGGGATGACGGATGAAAATCTTCAGACCCAAACAAGAAGCGGGATCACTTTTCTGATATTTTTAGTGCAATAAATTCGATGATTGATGCAAATTACAGTTTTCAGGGGGGTAATGTTTAGGAGGGGGTAATTTGAAACCTGTACACCGGTCCTTTTACCTCAACTGGACCTTAACTTTGGAAATACGTTGTCCCCATCTACTCGATCTCCAATTCCAGCTCGCAATCCCTCTTCTTCCTCTTCCTCCTTCCACTCTTCCTCCACCTCCTCTCTTCATCCTCATCCTCTTTTACTTCTTCCTCCTCCTTTTCTTCCTGCTCCTCCTCCTCCTCTACTTTTCTTAGAACTTATTTCTTCACGCACAGGTAAGGACTCGAGCAGACAATCAAATGAGAAAGACATTTGTAACTAGAATGTTATTTACATATTAATTAGTTTGTTTATTCTTAAAAATTTGTATGTCTTAATATGTTAAATTTATGTGATACTTTTTCACCAGAGTGCTGTTTGGCAGCTGGTTAAGAAATAAAGAATTACTTACTTAGGTAGCGACTCTCAACGGTTCGACCTATTACAATACATTAGACATCGGCACGATAGAAACCCTGACCAAATTTACTCTTATAGTATTATAAACGGCCGTTTTCCCACCCCATACCCAGAAACCTGAACCCCCCCACCCCAAAAAAAACCCATGGGACTAGATTAAAAAAATGTTCTTAAAGACTAAAGTTTATTACTGACCTTCGATGCTGGCGCTGCCTGAGCTAGAGGCAGCGGGTGCATTGAGACGACCGCTTTTCTCCGTATGATCCAGACCACACAACTGCGCAACATTCTTCCCACACCTCTTGTGTACGTTCATCTCGCAGGCTAGTCAACAACACAAGTCAGGAGATAGAATCACGATTAGAACATGCATCATGATGCATCATTATCGTCATCGTCGTCGTGGTCGTCGTCATCATCATCATAATCATCGGTAGTGGAAGGGCGAGTGCCATACAGACACACTTCTTTCTGGTAGTCTCTCCTCTGCTTTGTCTCTTCTCAAAACCTGTTTCTTCTCGCTGGGCCTTGCGCACTGGGAGCGCCTCTGAACGGTTCACCCTACTAGAGGCGCTTTATAAATGTTTAAATACGATACAATACAATACAATACAATACAATACACAGGCTGGCCAACAACATAAGTCAGGAAATACAATCACGATTAGACACAATATACATATTATGCAGTAGCCTAAAGTGAAAAATTCTATAGAATAGAATCTGATTAGTCTTCGATCATAGAGTGGTAATCGCTAGAAATTTTCATGATTCATTCTAATCCATAATCCATGAAGCATTCTAATCTCACGATTTTGAACTCGAGATGTTATCCAAACATCTAGGCCTAATCATTTAAGCGCAATTTTAAAAATGTTGATAGGCCCTAATGGTCGTTAGGCCTACCGTGCATTAATACAACACAAGGCCAACAAATTCCGACAAAAAATCAACATATCTTGATAATTTACTGATCTACATAACATAGGTCTACTAATCACACAGCATACCAAAATATTGGAGAAGACGAACAACAAGTAGAACACACAGTGCAAACGTTGAATGAAGAAGGGAAGAGATATGGTCTCATGATGAATTTTGACAAGACAAAAACAATGGTTTTCGGCGATAGAGATCTAACAAAGCAGATGGTTGTAGACGGAATCCAACTAGAAAACGTGGACAGGTTCACATAATTATCTCGGTTGCAATATGACGTACGATCTCGATTGTAGGCAGGAGGTAATGGTCAGAATTGCAAAGGCGACGGCAGCACTAAAGGCTTTAGACAGGATCTGGAAGAGCAAGGCCATAAAGCAGGAAACTAAACTGAGTGTGCTGAGAACTTGCGTTTTCAGCAGCATGCTATATGGATGTGAGGCTTGGGTAATAACAAAAGACATCGAGAAAAGAATACTAGCTTTTGAAAGAAAATGCTATAGGAGGATTTTGGGAATAGTGTGGACACAGAAAGTGACTAACGTGGAACTGTACAAACGGATACACCTCAGGGAAAACATGATGCAGAGAATAATCCAGAGGAAACTGGGTCTGTTCGGTCACATATGCCGAATGAGTAACGACAGGAAAATAAAGACATTGGTGTTCGGAATGATGGACGGGCGAAACAAAAGAGGGCGACCACATAGAGAATGGGCGGATGATTTAATAGACTGGTGCGGAACATCACTGCAAGAGCTGAGCCACATCGCACTGGAAAGAGAACTGTGGAGGAATATGGTGAAAAGGGCGTCGGACACCTACGAGCGATGAGCCCACGGTTTATGATGATGATGATACCAAAATAATATGTTACCATGTACTGAAACAAGTTTTTATTGTTGCTGTTGTTTTGGATAGTAGGGCCTGCTGATATGTAGGCCAGGCCTGTCAATTGGTAGAGCAATTAAACATTTAAATTATTAATTTTAACGTTGTATGCATGTAGGCTATATAATATGTACGCATGTGCACTTACTTACTTACTTACTTACTTACTTACTTACTTACTTATGTAGGCTATAATAATTATGTATGCATGCATGAATACATGCGTACATTTTACATGAATGCATGAAAGAATGCATTCATGTGCATTGTGTATCCCCACTAAAATTATGTGTGTAACTGCGTATAATGTGTAGGCCGTACACTGTGACTAAAAAAAAACTTCCCTTGCACATAATTATGGAAGAATGTGTAATAGCCTATACTTATTATTCATTGGCGTTTGCGCGGCGCTAATATTGTTTACCCAGCAATGACAATATGAAGAGAATTAGGAAATGTGCCACTGTGCCAGTATAAAGTCACTGAATGATTAATCATGAAATTTTATTTTAGAAGATCGCGACCTCGGTTCCTCTCGCATATCTCCATGCCAGCATGTTATTCAATGCGTTACCTCATCCTCATCCCCCGTATGAATGCATGCGCGTGTGTTACAGTAGGCCTAAGTGTGTAGTAGTAGTATAGGCCTATGTAGGCTATAATACATACTTACATGAAGACTTGCGTCTGTCCAGCGTCTGTCCAGCATTGATAAAAAGTTTGGAGTTTTGATTTAAAATGGACAGCAGCTCTGTTGTTGAAGTTGCTGAACGCTAGCAATGACGTACGTAACAGCTGTAATCTTACTTACACTGGCATTTCAGTCCTTGGCGAATGAGTCCGTACAGGAGTGAGCCGCAATGTTCGCAGAATGTAGGAAAATGGTAGGAGCGAACTGTGAACTTGTGCGCGTTTGTAGACTGTCAACGAAAGTATGCAACGGAACACATGTATAATAAAGCAAGTATGCAACTGAGAAACTCACCTGAATTAGCCTACATTTTATACAATTATAACATGGATGCTTAAAATAAAATGTTACGGAATCAGATTATTATGGACTAATATGCACAGCAAACTTAAAATAGAAATATTATTAACATTATCATTGCTAAATAAAATTATAAAAATTGCTGGAAATTAATGGAATAAAATTATTATGCTTACTATTTACCTGTTCACGTCTATTGGATTTGTCTTAGTGAAGATAAGAAGGAGTAAGGAGAGTTGAGTTGATGAAGAAAATTACAGGATTCTATGTTATACGGACGAGTAAGGAAATACCTAGTAGCAAAGCTCGAGGGTACGTACCATACGTATTCTATTTTTTTGAAAGGTACGTACGTATTTTAACGTACCCTATTTTAGGGTAGGCCTACGTAAACGATAAATAAAAATACGTTAACCACGTCATAGCTCATTATAAGAATGTTCAATTTAATTTAAGCAAACAATCACAACCCATTATAGGCCTACGGCGTATAGTAAATTGCTGCAATGCTATAGGCCTATTGTAGGCAAGGGCGGATCCAGAGGGCCAATCCGGCCATGGCCCTCCCCCATTGAAAACTGCCATGGGACGTGGCCCCCCCATTTGGTCTGAAATTAGCAATACGAATATGGGTGTAATGGACATTGGCCCCCCTATTCGAAAATTGTATGGAACGTGGCCTCCCCATTCGGTTTTCAAGTAGAGGACTAAAAAAAGGTCATCAACTATTTTGGCGGATGAAATGGAACGATTTTCCCGAAAAGTGTGTTTTGTTTGTATGTGCACTTGTTATAGCGCCCCTTCAAGCTCGCTACTCAGAGGCGCTCCCGAATGCAGAGCGGACACTGCATCGGAGTTTCACGCCGAAGCGCTGAGCAACTGTGAGTGAAGGACTTGCCCAAGGTCCTTACGCGGCGAGGTGGATTCGAACCTCGAACCGTCCGGCTCCAAGGCAACGAAGCCACCACGTGTACTTAGCTCTCATCAGAAAGACAGTAGCCTACAATTTGCATTAAATTAATTATAACCGAAGGATTTATCGAATTAAATTTACTGCTACGCTACCGGAAGTACCGGCTTCAATTACGCATAGGCCTACAGTTGACGTCAGATTATAGCCTACGTAGGCTAAGGTCGCCGAGTAAACGATGAATAAAATTTTCGTGTATGGTACGTACCATACGCGTATTCTATTTTTTTTAAAGGTACGTACGTATTTCAACGTATTCTATTTTAGGGTACGCGTACCCTCGAGCTATGCCTAGTAGAGGTAGCCTACATACGCCAAACTAGATAAAGGTAACAATAGAATCGGAGAACAAAAGGAGTACCCACGTCTGAATCCCGGTCCTTGTCGACTCCAGGGCAAACGAATGTAACGAACTCGTGACATCGTTTGTGAACCACAAAACGGCAAGCTAAAATTTTACAACATGACAAACAAAACTTGAAAAATTAATGACCTCCAAGAAAGCACAGATTTATCAAAGTAGCCTACTGAAATTTATATTACACTTTCTTCTAAAAATAAAAAAATGTATCTGCAATATACATATAAAACTTTTATAACCATAACCACAGTTTTTATTGCTCAAAGTCACAGTGGCAGTTGACAAAACGTCTTTATTACATAATAACTGTGGTTGGTCCAAAATTCTGGAATGGACTTCCCTTGACTAAGCGACACCTCCCAAGCTGTTCTCTATATCACAAACTGTTGAAGACTGTTTTTCCGCTTGATCTCGACCTGGAGCGCCTCTGAGAAGTTACCTTGAAGGGGCGCTATATAAATTACCATTGATTGATTAATTTTTTGATTGATTGAATAACGGATATAGAAACTAGCAAACTTTAAAATAAGAGCAACCAGTTTCGAAGCGATGCAGAATAAGTGTTCACTGACTTTGGCACTGATGTCCTTGTCTGCCACATCCCCTTTAGAAGAGAAACAACAAAAACAATCTCTTTGAGTCAATAATACTTGGTTTCGTTATGCCCAATAATTCAATTCAATTGGCTTACAGTGATAACAAACCAGTAAATCAATGTTGCCAGTATCAACGCAATGAAATTATTAGTAGGCCTAGTGCACTGCAAAATATATAGCCTAATGCTGCACGTGGATTTGTGTAATCCAACCATAACCCTGACAGATTACGGATTGGTTTGGGGCTCCATGGACCTTGGGTGGAAGCTTTATGCCTTAAACACCGGTGCTACAGAAATTATGCACAAGTTAGGTGGTCATTCAAACATAGGCCTAGGTCTTCCCACTAAAATCCATAACGGCTACTGCACTGAAACGGACTGCATGCATGAGTTATTGAAGTCGATATTCATGAGCGACCTGTTGCATTTGCTACTGTCAGCGACATCTAGGCCTAAATCATGTTCATGTGCCTAATAAACATACATGTATGTGCACTGTGCAGTGGTCACTGGTCAGGGCTAGAGGATAATAATTGCGACTGGTAATAGGTCTGCTCAGTAATTTTCAAAAATATAGTTACCAAGATGCTTATTGTGTTTTTCCTCTGGTTCCTTTGCCTCGATATGATTACTACTATCTTTCGTGTGCTTAATGATTCAGGTTGCCATTACTGACTTATGTTTGTTGCTTATTTTTTTGGTTTTGCTTTGGGTTTTTTTGTTTGTAATTTTTATTTTTTGTTTTGTTTTGTGGCTTGTTGCCAAAGGCTTTTTTGATTGTGTGATCTTATGCCACATTTCTGGTATTTTCTTTAAAAAAATTTCCATTTTCTGTTTATATGTCTAACCTCACCATCTTGACTTACATTTTACGTTCAGGGGTTATCCAGGTTAGCGGGACCTGTCCCTTTCTGGATGACCCTTTCTGAGTGTTCACCGTTCATTCAATCAAGGTTTCCTACGAACATTAATTTTTATTCATGTGTAGTCTAGTATTTTTCTTTGCAGTATACCTTGGTTTTGTTTGTTTGTCTCTTGTTCTCAGAATAAACTGAGTTTTGATTTGATTTGATTTTGATTTGAAATAGGACAGTACAGAAAGAGAAAGGAAAGAGAGAGAGAAAGGAAAGAGAGACAGACAGACAGACAGACAGACAGACAGACAGACAGACAGACAGGCTCATGTTCAAATATTTCAACTAGCCCCTCCCGTAACCCAACAGACAGACAGACAGAGACACAGAGAGGGAGAGGGGAGGGAGAGGGAGATAGAGACAGAGACAGAGCACGGAAGATAGACAGGACGGAACCAACCAGACAGACAGGCAGACAGAAGAGCAGAAGGCAGACAGGCTACATACTACAAGGTGGGCAAAAAGAGCCCCTAGATTTTTTGCCAATATCTTGGCCAGAAATAAAATTTTACCGTCTTTAAGACAATTCATATATACACATGATGACCAGATTTCATTAAAATATTCCAAACAGAACAAAAGTTATACCACTTTTAGAGAGGAGACCCACCGTTTTTAGACGTCACCTATCAACGTCTGACCCCTCGGTCATTTCTCTACAATATTATTCTCGTACTGATTGATGGTGCATAATAATTATATTATGTAAATATAAAATTACAGCTAGTACAGATGGAGAATTGGAACTAAAACGTCTTTACATTATGACTAGTTACTTTGGGCTTTATATTCGGTCATGAGCTATGTGTCTAAAGGCATGGACTGTTTTCTTTCTGGGTGACGGTTACCCACGCAGGACATGCCCCGGTCAGGACAGCAGAAAAGGACGAGACTCAGTGTCGGCTTGGCGGCACATTTTACGCATTCATTTGTCAATGGTGAGAACGAGAGCGTCGTTTTGAAGAACATGAGATTCCTCACGAAGCAAGCAGTCCATAGATAGGCCTATATTGAAAGGTCGCCATAAAACTTTTTCAAGGTTGTGGTGGTGGTGATGATGATTTTGTTGGTGAGAATGGGTAGCATGGTGAAAAAATATGCCGATATTTTGTTTGTGAGAATGGTTGGCAAGGTGAGAATAGGTGACATGGTGAGATTGTGTGATGATGATGATGATGATGATGATGATGATGATGATGATGATGAGAATGGGTGGTCATTGTGAGAGTGTGAGTTTGTGGTGAGAACGGGTGGCATGGTGAGAATGGGTGATGGTGATGAGAATGGTGAAGAATGTCGCTGTCGCTATACATTTTGAGTAGCGCCATAAATATATATGAATATATATATATATATATATATATATATATATATATATGTTCAAATCAATTGGGATTCTAACACACAGAATCCTAACATGCGAATAAATTGCTTACCAGATGAATCCTTTGCAATGACAACAGAAGGTCGGCTGCTTGAAGAACGTTGCCACAAACTTATGATCGTTGACGAGATGGACATTCGCCTGCCCCTGCAGCGCCTCACCCCTCCTTTGACGCACAGCCGACTCATCCACGATCTCGGCCATCTTCCACGATGCAGGTCACGTCCGGGGGACCAAATTTTATCGTAATCCTTCCGCTCGTCACACCTGAACGGGACGGATTTAAAATCCGGACACAGCGCCTCCAGCGGCAGACCCGTGAACCACAGAGACGATGGGAAAACTTGTCAGTAAACGTCAACGATTTTATTCTTATCTGTATGCGCTTTCCCTTCGGTAACCATCTGGATATTATTTTGCCATGCAGATGCTGCACCAACAACATACAAAGTCCAACGGCTACGCCTGCAGTATTAGCGATGTCGGGTAAAGTCACTAAACATAATAGGTTAGTAGCCTCTGCCTGCTCATGTGCATACGGGCCCAGCTGCTGTGAAGATGAAGGACCCGCCGCCCGCCGCCGCCCGCTTTACTGCGCCTCAGCTGATGTCGCTTGGCAGCGTCGGCGGCGTTAATACACGGGTATTTAGGCCTACGCTCAGGGCACAGACAGACAGACTGCCTCGACTTTGGCCAGTCTGTTTGTTTGCGCACTTTTAAAGCGCCCCTTCAAGCTACCTACTCAGAGGCGCTCCCGACTACAGAGCGGGCACTGCATCGAAGTTTCACGCCGAAGTGCTGAGCAATTGCGAGTGAAGTACTTTCCCAAGGTCCCTATAGTATACTGCAACCCTCTGGCTGCAAGGCGACGAACATAAACTACCCACAATAGCCTACACCGCTGCGTCCCTAGTGCTAAAAGTGTAGAAAAAGCAGTGCCGGGACGCCCTTATAGGGTAGAAAAGTGAATTTACGCACACGTTCGACGTTTAGCAAATCCCTGATGGAGCTAGCCTATAGTCGTAGTTTCTTCTCTGGGGCGCACGTAAATTCACTTAGTTAAACCGGGGGAAAAAATCAACGACCGATACTACAGAGATGCTTTCCTCATGGAAGGCCTTCCACCTGAAATTCGAGAACTCTTAATTTTACATTTCCACCCAGATGGTACTCTAGCGCACAGATCTTGAGAAACAGTATAGCTACTGTTCTACATCTGACGAATGAAACTCCTGACTTCGTAATTCCTACAGGCTACATTATGCATGGCCGCTAACAGCCCAGATCTGAAACCCGTCGATTATAGGTACCGGGTACGGCCCGTACGGGGATGCATGCAGGAAAGTGGAAACGATGTATAAAACAAAGGTCTGTGATGTTGAGGATCTTCGTAAGCGAATCGTGAAAGCTTGGAACGATCTTGACCAGCGAATTATTGACTCGGCGGTGCGTGAATGGCGCAAGCGACTTCGCGCATGCGTAGAAGCTAAAGGCGGACAGTTTGGGTACAAACTGAAAATCTGTTTACATTGCCTGCCATTTAGCTATAAATTTCCTGAATTTCATTGACATTGTTTTGATGATGATCCCGTCTAGCTAGCCCGGAGGGCTAGCCAATGGGGATGAAGTGTTAGCGACTTCATTTTCAAGGCCTCGGCATATGAGGGCGGTGGCCAATCCTCTCCCTCGCCGTCTCATCATCCACTGACCCTGAGGTCAGTGTACTCATCATAGCTGAGTCGGCTAGGGGGTGCTTGTGGAACAGAAATCTCGTTACAAATGTCTGCCCCGGCGGGAAATTGAACCCCCGACCTCTTGCCATGGTCGACAGTCCAGCGCGCTAACCACTGTACTACCGAGCACCCTCTTTGACATTGTTTTAATATTGTTAAAATGAACAAAAATTCTAGGGGCTTTGTTTTTATCCCTCACAGTGTATATACTGGCTGAGAGAGACTGAGAAAGACAGACAGTAAAGGGAACCAAGATAGAGATACCCCGAGACTGACACATGCAGAGACAGACTAACACAGAGACAGACAAGCAGACAGGGAGAGACAGACACATGCAGAGACAGACTATTATATATCAACAAGTGCGACCGGAGATAATTCGAGGCCGCTGCAATTTTCATCAATTTTCGGCGATAATGTCTCGTCTATTCAATTGCTCATAATTAGGCCTATATACATGTGATGATGATGATGGTTCTCTGCCCGAAGGCAGGTTCATTGGCTTTACGCCTCTAGCTGGAGATGACATGAGTGAGGTGGTTTTCCGTTGCCTTCCTCACAGACAATGATGGGTAAGCAACTTGCCCAAGGTCGCTCCGCAGGAACTTGCGCCCCTGCGTCCCACACGTGCTAGCCCGAGATATCTAAATCTCTGAATGTCAACTCCCAGCCCGGGGCTTGAACCGCAGTCCGTTGCAACCAACAGACGTATGCCGCTCTTGCTTACCGGTGTAGCTAACTAGGCCAGTACATGTATATATGTGAATATAAGTTTTAGTAATTGCTTTTCTAAGGTATACTAGGCATTAGATTACAGATATATATTTATTAACGATTATAGATATATATGTGTGATATGATCCACTTATCTACAATTACATTTAGCATGCAAGAATAATTTGCAGGCCAGAGCTGTTTCTACATTAAATTTGTATAAACTAGGTCTATGATGTGTATTATGTATATGTATACACCGTGAGGCATAAAAAGGAAGCCCCTAGAAAAATCGTTATTATTTTAACAATATTCAGACAACGTCAATGAAATTCAGGAGAGTTAGGCATATTATAGCTACATGTAAATAGCAAGCACTGTAAAAACATTTACTGTTTGTATTCAACTGTCTGCCTTTAGCTTCTACGCATGCGCGAAGTCGCTTGCGCCATTCTCGCACCGCCGAGCCAACAAAATAATTTGCTGGTCAAGATCATTCCAAGCTTGAGAGGAGGGTAGACCTACCAAGTAGAGTTCAGGCAAGTGAATCGCACAAGGAGGCATTCCAATGATGGCAAGCGATCGAACTTGAGCTGAGTCTTTTTCGACACGTAGTTGAGGAAATGTTGCGAGAGAGGACTTGTAGAGATGGAATATGGATAGGTGATCTGATGGCAGTGTAGAGGACAAGCGCAGATATTATCTATTGTTAAAGCAAACTAAATGGCAACACAAGGTCGCAATGCATTTTGGAGCAAGCTACTCAGGCAGTCTACGTGCACGGCATAAAAATTGAAGCAATGAAAAAAATAAAAAACACACGTAACCAAGAAAAGATTTCTTGACGACTAAATAGTCAGCTAATTTGAAGATAGTGCGATATTTAAAAAACATAACACAATAAATAATGTACTACTAAACAGATTCTGTCAGAATGAACAACATAAACGAACTTCCATTTATCTTTAGAAAAATAGATTGAAAATATGGCAACATGTGCAAAGTCGAATGATTAAAAAGAAGCTGGCCACGGGAAGATTAGCCCTTGATTGGCGCATCTGAGAAGCAGAACTTCAAGACGAATGGATTAGTTCCATCTGCAACACATAAAAGGGTAACTTAAATAATCAGTGCCTTTGAGTAGTTTCCTTGAAGAGGCGCTATATAAATACTTGAATGAATTAATGAACTAAAAGCAGACTTTTAGTTGGGCAATTCATTAAGCAAACTCTAGCATATTAGTTTCACATTTTAGTGAGACATTGCGTGCATTAAAAATTTATTCAATAATAAGAAATAACATAAATTTCTGCTGCATCTATTTCTAGATATTTAATACCTACTTATCAATTAACTTTATCTGTCTTCATTGGATAAACGGAACTTGACCTGGTCACTTATTATGTAACTTCTCCACCAACAGATGTAGTAATCAAATGGTTCAGAACAAAAAAACAAATCCAAGACGAAGAAAATTTAATCAATTTTAAGAGGTGATGACATTGTCCTCAACCAGCTGACTTCAGATGCAATCAAGTGGTTAAGAGAAAAGGACAACAATTCCAAGACAATACATTTGAAGTAATAAATATAACAATGTATGTCCTGATAAGTCTTAAGCACCACTCCTGTTTAACAATGATAATTTCAAGAGTTGACAAGCAGAGGTTTATATCACCTACTAGAAACCTATAGAGCTGATAGTTATAAATGCACCTTTGCTTCTAAGTCTTTCTATTCTAAGTCCCTTTCTATTACTATCCAGAAACGATTAGAAATTATCAATCAACAGACAGGTAAAATTACAAGACAATACAAACTTGTGTTTGGAATCGGAATGTGGTTGGCAGCGATAAGTGCCTCGACACATTCTCCTTTCGTTTCCCATTCCAGCAATCCAGTGCTGCTGCGCTGAGCTACAATAATATTGCAACATGAGACTTAAAGCAAAGTAAGAATAAATATTCAACAGCTTAACAGAAAGGCATGAAACAAATAAACGAAAGCCCATTACATCTTTCACAAAATGTGAAATGAGATTCATTAAGCAACGAAAGTGACAACATACACCTTATCCTCATGAATAGTGATAATTATGTTACAGTATTATATATCGTTTTGTCTATACACATCACAATTTATGATGAATCACGAACTACACAGAATGGTCAGGAAAGTTGAAACCTGCACACTGAACTAATATTGAAACATGCAACTCCCCAATATTAATCTAAATGCCCTAAAAAAAAAAAATTGCTGAAAAGTTTTTCACATGATAAGCTTGGTAAGAATCAGAAAAATGAAAGCACTTTTAGTAATAAACTGCAGCCTAAACAAAGGCAAACAAATGTAGGATAATTGTAGATGTTAGCTCACATTTTGATGTGAAGATCTTGATCTTCTTGGGTGTCTTGACATCGCAACCGGTGAACACCTGTCAACACACAAAGAACAATGTCATTATATAAAAAAATCTTCCTGTATGGCATTCCTGGATTTTGACTTTAAACAATGATTTCACTGGATTAAAATCGTACATTAAAACTGGAAATGGTGAGCATTTCCTTCTCTGTGGTTGGTCCAACAACCTGGAACGAGCTTTCCTTGACTATGCGACACCTCCCAAATTATTGTTCTTCAGCAGTTTCACTAACTGTTGGTCTGTTTTTGTTCATTTGGTCTTCAATGGGAGCGCCTCTGAGTAGCCATCTTGAGAGGGTGCTATATAAATTCCAATAGGTTGATTGATTGACTGATAAACCAATTTGATTACAATGTAGTATCATTCCACAGAGGCTTTTAAGATAGGTCAGACTACATTTTCTCAAACAGGTTTTTCTTATAAAATCGAGTTAAGAGGAATTGTTAAAAAATGTTCTATAAATACATTCAGATGCATGCTATTTGTCTCAAAAAGAACTAAATAAGATTGTTTAACTTGCCTGGTGGAAATCAGTTTCCTTGATTGCAGGAGGAGCATTAAAGAAGTACAAGACCCTTGATGCTGGCTGGATGCGTAACAAAGAGTTAAGAAATGCACATCATGAAATAAATCATTTAAAAACAAATTTTGCACCGCAGTTAAGACAATTAAATCCTTCTTTGTGAATCCATGCTTTAAGTTATAAGATAAGAATATTCTTTATTTGACCAATTGTTGCCCGCAATATGGAGCCCACACATAAATAAACATTTATAAATTAAAGAATTGATCAAGGCAGACAAATAAAAAATCCAGATTATCCCAAATAAAAAAAATCATATATATATATATATATATATAATCTATATAAATAAAAATGTAACGGCGTTCGCACCAAATTGAAAATGATAGGATCTTCCAAAGTAACGGACGGATTCTTTTCAAAATCTCACCAAAACGTTCCATTCGAATACGTGAGTGTTCTTTGAATGTTTTTTTTTCACAAAAACGCAATCTTTAACAACACTATTTTATCACATTCGTCGACTATTTGAGTCATACAATTTAACACAGCGACCGACGAAACATATAGAATTCGGGCATGTTTGTTCCGTAAATTTCTTTAGCGCATTTCATTACGGCCTTCGCATTTCATTACGGCCTTCTTGCTCAAGCGCTTTATGGCGTGATCCGCGTCGCCATCGCGGAAGGGGAGGGGAGGGGGAGGGGACGGGGGAGGGGTAGGGGAGGGGGAAGTCTTTTTTGCCACAGCAACGCGTGGCTGGGTACAGCTAGTTATATATATATATATATCATCCTAATGATGAGTTTGTCTTATCACACCATCTGCTGGAGGGATTGTGGGTTATGGGCCATTGGCGCAGTTAGTAGAAAGCAGCTATGACTGATGAGAGGTCATGCTGTACAAGATCCCATCCACCAGGACAGCAGGAAAGCACCTCAAAAGCATCAATGTATCTGCTACTAAACTGGTTCAAAATTGACTGCAGAGGACTAAACTGCTGCTCAAATAATAATAACTGTGTTGTTAAGTGCAAAGAGTGAATTAGGTGTCAGATTATCTAACAGAAATAAATGACAAAGGATATGATTCTTTGCAGAGGCTTCTGGAGTAGTGAAACGGTTGTTCCTGTTGCCCATGAAATCCATATAGGAGGTTGTTCCATCAGGAAGAATAACTGGGTCTGGAACATCCTGGATGAAAGCCTGCTTTGAGTAGCTGCAACAAAAAATGACAAACTACTTGTACATTGAAACAAAGAAAATATGGCACAGTCTATTGCAGTGGTTCTCAACTTTTTTTCATTTTAGGGCCACTTTTTCTAAGTTGGAGGACACTAGGGGCCACAAGGATAAAATTTGCTTTTGAACTACAAGCATATAAAATTGTTATAATTGCTTCAAAATAGAATGCTTGATGTTATGTATAGACGTCAAAATAAAATAACTTGTTATAGAAAATAATTGTGTTCTCTCCTGTCCAAATTGTCAATTTTTTTCATCATCATCATCATAAACCATAGGCGCAACGCCCGTAGGTGTCCGACGCCACTCTCTGTCCGAGTATGTCTCGTGTCATCTCCCAGTTTCTACAGGCTAGCAGGTCTACTCCATACCATTTATATCTTGAAGCAGCTGGACCGCCTTGTCTGCTTGAAGGGAATGTTAGGAAAGAGGCTTGAAGGACAACCTGGGTCAATGTCCGTTAGTGTCCCACGCTCTCTCCTGGGACTCTCTCCACTGGTCTGTCCTGACCAGCCTGTGCATGTATGCTCCACATCATGACACCTTGAAGCATCTGGGTCGCTATGTCACTTGTGTCGTGGATTTTGCGGATTTCAATCGTCAATTTCAATTTCAATCCAAATTGTCAATTTTTGTCATAATATTCTTTTTAATTCTTCGACAGATGAGGGAAATTTTTTGTGGCGTGGCCTGGCGGGCCACATTTGGACCGTGGGCCACGGGTTCGGAACCGCTGATCTATTGAATAAAACTTTGCTATTTTCTATAATTCCTTCAATAAGTGCCACCACACCCTAAATTAAGAGCTTTGAACACTTATTTCAATTTGCAAAGTGCTGCAAATAGAAAACTACTTCCAAATATTCATTCATTCCATCCGTTTCAGAATTTATGTTGAGCTTTTTCAAGGAGGCTCCAAACCCTAAATAAATAAATAGGGGGATATTCAGAAATGCTCCCGGCTCTAGCACGACAAAAAGCAGTTCCCAGTTTAATCAAAAATACTTAAGTAAGAGTCCCAAGAAGTAAGTGTAGTTGAAAACCTCTAAAGCAAACAGGGCAATTCCGAATTAAGACTGCATTTAAAGGAAGCAACATTTCCTGAATCGCTATGCAGTACTCGATAAAAAAAGATTGATTCAGTCACTGACCCCATCAACATTTTGTGACCAAAAACAAAGCTTCCGTTAATGTTCTTGATTGCTCGTTCACACGACGCGTTGTCACCAAGCTGCACCATCACAACGCCATCCTTGCTCTTTAAGAATTTCACCTGAACAATTTTAATCAGACAAGCAACAAAGTTCACCTTCTATTCAAACAATATTAGGTCATCATGCATTCAAAAGAAAAGCCGGAATCGTGAGTTCAGCCTTTGAAAAAAATGACCTCATAGAACAATATCTATGAAAAATCCTGAGTAGGCATTTGAATCGGTGCTATATAAATGCTTGAAATGAAGAACTTGCTCAAACGTGGTTTTAACAAGTTATTGAAATGGCTGCAAAAAACAGCAAAACAGCAAGTCAAATTTGCCAAGCATAATGGCAGCCATTATAAGGTGCAAAATCTATGATGGCTATTAATTAGAGCAATTATAGATGATAGATCTATGGCAGTAGTTCCCAATCTTTTTTAACTTTAGGACCACTTTTTCTAAGTTGGACGACACGAGGGCCACTTTTTCTTAGTTGAAGGACATTAAGGGGCCACAAGAAAAATTTAATTAACTAAAAGCATATAAAATTGTTGTAATTGAATCAAAATAGAATGTTTGATGTTATTTACAGATATTAAAGAAAAGTAATTTGTTATAGAAAATAATTGTGTTCTATCCTGTCCAAATTTCATATAGGCTATTTTTGTTAATTCTTTTATATATAAGGGCCAGTTTTGAGGCCTGGCGGGCCACGGGTTGGGGACTGCTGATCTATGGTCTGACAACTGAAAGGGGCATTACTGCATTGTAGCATTGGACGCCATTTACCCTGACTACATTTCCATAGAGGCAGAAGAGATTGAAAATTCTCTGGCAGTTCATCTTTTCATTGTTCAGTCCATAGACCATAAGCACTGATCCCTGTTGGAGCATGGAGTTAGATCCATCGTCATTTCCAGAAGCAGGGGCCACTCGTGGCTGTTGGCAATACATTCCAGGAGTTGCAGGACCACAGAGCGGCTGTCTTTGAGGCTGTCCCATTTGGTCAGCAACATATGATGGTCCACTGGGAAGAGGAAGCAATGGCTGACCTTTTGCACCTGTGTCTTTATCTTTTTCTGCACGTTACACAATTTAAGAGATTTTAAGCATTTCGGATCATTATCTGATAAAGTGGAGCAAAAACTTTCTGACAGCAATTACTAGATTTTTAAGTAACTAGTGCGTGTAATATTGGTCAGACAGTTTATATCCATCCACTGAAAACAGTGCATTCATTCATTCATTCATTCAGACATTTGTATAGCGCTCCTTCAAGTACAAAAAATTACTCAGAGGCGCTCCCGACTCCAGCGCGCCTAAAAAGAACAGTTTTAAGTTTAGTAAGGAATGATCCAGTGCAGATTAAAAACAATTCACAAATGCCTAAATAAGGCTAAAAGCGACCAGACCAAATGCTATTAATAACTGCATTTATAAAATGATCAAAGGAACTTATAGAACACAACTGCATGTCCCGCTATGAAGAAGGTGCAGCAGCGTCCTATCTAAAAAATCTTCAGCTATTGGTACGGCCAACAGGCTGCAACTTAAAAGACTACATGTTTGAACAATGCACATACAATTAGCATTATCAAAATCTCGATGTGAGCAGATATCCTGATTCACAGCTAGAAATGACTTGTAAAAACAAAAAGATATACCGGTAGTAGGCCAAACGTTTGAGTTTAAATCTTTAACACATTAAATGCTATCTTGTATTCTCTAAAAAAAACTGGCAGGGAATAGGGCATGAATGCAAACAACAGCTAATTTTAATTGACCGAGCATAGAAAAAACAGGAAGGATTAATACCCGTCACGGAAAAGAAGGGATGTGATTATGGATCATGCATTAAAGTGAACCATAGAAATGGAGGGAGGAAGATCACCCAAAGTCACCCAAAGTCTCAGTCTCATTGTTGTTTACATCTGATTTCAAGCAGTGTGATGCCTCAAAGGAAGATTATAGAAAAGCAAAGTTCAGGCCACTAACATTACTGCCACATAAAATTTTAAGGCTTTAAATTATCAGAAATCTTGAACTAATCACTTACCCCCGGTTTCAAGGGTGGAGTCCCAATTGTCCTGGTCATTCTTCACAACATTCAGACGGGGTGACTAGAACAAAGCAAGAAACTCGTGCAATGCCCACTGCATGACAGTAAAACTTATCTAAAATGCAAAACTTCTTCTAAAGCTCTGCAAAAATTCTACCATGCAGAACTATCTTACATTGATGAAAGAATTTAATGTGCACCTTCAGAATCCATTTGGACGGGCAGTACTGGGACTAGGAAAAACAGGGAGTGCACAATGGTCTGGTCGTTAATGTGCAGGACAGTCAGGGCTCCTGGGAGTTGATGGCTCAACCCCCCTACCCCACCAGATTAAAAATTTATGTTACATAATTATGTACCCACTCAACACACCTATAATGCATTTAGATACTCACTGCACAGTGTGGCCTATATCAATGGCTGCCTGAATCCGATTTTCAATCTAGCTTATTTAAATAACACCTAAAGGACACTTCTTATTAAAATAGTTGAATTAAATATTATATAACTGTATGGATGTGAGATAAAGATGGAAATCAGATTATACTCACCCTTCCCCAATCAATCTTCAGAGTACAGCATCCAGAGTAGATCTCTTCATCATGCAGGGAGTTCTTAACAGTTGTCGCATCCTCCACGGATTCGAATGTGAATTAAAAATTAAGGGAAACTTGCATAATGACAGTCAATTCAGTACAGTTAACAATGTAATCGTTTGCTGCCGATCAAGAGCCTCCAAAGCAAAGTCTGCCTGTTTTAGTTTTAAGTACATAATAATTTATAATCGCATGCATATAACATTTTCTATAAAATCAGTACACCTACAATGCGCAAATAATTGCCAAAGTAAAACAAATGAAGCATATAATTTGCTTGTCAACAATAAGAGCCATCATATTAACAGCAAAACGCAAAATATGTAATCATAGGTGGAGACCTGATCTAGGATTTGGGGGATGAATGAGGGGTCAAAGGACGATCCGGCGAGACATGGTGCGTCGAGCAGAGGGGAAGTCGCCAATCAGGGACAGAGACTTAGGGAACAGGAGAGGCACAACCCTCTCCATTGTATAACTTTTGAATTTCCACGCAAATGGCAGCATTTTGAGTTGTGATGTTTACAACTTTTTATTTCCACACTGGTTCGATAAGCTTTCTAAGCTGTAATCTAAAGAATTGGAAAGTACTGAACAAATTTATAATGATGCTAGCTGTACCCGGCCACGCGTTGCTGTGGCAGAAAAGATTCTCCCCTCCCCTCCTCCTCCCCTCCCCTCCCCCTCCGTCCCGCTCCCCATCCCCTGCTGCCTCCCTCCCCTCCCCCTCCGTCCCGCTCCTTCCGCTCCTTTCCTCCCTGAACCAAGAAGGCCGCAAAATAATTATGCGAATCGCTTATGACGTCACGGCACGCAAGCTCATTCATGTTTCGTCTGCATAGTCACAGTCACTGTCAAGGCGTTTGTGAATCTGGCAACGTGCGGTTTTGAATTTGCAAATGGCGGTCGAGCGGAATACAAACTTCACTTTTTGTGGATAATATTGCGTGTTTTCGGAAAAAAAGAAAAATGGACACTCTCAGATAGGAATGGAAGGTTTTGTGAAATTTTCAAAACAATCTGTGCGGTACGTTTCGAGAACACTTTACACAAACTATTGGAAAGTTTCATTTTTATATATATAGATTTATATTTATCAGATATAAATTTCTGAAAGTGGGGATATCAAATGCAGCTCCATCCACCATCACAAATATGGGGACTGGCCCTAGGTTCCCCTCTAAGTCCCAGCGTCTGCATTTAATTATAATTACTGAAGTTTACCGTAATGAAAAATCTGGAGTCTTTAAAATTCTTTTATGGTGAATTATATTTGTTTTGACACTGATATAAGTTACAGAATTCTAGCTAGAAACATGTGAAAACATTTTTGAACAATCTCAACAAAAAGATATTCAACCATCGCCTGAGCTCCATTCTGGTGGAAAATGACAATTCTGACGACATTGACACCTTTCAATGCACAGACCTGCCGCAAAACTTCCTAAAAGAGACAATAATGTTGGCATTTGCGGTATTTTCCTAGCCTTTAAAACAGAACTGTATAGCTTATCTTTCTGATACAAATCACTGACTTCAGGAATCACATTAAGACACAACACATTATGAAGATACATCTGATCAGCTTAAACTGAGAGACTCGATACAAAAAAGTTATATTTTTCAACAGTCAAAACCAAAGTCTTTGGGTCCATTAAAAATTTATTAATTTAATTTAGTAAACAACAAATTCAAAACCAGTAAAAATCAGCTACAACTCAGAATTAAGCATTTACAATGGGCACCATAATCTTGAAGCAACAACAGAGAACACAGTCTGGTTCGATTTGAATATCAAATGTGTAATTACCACAAAGAATAGGAGTAACCTTCAGAATATCAAACATCTGTCAACACAACCTGAATAGTCTAATTCAAATACCAGTACAAGTTTAACCAAGTTTATAAAAAGTTATATATGAGCAATTATTCAAAACGGTATAGTCAGTCAAAGGTTTTATTCAATACATCACATACCACCGTGATTGGAAATTTTGGCTTCTGGATTGTGAAGAGAAGAACTTTGCCTGCTGCACCTTCAGTTTGTCTTAAATTAAAACAAAAAGAAAACACAATATAATTACAAATTTATCAAACAGTATTTAAAGTAACAGAGTATAATCATATAATAACAACAAACACTTTTTTGTCAGAGGCAAGAATTTTGTGCAACATAAGAAAAGAACTTTGATACGACTTTTAAAGGAGACGAAATGACCTATAATAGATTAAATTTCCTCAAAGACATAACTGATATGCATCCGTTGAAAACAAATCACAGAAAAGTCACTGAAAGAAAAGAAGAGTTGAGTAAGCAAGAAGTTACCCGTCAAGAGCACTTGGTGAAGCCATGGAAGTAGATGGTGCACTTGTTATTACAGGAGCATCGATGTTTGCATTGCCTTCAGTATCCAGACCAACCTAAAAGCAAACAAAACAAAGAGCATTATCGTTATTATTATAACTTTGATTATTATTATTATTATTATTATTATTATTATTATTATCGTCATCATTATCATTATTATTGTTAAACTGTCATTTATAACACGTCTAGCTATCCTGCGACTCTCGGTTCTCTTTCCTGTGACTCAGCTGGCTCTTTCTACCGTCTTCTCAAGACCTTTCTTTTTGACGAGGCCTGGGTTGGGAGCGCCTCTGAGTAGAGATCTTGAAGGGGCGCTATATAAATTTATGTGATTGATTGATTGCATAAAGCAAAATTGAGTCTTGCACGGAGGCGGGTAACAAAAGTCTACTCATAATAAATTTGGGACAAATAAGTCTTAAGGTTTATTGACCTATTGAAGAGCGGTAACGATGAAGATTTGAGAATAGTAGGCTAAATAGGTCTAACACAGGTCTACACAAAACTTAATCATTACCAATTTCTGGCAACCAACTTTTAATTTTGGCCCAATGTGAGAATTTGTAACCGTGAATCCAAATTTAAAAATAAAACTCAATCGATCCAGCTTCGGTTGAGGAGGCAAGGACTTAATTTCATCAATCCAACATCTGTGTATGAAAACAATTTTACCGTCAATCCACCTTCTATCTAAACAAAGATACTATAATTTCGCCAATAACTCCCGAAAATAATGACAAAAGCGAATGACTATTGTATACATATCGTGGGGCACGGTAGTGTAGTGGTGGCGTCGTTGTCTTGGAGCCGGAAGGTTCGAGGATCGAATCCACCTCGTCGCGTAAGGACCTTGGGCAAGTCTTTCACTCACAATTGCTCAACGCTTCGGCGTGAAACTCCGATGCAGTGTCCAGTGTCCGCTCTGCATTCGGGAACGCCTCTGAGTAGTGAGAGCTTGAAGGGGCGCTATAGCCTAACAAGAGCACATACAAACATGCATTTGGCTGGGGGACAATAATAACCTCAAGCTGCATGAGTTAAATTTGTATTAAAACCCATATTTTTTTAAATTAAAACTCGCCTTCTTTTCTGCCGGTCCACTTCCTTGCGAGTCCTCGACTATTCCTCGCTTCGACGGTGAATTTTGATGAAACATTTTGATCAAGAGTGAAAATTATCGATTACAGTCGAAATATAACGAAAACTCGCGCAACACGATCAATCGAAAATCAAAATTCAACGGCGTTTTCAAACGAATTATTCATGGTCACGTGATTCACGTGCTACAAAGACCATAGACTTATATCGGACGACTGTCAACAGTATTCACTTTACTAAATTATTTTATAGGCCTAGTCTACCGTAGACCTTGTAAAAATAATTGAATTTTATTTAATGTAATTTGCTTTTCAGGAATAGGCCTAGGCTGCTAAAGAGTTAAGACGCATTCCTTGCATTTTTACTATACCTGCGTATGCACGCATAGGCCTACATGTAGGCTTATGCGTAAGCCCTATGTAGACTAGGCCTATTATTATAGATAGGGCCTATAAGTTACATCACAGTATAAATAACAAATTGAAGTGTCAAATGGCGAAAGAGCATTCCAAAGAGAATGACCAATTGAGGCAAATGATCGAGACTGAGCCAGAGCAGTTCTAGAGCGAGGAATCGAGTCGTCAAGTCTGTTGGATGAACGAAGTGGACGGTGGGAGGAAGCTGAGTTGAAGACCTCAGGAGTCAGGACCAAGTATAACATCAGCGAGATATTTCTGGCAAGATCCCGTTGATCCTTGAGGATCACAGTGAAGATCTTAAATGTGTGTGCGAGCACGGAGATAAAGCCAATGAAGTTCATCAAACACAATTGCAGAAAAGCGAGAGTACCTAGGAATGCAGCTGAGTAAATTAGGCTAAATGTTGAGCTCTCGACTGAATCGATGATAGGCGAACTTTAGAAAGACCAACGTGAAGGGAATTGCAGTAATCAAATCGAGAACATGTAAAAGCATGAATTAAGGTAGTGAAGATGGAGGAGGATAGGCTACAAATTTACATGTAGGCCTAGATTCGCTTGTCGTTTGTGGCTCACTTCCGTTGTTGACATCTCGTGGCAAAGGCGGATCCGAGGGGGGGGGGAAATCCGTCCATGGCCCCCATTTAAAAATTGCATGGGACGTGGCCCACCCCATTTGGCTTCAAGAATCTTTAAATCAATGCACGATTAGTGACGTCATAGCATATTCCGAAGAGATCATGACCATACGAAGTCTAAATATTCATATCTTTTCATCCGTTCAACTTTATTTCATGAAATTTTGGAATCATATTCTTGGTCCACTTCTCTAAATATTTGAAAAAGTTTAGCGTGATCTGTTATCAGGCATTAGAGATAGGCCTATGTGAATAAAATTTGGCTTAGTTTTTTGAATCACGGTGTGTAGATCAGATTTTTCCCGCCAAACGTCAACGAAAATTGTGCCTTCTAAAGTTTCTGTATCCGCCTCTGTCTCGTGGTAGCGTAGCCTATACGTTCCTCACACATAGACCTTTAGATTAATTGGCGGTGTAGGCCAAACTGATCTAAAACCATACTATAATAATTTTGTCATGTGATTTCATTCCTGAGAGATTTTAAATGCCTCGTGGAAAAACTAATAACAATGATTAACAATGGCGACAATGATTGTTTCGACAGCGTGTGGAATGTGGAACCACAATGTCCTCTGGAATTCGTGGCAGGATTCTGATAAAAAGTTCACCTGCATCTTTTCACTGCCTGAAGACCTTTCTCTTTTCACGGGCCTGTCACGCTGAGAGCGCATCTGAATAGCCTTGCTGTTAGAAGCACTTTACAAATGCTATAATTTATTAAATTAAATGATTCTCGTGTCGTGTTTAAGCTTAAGCATAATGTGTGCGAGGATTGTTCGTGACGTCACAATACTCGGCTCTGGTTCCATTGTCTTATGAGTTCGTCGTTGAATGACTTGCTACTCGAAGTTTTTAAATCAATCTCTCTTCGTCATAAAATTATCTTCATTTTAAGCGGAAATGGATTTCATGGTGAGGAAATGCATTTTCCTGCATATCTTCTGCTTGTCTTCAGGTAAGATTAATGCGATGCAGTGCACACTAGTCTTGTCGGTTCCACGAGGACCACGACAACTGGTCTACAGATGAAATGGAAGCTGGATTTATGAAAACAGTTGAATGGTTTTCTAGCTTAAATGGAAGCTGGATTGATGATTTTCATTCATGTTTTTCAACATGCATCCGGCTTCTATTTCAGGCCTACAATAGGACTTAGGCAAGTGGTATAAGGCCTATGCGTACGGTTAGGCTATGACTACTGTAGTGTTTAAGGATAATTATAAATGCGCTATATAACTGATAGTGAACGATAGGTGGCGCTAGCGTCAGAAAGAGTAGGACTCTATGTACGAACTGGGATGAAGAAGGACTTGCTTTATCGTTAAGTAATAAACGAAGTGTTAAAACATTACATTTGGCGACGAGGAATATTCGAACACGCGAATGAACTATGGCCACGTTTCTTCCGTCCTTTCCTGAGTTTGACGTAGACGGCGAACCAACCTCCGTTGGTCCAAGGTGGGAAAAATGGCTGTCTCGTTTCGAAAACATGCTGACCGCCATGTCGATCGACGACAGCGTCAGACAAAAAGCACTTCTTCTCCATCTGGCTGGGTCTAGAGTGTATGAAATCGCTGAAACGCTCTCCATGACGCCGGCAAACGATGAGACGAATGTATTTACAGCTGCTAAAGATGCCCTTACGCTGCATTTCAAGCCGAAGAAAAACATCCAGTTCGAGACCTACGTCTTCCGGTCGACGAAGCAAGAACCAGGAGAGTCCCTCGACCAGTATCAGGTACGTTTACGAACTCTTGCAAAGCATTGTGAATTTGCAGACGCTGACAAAGAAATCTTAGCACAAATAATTCAGTCATGCACTTCAAACACCTTGAGACGTCGCGCTTTAAGAAATCCAACAATTACTCTGCCTGAGCTTCTAGACATGGCTCGAACGATGGATTTGGCAGAACGCCAAGCAACCGAAATCGAATCTAAGACAACAAGCCCCAATGACTATGCTCTCAATGCGCTAAACCTGGGAAACGGTTCAAGTAAAAAAGATAGACGGGGTCTACAAAGACAACCAAATGAACAAAAATGTTTCAATTGTGGAGGGACGTATCTTCATGATGCAGGAAAACAGTCTTGCCCCGCTTTTCAAAAGACATGTTATCGGTGCTCGAAGAAAAATCACTTCTCGAGGTGCTGTAGACAAAAATCAGAATACGGTTTGGATGAAAGAGCGTTCCCCTCACGCACAGAAGAAGCACCTCACCGCCTTCATGCCATATACGCAAAACGCCAGGTGAACATTGATGAGAAACCGAGCAGTGTAGACAATTTTGTTTTTGTGGTTAGTGACAAACTCCGTGGTTTTCCTCATGCAACACTACTAGTGAACGGATGTCCAATATCCGTAATAATTGACTCGGGAGCCGCAGTCAACGTATTGGACACTTTAGAACTGAACAAGATGAAGCCGAGGCCAAATCTACAAAATACACAAATGAAAATTTATTCCTATGGAACGCAGGTGGCTCTACCGCTGCGGGGTTGTTTCGAGGCAGAAGTAAGAAGCAGTGGGACAGGGGTGAGGACAGTATTCTATGTCGCGGACGGTCATCATGGTTCGTTGCTATCGTGTGACACTGCGCTGAAGCTGGGACTTATACAGTTCTCCACGAATCGTCTAACCATCAGCCCCGAACCGAATATACAGTCTACCATTGCTCGTTTCCCACAGCTCTTCAATGGAATTGGTAAACTGAAAGATTACCAGATTAAACTTCACATTAACAACGACATAACACCTGTAGCCCAAAAAGCTCGTCCAATACCATTTCATATGAGAGCTAAAGTTGAAGCTGAACTTGAGAAACTGCTCAACGAGGGCATCATTGAACCAGCAAGTGGACCCACACCTTGGATTTCACCAGTTGTAGTTGCGCTGAAGCCCAAGAGCCCGGATGAGGTTCGACTTTGCGTTGACATGAGATGGGCAAATCGGGCTGTGAAACGCGAACGTCATCCTATGCCAGGCATTGATGACCTAATTTTTGCTGTAAATGGGTCAACTGTTTTTAGCAAGCTGGATCTTCGTTCAGGCTACCACCAAGTCGAGCTAAACCCTGAGTCTCGATACATCACTACATTTGCCACACACCATGGTTTGTTCCGTTACAAGCGCCTCAATTTTGGAATCTCATCGGCCAGTGAGTGTTTCCAGAACATCATCAGACAACTCATTGGGGGCATAAAAGGATCATTGAACATAAGTGATGATATCCTGGTGTTTGGGAGATCACAGAAGGAACATGATCGTGCACTAAATGAGGTCTTGAACAGATTGCATAAAGGCGGTCTAACTTTGAATGCATCAAAGTGTGAATTCAACAAGGACACAATCAGTTTTTTTGGACATATTTTTTCCAAAGAAGGCGTATCAGTGGATCCGTCCAAGGTCAAGGTCCTTCAGCAAATGAAGCCACCCACCAACATATCAGAACTGCGGAGCTTCTTGGGTATGGTGACGTATTGTGCTCGATATGTCAAGAACATTTCAAACGTTCTGGCACCGCTGCGACAGCTGCTGCATGCTGACGAGGAATGGAGTTGGTTGGAGGAACAACAACATGCGTTCCAGAACATCAAGGACCTGATTGCTGAAAGCACAACGCTGGCTTATTTCGACCCTCGTTTGTCAACAGCTTTGATCACGGATGCTGGACCAGACGGTCTGGGAGCGGTTCTGTCACAGATCTCTCTTGATGGCACAAGAAAAATAATTGCTTTTGCAAGCAGAGTTTTGACAGACACTGAGAAAAGATATTCACAACTAGAAAAGGAAATGCTCGGAGTTGTGTATGGATGTGAGCACTTCCGGGTGTACCTTTGTGGTGCACCATTCAGACTGATCATTGACAACAAGCCATTAGAACAGATTCTCAGCCATCCTGGAAAGAAACTGCCAATCCGATTGGAAAGATGGAGCATGCGGTTGCTCCCATACAGTTTTCAGGTCGAAGCTATCTCGACAAACGACAACCCAGCCGATTATCTGTCTCGTCACCCGAAGAAGGAAATTGGAGACGTGGAAGTGATAGAAGCAGACATGGAAGCGGAAATAAACCTGATAATCACTATGACACTACCTAAAGCGATGACGAGAGATGATATTCAAAGGGAAACACAACTGGACGAAGCATTGGTTAAGGTGATCAACTATATAAGCAACGGAAAATGGCCATCAGGTAATAAAATAACTGACGATGTTCGACCATTCTACATCTTGAGAGATGAGTTGTCCCTATCTCCAGGTGATGATATGGTACTAAGAGGATCAAGAATTGTACTACCGACAACACTTCGAGTACAAGCAATACAAACAGCTCATGAAGGTCACCAAGGAATTGTGAAAACAAAGGCATTCCTAAGAACGAAAGTTTGGTTTCCAGGAATCGACGTGCTAGTGGAGAAACACATCGGCAATTGCACAGCCTGTCAGATTGTGACAGACACCAAGCGACCCGAGCCTCTGAAGATGTCGCCTCTGCCGTCGAGAGTGTGGACCGAGCTGTCAGCCGATTTTTACGGACCATTGCCATCAGGGGGTCACTTACTTGTCATCATCGACGATTATTCAAGATTTCCAGTGGTCGAGCTGGCGAGCAATGTCTCGGCAGACAGTGTTATACCAATCTTTGAAAGAGTTTTTTCCACGTTCGGCACTCCCGCGATACTGAGGACTGACAATGGGGCGCCTTTCCAGAGCCGGGCATTCAAAGAATTCTCTTTGTACATGGGATTCCATCATAGACGGGTAACACCATGTTATCCACAAGCGAACGGAGAATGTGAGCGGTTCATGAGAAACATTGGCAAATCTATGCGCATCGCCCATACCATGGGGCTCGATTGGAGGTCAGAATTACAGAAATTCTTACGAAACTATCGTGCTACTCCCCACTCCACACTCCAGAAAGCGCCTGCGGATATTATCTTCTCCAATTCTTTTCGAACACGATTTCCTGAGAGTGATAATACATCTGCAGAGGATAAATTCGGTCTCGTAGAGAGAGATGAAAAATCTAAGGATAAGATGAAACGCTATGCTGATCACAGAAGGAGGGCAAGAGTTAAAGACCTAACGGTTGGAGACTCTGTTCTGGTCCGACAACATACAAAGAGCAAGACCATGCCACCATTTGACCCCGATCCATTCACAGTGATTGCAATAAAAGGATCAATGATAACAGGAGAAAGAAAAGGCAAGCAAATGACCAGGAATGCATCTTTCTTCAAAAAATTCAACAGTCCAATGTCGGCCCCATCCACGAACCCAACACGGCCGGAAGTAATCGATGAGCTGGAAGAGGAAATCATGCCTAAGCAGGGTCAAAGATCACCAGCACCACACAGTCGAAACGGCACACCACATCTCGGGCAAGACGAATTGCAACCTCAGGACGAATTGCAACCTCCACCAGTCGAACAGACGCAGAGACATGATCCTCCACCTGTTCCAAATTCTGCAGACACACCTGAACAACTCCCGAGGCGCTATCCCCAAAGAGTGAACCGGCGTCGGCCATCTTGGCTGCAATGGTAACGCCACAGGTCAAGGACACAATGGTGCTTCAGTTCTGTCGAACTCTCAGCACTCTTCAGTTGATTTCCCAAGATCTGTTGTGTAAACTTTCAATGTCCCCAAATTTAAATGTGTTAATTTTAATGATCCCAAATGCATTGGTGTTCACTTTTAAAAAGGCAGTGTCCTTAGTTCTGCTGACGTTCTGCACCAGCCTAGCTAACTTTCAGTTTGTTAAGACTTTATTTGAAGAGGGGAAGGTTGTAGTGTTTAAGGATAATTATAAATGCGCTATATAACTGATAGTGAACGATAGGTGGCGCTAGCGTCAGAAAGAGTAGGACTCTATGTACGAACTGGGATGAAGAAGGACTTGCTTTATCGTTAAGTAATAAACGAAGTGTTAAAACATTACATTACCACCCGCAGCCACCGTCTTTAAGCCTATCATCTAAAGTTTTCTTAAATAAAATTTCAACAACACCGGAGTAAAACAGCAGAAGATTGCGTTAGGCCTACATGAGAAATAAAAGAATTAAAATCAACGAAATTAGGCTAGCTGAAAAATCTTAAGAAAATTATCTTATGACTAAAAACAGTCACCTCAAATTTTACCAGTGCAGTCACGATGTTTTTGATAGTTGACCATTTAAAAATTACGGTAGGTTAACGATTAATTAATGGTTAACTTTGAATAAAATTTCCCCTCCCGCGATAAGCAATGGCAAAATGGAAGACTTTAGGCTACGTCATTTAATGCGTGTCTTTAATATAAATATCAGTTTTAATAGTAGGCTTGGCTTAAGTCAGCTGCCCTAGGCGGCAATGTCAATCATATTATGGCGATGACGTTGAGAAGGATTATGATGATTATAGAAGGATAAAGATAAGAATGTAGCCTACTTTATTATTTTGTCCAATTAAAGGTTGTGTTCTCCAGGTCTATCGTTCTGAAAACCTAGCCTATGTCATCTTTAATTTTTCAATGCTACCTAGCTAAATAGGTCCCCTCTTAGCGGTGGGCCTGTTGTTCCCAATCCTTTGCTGTTGTTCCCAATGTTTTGCTGTGATTGCTATTTCCATGATAAATCTGCTGGCTCACATAACTTAATTTCCTACCAAATTTTCTCACTGCATCAGTGTGTAAGCCATGTAGGCTACGTTACTTTATTATACCATGTGATCATAATTTCTTGTATACGTTGTACGTTGATGATGGACCAATAAACTTGATTTGATTTGATTTGACAATGCTGTCCGCAGTTCGGTGTAATCCTGCTGACATACGAACATAATAGTTTATTGCCATGCATAGAATAGGCCTAATTATTGATCAACGCAGTCAAATGTAAAAACAACAAAATAGGCGATTATCAAAAATTCTAAATCGTATCATCACATAGAATGATGAAAGTCTTTCTCATCGTATTGCCATTCGCATTACTTTGTTTTTAGAAGGCCTACTTAGAAATTGTTGATATCTTATAGACCTATATATAAAATTATATAAATATTACATAATAATGCCTACAACGAGGAATTTTAGGCTAGGCCTATACCGGTAAATCATAACGTTGAATGGAATTTATACATCCAGCATTTTATTGTGCCACTTCAACTTGCCAATGGACGTTCGCGCAAGCATCAGGCAAGACATTTTATTAGGGAAGTCTAAAAGTCATTCAGAACTTGTCACTTTATAGTCATATTGCAAAAGTAATTTTTAAAGTTAATGCCATTAATTTCAGGGCAATGTTATGAATTTAACAACATGGTTCAGTGGGCTGGACAGGAGTATCCATTTTTCGAATGCCCTCGCTCTCAATCTCCTATTAATATGACTTGGACCTTGTGGCCAGTTGGCGGCCAACGAAAGATACTCATTAAATCGGGCGATCTTATGCTGAATTCTGACTTTATTACGGATCACGTAGATAATCGGGAAGTCTCTAATATTATCGTCAGAAACGCTAGCGTATCTTCAGCCGGAGTTTACAATTGTGAGCAAGATACAACGATATCCGCACAGCTCATAGTCACGAGTTAGTATTTCCGGTGCTACGAGTAACTGTACCGTATAGGTCTAAGTTCCAAGCCTCGCATATTCTTGTTTAAACAATGTGTTTTCTTAGCACCTCAATTTGTAAAATTGAAAACATCATTGTTTCTCGTCCTAGTATTAGCATAGTGCCAATGAATGACGCCAGCTGCTAGTTTAAATATATGTAGGCCTATAATGTATAATTGTATATGTAGGCCTATACGTAGGCCCTGCCGCCGTAACAACAGCGCGCATGTCAAAAGCGCGCAGACAAATGCGCGCAGACAAATGCGCGCAGTAACAAAATCGCGCACGATAAATGCGCGCAGACAAATGCGCGCGACGAAGAACACATAGACTCAATACACAAAACACATAATCGTTTTTAATGAGCATTATTTTAAACATAATAAGACAGATACGGAACATTTAATTTCGAACATTCGAACAAATTGAAGCAAACTAGTTAAATTTGAAGTTCAACAAAACATCAGAATATTATACCTATTCTTGAGTTTGAAACGCAATTAAACATATTGTTAGAAATATAGACATAATAAAACTGTAACTATTTAACCGAATATATATACCGAGCAATTAATTTCAAAGAAAACGAAGCCGGCTAGTTGAATTATAGGCCTGACAAAAACCATAAGATTGTTCTTCAAAGGAGCAGTTCATGTTCTACGCAATAAAATAGATTGGTATCAACCTTGACACAACTCAGCGTCAGAATTAATAGGCCACATATAGTTAATTGTGAACAAGTTTAAACTGTTTAATGAAAATCTAATCAAAGCAAAACATCAGAATTAGGCTATAACACATTAAACGAAGTCTACATAGGCCTAGTCATTAGTAACAGAACCTTGACACAACTCAGCGTCAAACCATCATCAAAGAAGGACTTCGAGGAGAAAACATACGAAAGAATAGACAGGATGCGCGCTTTTTTGCGCGCTTTTTTGCGCGCTTTTGTCTGCGCTCTTTTGGCGGAAAATGTTCCTGTTGCGCGCTTTGCGCGCATTTGTCTGCGCGCATTTGTCTGCGCGCTTTTGACATGCGCGCTGTTGACCGTGCACCGTAGGCCCTATATTCGTTTAATTCAATAAACAACAGAAAGAATGCAGTAGGTTTACATTAGCAAATTGACAGTATGGCTGCCTAAAACTTATAGACAAGATAGTTAGTAGGCCTACAATCATGTTTTTGATTGACATTCTTGGATAAAGTTTAACGAGTCTGTGATAACCTCCTTGTGATCACCTCCTCCTATCAGTCTCTTCGGAAGCTTCTTCGTATAAGTTCGTGGTAGCATAGGCCTATCCCTAGATAACTGTTTCATTAGCTAAATGGCTAGGTAAAGAATCTACAGACTTTCACTGTTTTGTAACCAACAACGACGACGTGTTTAAGTCTTCTTATTATACTCCAAAATCCGATGTAAAGTAAAACGATCAGCAACAACACAACAATGACTACACTTGCGTTATCATAACAACTACACGACTACTACCTTCATCAGTCTACTCTATCGCAACTCAACAACAACTATTACAGCCTATCTCATCGGCTCTCAACACACAACACTCCTTCTTCACTTCCACTCCCTCCTTGTACACTCAACGTACGCTCGTCTAGACATCACGCGCTGTCCAGACAATCACCTGTCCAGACGCCGCGCGCCAATTTGCAGTTGGCCTACCTGCGTCGCTGTACGACAATCGTCGTGCACTGATTAAATTAGCTTACATTACCTCCTTCCTTTCTTTTGAAGAGAGCTAATTAATCTTAAAAATTAGCGAACGTATAATGCTTAAACTAAATACAAACAATTCCTATACTAAATGCAATCACAAAATATCTTATACTACAATCTCGATAAACAGTCCGCTACTACATTCAGCTTTCCCTTCTTATAGTTCAACAGAATGTCAAAATTTTGCAATGATAAAGACCATCGGACTAACTTAGCAGACTTCGACATTGACTCAGTCAAATAAACTAAAGGATTATGGTCAGTGAACACATTAATCTTGGAACCAATAATAATTTCTTTCAATTTGTTTAAAGCCCATATGATTGCATAGGCTTCCTTCTCAATCGTCGCCCATCTCCTCTGGGTATCTGTCAGCTTCTGACTGATAAATGAAACGGGACGTTCTATCCCCTCATCATCCACTTGTGACAGCACAGCCCCCACAGCAAAATCACTGCTATCACAGTACAAATTAAATGGTTTGCCAACCTCGAACATGTATAAAATCACATTTGATAAAACAATTTCTTTAAGAGAATCAAAAGACTTCTGGTGGTCCTCAGTCCAAACAATGTTCTCAGGTGTCTGCTTGCTAGTTAAATCTGTTAATGGTTTAGCAATTTCAGCAAAATTACAAATAAATTGTCTGTAGAAACCAAAAAATATCAATCAATTGGTTAGCAAGTGTTAGGATTTTTTTTGGGTTCAGCACCACTTCCTGTTCTACCAATGTACATAATCCAGGTTTGTCCGAAAATCTGTCTGCATAACAGTTCAGTACATCCAGTAGCTGTTTCTGTTGCTCGCTCGTAAGATGTCCGATCTGTTCATAGTCCAATTGCAGCGATTTCTGTGTCGTCTCTGCATGGTCTTCTTTCAATGGTAACTCTACCACTGATCCGAATTCGTCGTCCTCTTCCACGATGAGACCACACGATAATGTTCTTGCGATGAACTTCCTCATTTTGTTGGCATGGACGATTCGTCGGCCGTTTTCATTCATGTCCACCAGATACGAATACTTGGATCTTCTTTGTAGCACTGTACATGGACCATGCCATCGTGAGATCAATTTATTGGTTGACGTTGGATACAGGACGATGAGGTTTTCTCCTGGTTCGAATTCTTTATCTTTGGCCCTCTTGTTGTATTGACTGGCGTATTGTTTTTGCTTTTCCTCTGCACAATTGTCAGCAAATATCAAAGCTTTCTCCATGTCTGCTCTTAAGTTCTTCAGGTACTTTGCTGGTTGTACTCCAATGTTTGGCGGTAGATTTATTTCTTTGGTCCAGCTTTCCTATAAGATAGTTAATGGTCCTCTTGGCATTTTTCCATACACCAGCAGATATGGTGCCACTCCTGTCGTTGCGTTAGGAACTTCTCTCAATGCCCATACAGTAAACGGAATGATTTTATGCCACTGTCTCGGATTTTCCACAATGACATGATGAACCATCTTCTTGAACGTCTGATTCCATCTCTCAACTAATCCTGCGGCCTCTGGATGCCCCGGTGAATCGAATCGTGGACAGCATCCCATCAATTTCAAAAATTCTCTTGTGAGACTGGCTGTAAAATTTGTGCCTCTGTCGCTGGTGATCACAGACGGCACCCCCACGTCAATGAATAGCTTCATCAAAGCTTCGCACACAGCCTTAGCAGTCAATGACTTCAGCAAAAAGATTGTCGGCCATCTTGTACATGAATCCACTATGCACAAGCAATACTTATGCCCAGCTGCTGACTTCGGTTCTATTGGGCCTACCACGTCCATAGTCATCCGTCGGAATGGAACATCTTCCCTTGGAATTGGTGTAATCGGCACTCGATCCATCACCAAACTTCGTGCCTTCAGCTGACTCTTCTCACAGGACTTACAAAATTTCACCACGTCTCGACGCATCTTTGGCCAGACAAAGGACAACTTAATTCTCTCTCGTGTCTTCTCTTCTCCCAAGTGTCCGCCAAATACTGACTCGTGAGCTAATTCCATTACTTGAATTCTTCTCTCTTTCGGTAACACCAACTGGTACACTAGCTGATCCAGCATTTGATGTTTCTTATACATCAATCCATTCACCACGCTAAACTCTGATCCTTTGTCTTCAGCGATCCTCCACCACGATTTCAATGACTCGTCATTTCTCTGCTGCTCCTCGAATTTCTTCGCATCTTCCAGCTGTCTTTCATCGTTCGAATTCTCTGTGAACAAGTCCCTCATAATTGTCTCCAGTTCAGCGTCGCTTTCGGAATCTTCACTATCATTTCGTTCACATGCAGCCATCTCTTCTTCAGTTTCATTATTCTCAGATGTTGTTCTTTCGTCATCTTGAATGCTGAGTTCATCTTCGCTGTCCGTGTCATCTTCTTGCGAACTTTCGTTTATCGTTTCATCTTCTCCGCCTTCGACTTCTGCTCTCCGACTTTGTGCTCTTGTAGTCACATTCGCTTGTAGTTCCCCTTGCAATACACTCACTGGTGGAATCTCTTTCAATTCTGCAATTATCTCCGGATGTAGCAAGAACTTTTCCTTATTTTCTTTGCACAGATCCGCTGGAATGCTGGCACACACTAAAGTTAAATATGGCGCGATATTTATTTTCCTGTCCTCTGTAGCTGCTCCTTCGTTACGACCGCTCATCCGCACTTCGATTCTCACCAACTTAGCTGGAATCGGCGCTCCAGCTACACATTGCAAATGAACTCTGCCGATTTCTTCTACTGTCGTTCCTTTCAGCAGTTCCTCGTTGATTACTGGTATCTCGGTCCCCGAGTCAATCAACGCCTCGACTTGCACAGGCTGCCCATCAGTCCCACGTATCTCCACATTTACATGCTGCAACGATATCTTCTTTATGCGTTGACACTCCTCTTTACTTTTTGTTTCTCGACAAATTTCTGCAATGGAAGTAGTCTTTATCGCTTCTTTCTGTATGGTGAACTGCGGCGTACACTTCATTACCGACTTCACTTCTGTTTCACGATCGTCCGATTCTTCAAACTGGTCTGGTGCATTCATCACTTGTATCTGGTTTACTCGAAGATTTTCTGCACTTCTGCTAAAGTTCTTCCTCAGATTTGCCGCTCCTGGTGCTTGGGTGTTTGTCAGAATGACAGTTGTGGCAACGTTTCTTTATAAAACTTCTTTGCTCATTGTTCTCCCACTTGTTGTACGGCGTGTATGATGCATTACTTTCTGTTAGGCGTCCCAGCGGTGGTGTTCGATTGTAGGCTTGTCTGTCCCACGTTGACTCGTTCTTATCTTGCCAATACTGCTTTCCAGAATAATTATCTTTCTTTGCATCATTACTCTTGGCTTGGCTTCCGGTGTCTTTGCTATCCTTGTTCCACTTGGATGGCTTTGAGCTATTTCCCCATGCTTCAAATTTCGGTTTGTCTTGGAACATCACACCAATCCGATTGTTTACATGTATGTCTGCGAGGTCTGCAACGTTACTAGCTTCCAAGCATTCTGTGCCCTCTTTTGCTAAGACAAACTGCAGTGGACCTGGTGGTAAACATTCTTTCAGCTTATCCGCCACTAACAAATCAAACAGCTTCTCGTAGTCTTTGTCCACTCGTCTACTTCGGACATAATAATTCAACAGGTTCTTCAGCCTAGCCGTGAACATCGTATACGTTTCTTCGGCTGTCTTCTTGGCATCTGCAAACCTTGACCTGTACTCACGAGCTGTTAACTTGAATTCCTTCAACAAATGCTCTTTCACTGCATCGTATTTATCTAAATTCTCAAATGACAATCGATTCAATACCGTTCGCGCTCTCGGGGTCATCAATGGCAACAACAATTTCACCCAGTACTGCTTTTCCACAGCGAAGCTATTGAATGCATTTTCAACTGTTTCAAAATATAATGGCACTTCCATCATATCATACGGCATCTTCGGTAACACATGTTTCATTGCATCACCTATCTTCTTAATCTTTGACACCATTGTCTCACTTTCTCTGAGCCTAATCTGTTCTGATACTTCCCGGCTCTTACGATCATCTTCGTCTCTCTTCTTCAGTCGATCTTGATCTTCGATTCTCCGCAGTTCTTCTTGTTCAATCTTCTGCTGTAATAGTTCTAACTGCTTTCTGCGTTCTTCCTTTTCAATGGCCATTTCTTTAAGTTGAGCCTCCTTGATAGCAAGTTTCTTTTGTTCTAACTGCATCTGCTCTTCTCTTTCTCTTTCTGCTTTTTCCAAATTGTCTTTTCCGGCTTGAAATTCTTTCTGACGAATTTCTTCTGCTCTCTCCAGTTCTTGTAAACGCATCTTTTCTTTTTCTTCCTCGCGAGCCTTTTTGTCCTCAATCTGCTGCTTTCGTATTTCTTCATCGCTTTTTCTTGCTTTTTCGTACTCTATCATTAACTCCATTCTTCGTCGTTCTGCTTCGTCACGATCTAATTTCATTTGTTCTAACTGAAGCTGGAACTGCTGCTTCTGCATATCTATCTCTTGCTGTCTCATCCTTTCTGCTTTTTCTATCTCTTGTTGTCGCAGTTCTTTCTCTTCTTGCTTACGTTCTTTCTCTTCTTGGCACCGTCGCTCTTCTTTCTCCTTCTCTTCTTGGCGACGTTCTTTCTCTTCCTGTCTGCGCTGCTCTTCTTTCTCTTTCTCCTCTTGTTTACGCTCTTTCTCCTCTTGTCTGCGCTGCTCTTCATTCTGCTTCTCTTCTTGTCTACTCATCATCATGAATTGTAGCAACGCCTCTATAGACATCGGTGCATGAGGTTTCTCAACCGGCTTTTCTTTAGCGCCTCCAACAGCACCTTCTTCTTCTTCTTCTTTCTTAGCCCAAACCTCGGCTAAATTTCTCATCAATTCTTCCCTCGACATCTGTTCGACTTCTTCTGCGTCTACGCCTGCTTCAATTAATAATTTTACTAGTCTCTCCGAAGACATCTTTTTAATAGCTGCTTGCTTTTGCTCCGTAAGTTTCTCCATCTTACTTCTTTACTTTACTGATGCTAGTCGATAAATAGTAGGCTACTCTTCAAATGTTTGCAATTGACTGACTTCAATTCTTTATGCACACTTCAATAGACAAGCAAGTTTTTCTACCTTGTAGTCGTTGTGTTGTCGTTTCTCACTGACGTACGGATGCTCGATGTATCGTTGCTTCTCCCGTGTGCTCGGCTCCTCGATAAATTCACAGCGTCCGTTCCTCCACAACGTCTGTTGATTGGATAGAATCCCTCCGTTCGTAACTTGGCACGTAGACCCGCCGTTCGTAACTAGGATCGTTCTCCTGCAACTTGGATCGTTATCTCACCGCAACGACACCAAATGTGATAACCTCCTTGTGATCACCTCCTCCTATCAGTCTCTTCGGAAGCTTCTTCGTATAAGTTCGTGGTAGCCTAGGCCTATCCCTAGATAACTGTTTCATTAGCTAAATGGCTAGGTAAAGAATCTACAGACTTTCACTGTTTTGTAACCAACAACGACGACGTGTTTAAGTCTTCTTATTATACTCCAAAATCCGATGTAAAGTAAAACGATCAGCAACAACACAACAATGACTACACTTGCGTTATCATAACAACTACACGACTACTACCTTCATCAGTCTACTCTATCGCAACTCAACAACAACTATTACAGCCTATCTCATCGGCTCTCAACACACAACACTCCTTCTTCACTTCCACTCCCTCCTTGTACACTCAACGTACGCTCGTCTAGACATCACGCGCTGTCCAGACAATCACCTGTCCAGACGCCGCGCGCCAATTTGCAGTTGGCCTACCTGCGTCGCTGTACGACAATCGTCGTGCACTGATTAAATTAGCTTACAGAGTCTTTATTGGGGAGGCTGAAATTGTGAGCCCTGCCTGTAAAGTTGTAGCCTATATAGGATCTCGTTGTAGTGGGAAGAGGTTAGGGAGAACATGAAGTTCGTTTCCTTGAATTGCGTTGAAAAGCACCTTGTCAGCCTCTTGCGCTAAAGTTTCTGCTGTATGGCGTGGGCTAAGTGTAGGCCTATCAGGATGCAAGTAGCAATGTGAACTCATTATGGTTAAACGTTTGCCGTGGTTGCACATTATTATTGTCTTATTGGTGGCTTCGAAGTAACTCGATTCCAAGACCATTGTAACGTCTGACGGTCATACGACATCCCAATGCACGTCGCATAGAAAAGCATTAATTATAATATTTAAAGACGTTATCAGATTACCTGGTTGACATTTCGAGCAAAATTTCTTAACATCTGCATGGCTTCATTCGTCCGACTCCTGGCCGATAAATTGTGGCCGATAAAGTGACGGCTAACAAATTAACTAACTTTTCATATTGTAATTGTAATTTAAATTATGAATTTCTTTAGCGCCATTCCAGAAGACACTCCTCAGAGTCAGAGGCGCTCCCTACCAGACAGCTCCAACCCACAATCAAGGAGAATGGTTGTCGAACTCTTCAGGTAAAGGGGAAAAAGAAAAACCAAGACGTTCACTAAGGAGACTGTTAGGTAACTTTTTCTAGAAAGCTGGACTGACCAATCAGTGCGGAGCTTTTACGCTGTAGAAGTTCGAGCCATATAGAGACAACCAGATCCCATTGCGAGTGTATTTATTAATGCATTAGACCTACATGTATAATTTTACACATGTATAGGGCCTATGTTTCAGGGGCCTACACATTTTAAATCATGCCTTTTGATTACCTAAAAATAATTCAGATGAAGTCTTCAATGAATTACATGTATTTTGTGTAATAGCTGAAAGAATAGCGTGCTATTTAAATCCAAAGCCGAGTGAAACAAGACGTCTAGGCCTACGTGAAGCGACATCGCAATCATTGTCCTGCACTATTAAATACGCTGCCAACGCGTCCTATGTTGTCGTCAATATGTCGTGGACAATCCGCGGCGGTAGTCCTACTTCGGAGCCTCCAAGAGGTTCAACGGAGACATCAACATCGGCGAATATCACGGAATTAAGGTCCACACTGAATGTGACGGTGCCTGAGAACGACCCGTGTTTTGTTTCAATCTACGAATGCCACGTCACATTGAGTCTGGCGGACAATCTGCCAAGTGGATTCGTAACGAATGCACCAGGCGTCAATGATGTCTGTTCTCCAAATGAACACATCTGTAGGCCTAAGTGACGATATTTAGTGCGTTTTTATTCACGTAAATCGTTCAATCAATAATTCTCTTAAAATATAGACCATATGCAGCAGCATTGCAGCTATGTAGGCTCGATGTATGTGTAGGCCTATGTGTCTGCCAGGGCTGAAAGTGGTTTGTAAAAGTTGGCGGGTCTGACTTTGGCGGACGAACACGTCTTTGACTCGTAAATTTTTCTGACTACGTTTTTTAAAATAGTAATTTGCCCCAAATTATCCAAAATCCTACCATTTTTACATAATTTTGGCACCTGGCGACCTTTTTAGCGACCCTGCTGAGACCCGGCAACAGCAGGTCTCGAAAATTGATGTCGGGTTCCAGACCCGTACCGACCCGGCTCACTTTCAGCCCTGGTGTCTGCGTGTTGTTACTGCTAGCAGTCAATTAAACTTAGGCTAATGGAACATGTAGGTAACCTCATTTACCGATCTGACCAAGTTCAGGGTCTGGTAAATATTAGATTTTGGACTATATGCCAATAAATATTGTATTTTCGATTATCAGGCGGTTTGAAGCGCACTTCTGACAAATCAGTCGACAAATCAAACAAAAAGCCAGATGACAAGCCAAAAAGACCAGATTACAAGCCAAAAGGGCCAGATTACAAGCCAAAAAAGCCATGGATCCCAGGCGAGGGTGATCCAAGCGAGGATGATCCAGATTACAAGTCAAGAAAGCCATGGATCCCAGGCGAGGGTGATCCAGGCGAAGATGATCCAGGCGAGGGTGATCTTGATGACAGGCCAACAAAGCCAAGGATCACAGGCGAGGGTGATCCAGTCGACAAGTCAAATGAAGGAGATTCGAGTGGCAGTTCCTGGTCAGGTCCATCGCTCACTCCAGGGTCAAGTGGATTGACGATTAAATCGTCCAAAGGAAACATCATCCTAAAATGTGTTGTCGTTATCGCAGGCTATTTGCTAATTGTAGCCTAACTTGAACTAGACTAAGTGTTTAAAGTGGAATAGGCTACATGAGAAGGCGCTCGCCAATTAGAACCTTTATAAAAAGAACGAACTTTTTTAGTTTGTGCTGAGGACAGCTTGACAGATTGTACGCTAAAAGTTCTTTTGTAAATACACTGAGCGTATTTTATATAGATTTTCGCCTACGTCGCTGTCTATACAAACTATTGTTGGTCTTAATTAGATTATCATTTATAGCCTAGCCTACTTTGTCTGTCTAAGGTGGCCTATCCCAGTTTTTAGGCCCTCATTAATTGGTTTCCTAGCTAGACACCCATTGTATTTTTTCATGTAGTTAAAATAAGCCTATAATAATAATAATAGGCCTAATAATAATAATAATAATAACAGGCCTAATAATAATAATAATAATAATAATAATAATAATAATAATAATAATAATAATAATAATAATAATGATAATAATAATGGTGGTAATAATAATAATAATAATAATAACAATAATAATAATAATAATAATAATAATAATAATAATAATAATAATAATAATAACAGAAATAAATGAAATTGGCAGCCGCATCTCTTCTATCACTGGTGACAGACGTGGAGCTTTCTTTCTTTTTCAACGTCTGTCCATTTGTATCCAACGCTTCAACCTGGTCGCTTTCAAAGGTAGGCTACTTTTGCCTCACACCCTGAAGACGAGGCCTGACCCCCCAGACGATCATCCTTCAGTTAATAATAGTCCATAAGTCCCTGGGGGAATGAAATAGGCCTACCTCAGGGCAAATAATAATAATAATAATAATAATAATAATAATAATAATAATAATAATAATAATAATAATAATAATAATAATAATAATAATAACGATTGTCATGCATTACGGAAGACCCTCAAGAAACCTTCTTCCTGTTCCAGAAGATATCTGTAACAGTACAGCGATTCAACGCCATCGCATGCCTGGGCTCGACGAGGCCATAGTACTCTGTTTTTAATGGAATATAATGATGACGATGTTGATGATGATAACTTTTACTCCTCGTTCAACGAAAACTAATGACGATTTCCCCAGCTGCGACACGGTCACCGAAACCATGATGCTCTGTGAGAAGTGCTTCCGACCTTTCAGCAAGCGTTCTGAAGGAATGTCTCGTTTCGCTATCAACCGGGCTATTGGACAGTTTCGCAAGCGATTATCTGTGTCATTTCTGTCTAATGATAGTTTTAAGGCGATAATTACTTTGATTATTCAAGCGATGCTATTGCAAAAACTAATAGTCAGGTTTTATTTTGCGCCACCTAGTATATAATTATTCGTCTCATTAGAAAAATATTCATGAACAACGCAAGGAATGCATTACCAAGTAACAGTAGCTGTATTAGGCCTATATTGTAGAGAGTAGAAGTCATTAACTCTCCTAGTTAGCTACACCGGTAAGCGAGAGCGGCACACGTCTGTTGGTTGCAACGGACTGCGGTTCTAGCCCCGGGATTGGAGTTGACATTCAGAGATTTAGATATCTCGGGCTAGTCCGTGTGGGACGCAGTGGCGTGAGCTCCTGCGGAGCGAACTCGGGCAAGTTGCTTACCCATCATTGTCTGTGGGGAAGGCAACGGGAAACCACCTCACTCATCTCATCCCCAGGGGCGTAAAGCCAATGAACCTGCTTTCGGGCAGAGAACCATCATCATCATCATCATCGTCGTTGTCGTCGTCGTCATCATCATCATCTTCATCATCATCATCAACGACGCTGGTCGTATTGACCGTCGCTTAAAGATTGCTTTAATCGATTCAAATCTCCTTTCTAATCAACAATAATTATTGTAATTACACCGAATCAATTGTAATCGCATCACAATTATTAGTCTCAAGTATCCTGCCACACATTTTGTGATCGATTGTGATTGCAGGTGCGCGTATAACAATCGAAGGTGCAATCGTTCATTTCTTCATCTACTAAGTTGATTACCTTTTTGTAGTCTGGGTCGAAATATTGGAAAAACCACACTATGTTCCTGGCCAAAAAAGTTGATGACCTTTTTTAAGTCTTCGTGGTTTTATTTCATAGTTTTTACATCGTGTGCTAGTAAATGCGTTATATTATTTTTTACACTTTTCATTATGGGGGAGGGGTGTTCAAACACCCAAAATACCCCACCAGCTACGGCCTTGATGACTTCTCCATCTAAATCATTTTGCTCTTTTCGATTATCTCTTTGGAATACACTGTCACGCTCTATTCTTTCTGTCATGCATTCTATCTTCTTCCTTCGCGCTTCTCAAAGCCTGTTTGTTCTCAAGGAACCATTCGCACGGGGAGCACTTCTGAACAGTCCACCGTATACTAGTAGTAAGGCACAGCGACCTTTTGGTTAGAGCGGTCGACGGAGAGTACGGGTTCGATCCCCGTCCGAGGAGCAAGCTGTGTAGGAACAATGAAAAAGTCTTTCACTCACAATTGCATTATTGTGCGCGGAGGGACTTGAAGTGGATTCGATCCAGCAACCTTCCGGCTCCAAGGACTGTGGCTCCTCTGTCCGTCCATGATTAGCCGAACCGGTTGGTCGGACTTAGAGGTTGCACGTATAGGCCCTACGTGTTTCACAATGTGTAAAAATAATGTTTGGCCTAATGAGAGAAATTGTCCAGCGTCGCTTTTTCACGGTACAGTTTTAATTTTTTGTTGAGCTATTATTTCATGTAGGCCTATAGATCTATAGGTCATCAATTATTATAGGCCTATCATAAGCGTAGGCCTACTAGGCTACTACGGTGGAAGGAAGCTGAGTGAGGACGATTAATATTATTAAAATGGCGCCAATTGTTTCGACGGCATGCAGGATTTGGAATCAACTTCCCTCTGGAATTCGTGGCAGGATTCTGCTAGGAAATTCACCTGCATCCTTTCACTGCCTGAAGACCTTTCTCTTTTCACGTGCCTGTCACGCTGAGAGCGCATCTGAATAGCGCTGCTGTTAGAAGCACTTTACAAATGCTATAATTTATTAAATTAAATTAATCTAGTGTCAAACGGCGTAGGCCTATTCGTGTCGTGTTTAAGCTTATAGGCCTACTTAAGCGTAAGTGTGAGGATTGCTCGTGACGTCACAATACTCAGCTCTAGGTCCATTGTTTTATGGGTTCGTCGTTGAATGAAGTTGCTGCTCGAAGTTCCTAAGAAGCGTGATTTATAAATCAATCTCTCCTATAGTCATTTCTTCAGTTTAAGCGGAAATGGATTTCATCGTGAAGACATGCATTTTCCTGCATTTCTTCTGCTTATCTTCAGGTAAGATTATCAGGCATATGATGCCCAAAATTATAGTCTACACTTGTCCTACCATGACTACCCCAGCATCCCATAAACAACTTTTTTATTTAAAATATCAAATACGCCATAATAAATATCTATTGCGTAACCAGTATTATAGGTTACTTCTGCATGTAAACACGAAAGAGTTAGTTATAACTTCTAAGAAATCAAGAATACGCGACTGTTTGCAAGGATTTATTCTTAGACTAATAATTAATCATTAATTATTGTGATTTCAGTGTATAGTAGGCTTGCAGAGTCGCCAATGAACATAATTTATTCAATGCATAGAATTGACCAATGCAATCAAATGTTTAGAAAATATTATAAGAAATCCTATAGATCGTATCATCCTGTTAATGAAAGTCTTTCTCATCATTATTCACTTTACTTTGGTTTTAGGTCTTCGAAATTATTAATTGTAATGGTCCATAAAAAATTATATATACAATGTAGGCCTACATGTGGCGCGTTGGTTACTGGTGGCGTCGGAAGGTTCGAGGTTCGAATCCACCTCGCCGCGCAGGGACCTTGGGCAAGTTATTTACTCACAATTGCTCAGCGGAGTCAGCGCTTCGGCGTGAAACTCCGATGCAGTGTCCGCTCTGCATTCAGGAGCGCCTCTGAGTAGTGAGAGTGAAGGGGCGCTATAGCAGGTGCACATGCAAACATCTATAATAATTATATATTTGTCTTCAACGATGAATTTTAGGCTATAAATCCGTATTATAGGCTGCAAGTTCTGAACGGAAATTATACACCCACCACGTGTACCACTTTGACTTGCAAGCATCAGGCAAGATCTTTTATTTGTGGAAATCGAAGCAGTCTAAAAGCAGAAGAATTTTGAAATCGTGACGTAAGTCATTGAGGATTTGTCACTTTATAGTTGAATCCTTAAGCAGGAAGGTCTCCTGCAAAAATTATTTCTTCAGTGTTTGCCATTAATTTTCAGGGATAGAAGAAGGTCAGCTATACAACAAGCTTACTTCGGTTGGAAAGCAGTATATAGATTTCCAATGCCCAATCAATGCTCAGTCACCCATTAATGCGACTTGGACCTTGTGGCCAGTTGGCGGCCAACGAAAGATACTCATTAGATCTGGTGATATGTTGAACTCTGACTTCATTGCGTATCACCCAGATGATCGGGAAGTCTCTTCTATTGTCATCAAAAACATTAGCGTATCTTTAGCCGGAGTTTACAATTGCGAGCAAGACACAACGAGATCCGCACAGTTAATAGTTTTGGGTAAGAAGTAGGCCTATATTCGTTGCTGTAGGCTACTGTGCTGTATAAGTTTAGTGTATAAGTCTAAGTTCTATGCCTCGCATAATAATTGTGACACAGGTGCTCAAAACCCGTCAAATGTCGGTTTTGACCTTTTGATTTAGTCATATGCTACAATGAACACGCTCTAAAATGCTTTTAACAGAATAAAAATATCTTTTTTATAACTGAATTTATGCTCGTTTGATTCTTTCATTAGTTTATAGTGAGAAAACCAAACAAAAAGTCACTGAATATTCGTGTAATCCAAGTCTACTGAACCTGCTAAGTTGTTATTCTGCAATTGTTCTGGGCATTAGAGGCATATATTCTGAATCAGATAACGCAAACGGCATCAAATTCGGTTCACTACTTCGCAAATTAGGGCGAAATCACAGTCATATGCTGAACTGAAGAATAAACTGGATTCTTGACCCCTCTCGCCTATTTCGGCATCTAGCGCAATATCTAGGAAGCGACAAACGACGGGTTTCGAGCACCGGCGTCAAGAAAACACATTGTTTAGGCAGGAATAATTATTATTCTTGCCTAAACAATGTGTTTTCTTAGCACCTCAATCTGTCCGTTTGAACATTGAAAAATCACTGTCTTTCCATCCTGTGCCGTAAACTAGACCTATTATTTTGGATCTCTCGCCTCGATCACTGCAACTTTGTTCTATAGGGTCTTCCATCATCAACACTTCAACCCCTATCTTCAGTTCTACATACGACCGCTCGCCTGATAAAAGGTCTTGGTCCCAGAGACCACATCACTTCAACTCTGAAACAACTACACTGGCTTCCCATACGTGCTCGTATTGCTTTCAAAATTTCCCTTCTGATGTTTCATATCCACTACGGAACCTCTCCATCCTACATGGCATCCATGGTCACGCCATGTGCTACCTCCAAGTCCAGAGGTCTTCGTTCATCTTCGCGAAGAGATTTTGCTACTCTTCGTACAAACCGAAAGTTAGGGAGTCCCTTCTTCTCAAGCTCTGGACGGTTGGACCTAAAGAATGGAACAGTCTTCCGACCTCCATTCGCCAATGCTCATTTTTTCAGAGTTTAAATCAAAGTTAAAAACTTATTTGTTTTCAATTCATTATAACTAGATTTTAGTGAAGCGCGCTCTTGTGCAAGACTTGTTTTTGTTAAAGCGCGGTATAAATGACTAATTGTATTGTATTGTATTACAGGGGCGGATCCAGGGGGGGCCAATCCGGCCATGGCCCCCCCATTTAGAAATCCCATGTATCGTGCCCCCCCCCCATTTGGTTTGAGCGGCTGCTGAAATAGCATAATTTCCCCGAAAATTTTGGCCGGATGACTAAAAAAAAAAAAAAAAAAAACAACTTTTTTGGCGGATGAAATAGTATGATTTTCCCGAAAATTTGGCCCGATGACTAAAAAAAAAAAAGGTCATCAACTTTTTTGGCGGATACGATTTTTTCCCCAGACACAAGTGTGTCGAAAAATTTTTGGCCCCCCCGTCCAAAGTTTCTGTATCCGCCCTTGTTGTATTATAATAGTGTTATATACACATAATAGTGCCACTGAATGACGCCAGCTGCTGGCTTCGATGTGAACTCATCATGGATAAACGTTTGTCGCGGTCGCACATAAAGATTTCTTATTAATGCAACTTATTGGTGGCTTCGAAGTAACTTGAATCTAAGACCATTGTAACGTCATACGACGTCCCAATGCACGTCGCATAGCAAAGCATTAGTAATAATTATTATTAATGCTTAACGTCTTTAATTATTAAAGACGTTGTCTGATTGACATTTGAAGCAAAATTAATTAACATTTGGTTTCATTCCTGGCCGATATAATTTATTTTGGCCGATAAACTGACGGCTAACAGACGAGCTGACCTTTCATACAATAATTTTGATTATGAATTTATATAGCGCCACTCCAGGAGACACTCCTCGGAGGCGCTCTCTACCAGACAGCTCCAACCCAAAATCAAAAAGAATGGTTTTCGAACCCTTGCGGAAAAAGGATAAAAAAGAAAAGAAATTAAGATCAAGATGTTCACTACGGAGACTGTTAGGTAACTTTTTCTGGAAAGATGGACCGACCGAAGCGAAGCTTTAACGTTGTAGGGCCTGCTGTAGACGTTCGAGCCATAAGGACAACCAGGTTACCTTGCGTGTGTATGCTATGATTTTATACATTTATATGTTTTTAGAGATACATACAATATAGGCTACATTTAAAATCACGACTTTTAATTATACCCAGAAATAAATCGACTGAAAGTCTTCAATGAATTATTTTGTGTAATAGTCGAAGGCGCACTGTGTCATATAAATCCAAAGCCAAATGAAGCACGACGTCTACGTGAAGCGACATCTCAATCATTGTCCTGCACTGTGAAATACGCTGCCAACACGTCTTATGTTGTCGTCAATATGTGGTGGACAATCCGCGGTGCTAGTCCTACTTCGGAGCCTCCAAGAGGCTCAATGAAGCAATCAACTTCGGCGAATATCACGGAAACGAGATCCACACTGAATGTGACAGTGCCCGAGAACGACCCGTGTTTTGTTTCAATCTACGAATGCCACGCCACATTCGCTATGGCGGACAATCTGCCAAGCGGATTCGTAACGACTCAGCCTTTATCATACAACGTTCAGTACTGTTCTCCATTATATGACACGTGTAAGTCACGATATTTAAAGCGTTTTTTAATTACGTAAAATAATCGTTAAATCAATTCTCTTAAAATATATGCAGTGATTCTGCTATTGCAGACTCGAGAAAGGCCGCAGCTAGGTGATGTTTTAGGTTTTTGAACACCCCCGCCCCCAATGAAATAAGCCTACAGTACAACTTTAATAATGCAGATAGTAGCTGCACTAGCACGTGCTGTGAGAACTACAGTGGGTAATGTAAATTAAATGGCCATCCAGAATCCGGTATGAGAGCTCACGACGCTTCTCCAAACTCATTAGTCAGTTGATTCGGTGGCTTATAAGCTTGCCCGCGGTTGAGGAAACACCCCCACCCCGAAATAAAGACCTGGCTACGGCCTTGGGTCTGAGGTATGTGTGCATTATTAATGCCCGCAGTCAATTAATGAAACTTAGCCTCATCCACCAATCTTACCAGGTCCTGGATCTTGTCTATGAGTAGCGTAGGTCCTATACCCAGGGTCGCATCAAGGTGAATTCATGGGCGGAGTTTATCAGGGGCTAGGGGTGCTAGGCCCCTCCAAGAAGGCCCAGATTCAACTTTTTACCATTAAAATGGTATCCTTTTCGGGGTTAGGCCCCCCAATAAGACCCAGACTCGGGGTCAGCCACCCAAGAACGGAAACCAAACTACGCCCATGGGTGGATTCAAACCTGGAACCCTCCTCCGGCTCCAAGGCACCGAACCCGCAACTGCACCACTCTGTCCAGTCTTGTGATAGAAACATGGGTTTGCAGATAAAGTGGTGCTTCATTTGTCATGCGTGTTGTCCGTAGAAATTAACAAAGTCCCTGATGGAAGAAGCATCTGCAAACTTTCTCTCAAAACCGCGCATAGCAAAGCCACGGGATCATTACCGCGGCCATCATAACCACACAATCATAGACTACCAGAAACAAAAATTTAATCTTTGAAGTCATTATAATTATTATTAGCTTATTCTCATTTATTTTAATGCGCTGCGCTGAGAGAATAATAAATTATTGCAAACTATAGTAAGATTAAGATGTCTTTAAACTTGCTCCAATAATTCATCACTCTAAGAGTTCAACGTACATGTACGTCTAGCCTACTTAAAAGGGTGTCACGACAAGTGGTCTCCAGACAATTCGTCTAACGACAACTGGTCTACTGACAACTGATTCAGCGCCTGAGAAATGGAAGCTGGATGACAGTTTTTAGAGGTGAAATGGAGGTTGGATTTGTTAGAGTTTTGGCCCAGCTGTTGCAGCTGGTTGTTTGCTGCTACTGCCGGTAAATAGATTGTGTGACGTAACGCTGTTTGCGCTACTGCTTGCTGCCGCGCTGCCGCTGTCAGTTGAGTTTTGGCTCCGCCTCCTGGCCTTAAACTATTTTGGTCCACTAGCCTTAAACTGGTTACCAAGCGCGGTTGCTAGATGACGTAACGCTGCTGCCCCCGCTGGGCGTAAACTGTTTTGGCCTGCTAGCGTAAACTGTGTTGCTCCGCCCCTTAGGCTTAAACTGTTTTGGGCTGCTAGGCGTAAACTATATTGGCTCCGCCCACTAGGCTAAAACTATATTGGCCTGTTAGGCTTAAACTATATTGGCCTGTTAGGCTTAAACTATTTCGGCCTGTTAGGCCAAAACTATTTCGGCCTATGCTGTTGCGTATATAAGAAAGCTCGTGTCACTGTCGCGACACAGACGAATGGCCTGGTGAAGAACGCCGTAAAACGCGTAGTAGCTGGCTGATGATCTGACTTGACGAGCGGTAAAACGTTTGTTGAGTGACACTGTTGTGGAAAGAGGTAAAATCCTGAATCTGTGCCTCGAGCTCGAACTTCGGCCTCTTCAGGTGCTCCTCCACGTGACTGGGGTTACGGTTTCTGACTACCGTAACCTAGCTGACGGACGAAGCTGCTACGACGACGATCCACGGCTGGCGCTGCCGGTCTGACGACGATCCACGGCTGGTGCTGCAGGGACCGATACCTCGGTCTGCCCTGCCCTTCGACGACGATCCACGGCTGGCGCTGCCGGTCTGACGACGATCCACGGCTGGTGCTGCAGGGACCGATACCTCGGTCTGCCCTGCCCTTCGACGACGATCCACGGCTGGTGCTGCAGGGACCGATACCTCGGTCTGCCCTGCCCTTCGACTACGATCCACGGCTGGTGCTGCAGGGACCGATACCTCGGTCTGCCCTGCCCTTCGACTACGATCCACGGCTGGTGCTGCAGGGACCGATACCTCGGTCTGCCCTGCCCTTCGACGACGATCCACGGCTGGTGCTGCAGGGACCGATACCTCGGTCTGCCCTGCCCTTCGACTACGATCCACGGCTGGTGCTGCAGGGACCGATACCTCGGTCTGCCCTGCCCTTCGACGACGATCCACGGCTGGTGCTGCAGGGACCGATACCTCGGTCTGCCCTGCCCTTCGACGACGATCCACGGCTGGTTCTGCGGGGACCACGGTTGCTTCTGAACTGATACGCTCAAGCCTAGTCGGCTAATCTTCAATCTACAGTTGAAGTCTTATCCAGCGGACGATTCTACGACACCCGAACGACTGGGGCTGGTTCTCGGATCCTGGTGAACTTTTGCCCAGCCCTAGTCCGTAACAAACTGGTACCATCGAGTGGGGTGTTTGAAAAGAACGACAACTCGTGAAACTGCAACAATGTGGAATTCCGTGTTCGATGACATGGACGGAAATGCTGCTGGCCTCCCAACGACCTCTTCGCCCGCCGCCGGACAAAGAAAGGACCTCCTGGTCGACTACGAGGTCGGGTCCAGCCGATTTCGGGAGAAAATCGACTTCGACGATCTACCGAAGAAGGATCGCCGGAACTTCCTGGTTCCGGAAATGGACGTCGGAAAATTGGAATCGGAAGCCATGGAAACAGTCAGTCGTTCAGCCAGCGTGAAGAAGAATCCCATGAAGCCCGGAAAATTCGATGGGACTGGATCTCTCGAATCGTTCCTGGCGCAATTCGACGTGTGCGCAAGGCACAACCGATGGACTGCAGCCGATAAAGTCGACTTCCTCCGCTGTTCCTTGGAACGGGCGGCAACGCAGCTACTCTGGGACTTCGGAGCCAGCACCGAAGTCACGTATGAGCAGCTCGTCGAGAGACTACGCCAGCGGTACGGGTCGGAGGGTCAGGCTGAGACCTTCCGAGCGCAGCTCTACTATCGTCGGCAGAGAACGGACGAAACGCTCGGCGATTTGCTGCACGACATCCGGAGACTCGTCGTCCTCGCCTACCCTGTTCCGTCCAACGAAACGACGGAGATTCTCGCGAAAGACGCCTTCCTGGAAGCAATCCGCGACCGGGAACTGTCTCTCAAGGTGAGGGAACGCGAACCGAAGACCATCGACGAGGCGTATCGAACGGCTCTACGCCTGTCCGCGTATCGACAGACGTCGGACTTGGAGGACCGACAACGGCCAGCCAATCGAGTGAGAGGAACGCAAGAGGGTGACGCGGGTGGACAGCTCCAGTCGCAATTGGACGGCTTCTTCGCTTCGCAACGTAAGTGGCAACAGGACATGGAGGGGAGGATCTGCCGACACTTGGACGAACTCCGAGGCTTGCATCGGACGAGCTTCGACGCCGAACGGACGGTTCCATCTACCGTCCGTACTCATCCCCCGCCGCCGCAAGGGAACGCCTCAGGTGGTCCCGGACGCGGGATAACCTGCTTCAACTGTGGACAGGTGGGCCACGTGGCTCGCCGATGTCGCCAGCGCCAGCAGTTCTCCAACCGCCGTGACGACACACGCACATCGGATCCGCCGATGTCGGAACAGGACGGAAACACCGTCACGAACCACACAACGAGAGTCAGAGCTTCGGGTGTGACGAACAACGCGATTTACATCCGCGGAACGATCAACGGACAGCAAAGAAATTGCCTAGTGGACACTGGGTCGGAGGTAAGCCTTGTTCCCTCTGCTGATGTTGATGGTTTGACGCTCCAGCCCAGCGCTCGCATTCTTTTGGCTGCTAACGGAACGCAGATTAGAGTTTTGGGCCAGCTTGATGTTCCGATTATGATTTCTAGAGGATTTTCCATTGGCACTAGTTTTCTTGTTTCCGATCAAATTGGTGAACCAATGCTTGGCATGGATTGGTTGAGGCAGCATCGTTGTCGCTTGGGTTTTGGCCAGGGCGCACTTTTTATTGGTCGACGCCGCATTCCTTTGGTTAGGGGCAATGGCTCGCTTTGGTGTCGCAGGGTAATGGTTGCCGAGGAGACTACTGTCCTTCCTCGCTCGCAATGTGATATCCCTTGTAAAACCCAGTATCGCGATTTCACCACCTCCGCTCAGGCCTGGATGACTGAATCCAAGGAGATCCAGCCCGGTGTGCATGTAGCCCGAGTTGTGTTGGATGATGATGCTGATGTTGCTTGCATTCGTGTGGTGAATTTAAACGAACAACCTGCCCTGTTAGCAACTGATCAAATGTTAGGCGACTTACACCCCGTAGAGGTCGAAGTAAGGGATGGCAATGGGAGACAGACGGGTCCCACTGACGACAATTCTCTGGTCGGGACGCTAATGGACGACATTTCTGAGGATGTCCCGGCGGATGTGAAGGAACGGCTGAAGGAGTTATTGGTTGAATATGAAAGCATTTTCTCGACCACTGACCATGACTTGGGAAGGACTACGATCTCTCAGCATAGGATCGACACGGGGGACTCTCGCCCCGTGAGACAATCCCTACGTAGACAGCCGCTTCCATATCAGGCTGCTATTGACGCACAACTAGACCAGATGTTGATTACCGGTGTTATTGAACATGCTGTCGGTGAATGCTCTGCAAATGTGTTGGTCGCCGAGGAGACAGAGAAGTCTTTGCAGTTTTGTGTTGAAGACGACAAATTGATTAGGTCTCATCTGACGCGGAAGGATTCTAATCCTTTTTCCGGACTTTTTGCCTGTCTTTGGGTCTACTCTTACGCTGTGTGTTTCTGTGCAATCGATTTGTATGACGGATATGTCCAGGGTTTGATGAATTGTTGTCATGAGAACGAGACCGGTCTGTCTACACGTGTGTTGAGTCTGTATTGTGGATGTCTCCTGGGAACGATAAGTCCTGTTCCTGTCGACCGTATCGGCTTCGCTATCTGTGAATGGTTTTTGGTCTGTGAATTTGTGTCCTTTGACCCCGGAGGAAATCAGTTTGATTTTGTTCGACTGATTCGGGAGAGACTCGCCTATCTGGTCCATGTGGTTGAACTGTCGGGAGGATTCGAGGAGGCAGCAGGGGTGAATAACAGACCTCCCGCGGAAGAAGCAGCAAACGAGACCACCGCTTCTTCGAGTCGTCGGCCGCGACACCGCTGGAGAGAGACGCCTACCAAGAAAGAATCTTCGCAGGACCGACAGGGCGCGGTTAACGACGGCGCTACGACCGATCGGCCGAGGATCCGGACTTCCGCACCGAGAGGAACGCACGAAGGCGAAACGTCGGAAGGAGATTCCGACGATGGAAATTTGGACGGAGTGGCGGCAACTACAGGCCGACCTCGACGCAACGTCGGCCGTCCAGTCCGGTTCCAGTAAACGGCGCCCGGACCCGCGCGCGATGGCGTACAGGCTCCACGTCTGTGTACGTTCCACATCGGCGCGCATGTCTACGTGTGTACGGCAAGAATCCTCTTCGGCGTGCAGGTCCCATGCCTGCGCGCGCTTCGACGTCGGCGCACTTGTCTCAACGGCGTATGGTTCTTCGACGGCGCACGGGTCTTCATCTTCGTCGGCACTCGCGTTTCCTCGACGGCGCAGGCCTCCACGTCGGCGCACGAGTTGGTCCCATTGGCGCTCGCATCTTCGTCGGCGCGCTCATCTACAGACGCAGACGCAGAAATTCTGAGGGTGTAGTTTCCCTAGTGCACGACGACAGCGACTTCGGTGGCTGCGGACATCCCGTGCCTAGGAAAAAGGGCTTTGATAACAAGTTTTGATAAAATGCAAATTCTTTTTATTGTAGAAAAGGGGATTTTTATTTTTATGGAACGATGAAAATTGTTATGGGGAGAAGACGCATTTTCTCTTTATTGTGAAAAGCATCATTTTAGTGAAAAAGAAGCAGCTTTGCAATTTTCGAGGAAAATTCCTATTGAAGAAGAAGCAGTTTTATTATTGAAAAGATAAGCAGTTTTCCTTTTCGTATACAAAGTATCATTTTTAGTGCGAGGCAGAAACGCCATTTTCTTTTTATCCTGCAAAACATGTTGTTTATGAAAACGAAGCATTCTGTCTTTAGACTGAGATTGTGCTGTCTAACTGGGCGTAGGCCTATTCGTTTTTAATCTTTAATTAATCGTTATATGTTAATCGTGGCTAGTTTTGCTAGCATTCTGTGTAAACGTAGGTCTAGTGTTTTGATTTGATGTAATGGACACTTTTGTGTAAGGCTACCCCATATTGATATGTTTTGTCCAATGACTTGTGAACGGGTCTAATACCCCGTGGCCCTTAGTTAAGTGCTAATTTTTGTCAATGATGTCGTTCTTTAATGTTGTAAAAAAAAGGGGGTTGTGCCCAGACAAGCACTCCGCACCCAAAGTCAAAAAAAAAAAAAAAAAACCAAGGGGTTGTGCCCAGAAGGGCACATCGCACCAAAAAAAAAAAAAAAAAAAAAAGCTCATTGTGGACCACTTTGTGGCACAATGACCGGGACTTAATTGTCAGGAGTTACGACGACACCCAATGGGGTATTTTTCTGTTTTATTTTGATGCATCATGCTACGTCTGAATTTTTCTACGCTATCGTTTAATGATTCGTTCACGTGCACGTTGGGTCTCGTGGCTCGTTTGACCTGATGTCTGTTATGCACGCGTTGCTCAGTGCCTAGCGTTGTCTATGATACTGTCGTAATATTTTTAGTAATGTACTAGACAGCAATGGCGACTGTTACCAAGTCCATTTCTGTGCGCTATATTAATGCTTCGCTTGCTAGGGTTTATCTATTAACGACGTGGGCATTGGAGCCAAAATTTTTTTTTTTTTTCCACCGCCCAATATTGCCCGTTTCCGTATTCTTGTAGTGCGTGGCTCCGAGGGGGCCTCGGAAATTAGGTCAGGGGGGGTGTTAGAGTTTTGGCCCAGCTGTTGCAGCTGGTTGTTTGCTGCTACTGCCGGTAAATAGATTGTGTGACGTAACGCTGTTTGCGCTACTGCTTGCTGCCGCGCTGCCGCTGTCAGTTGAGTTTTGGCTCCGCCTCCTGGCCTTAAACTATTTTGGTCCACTAGCCTTAAACTGGTTACCAAGCGCGGTTGCTAGATGACGTAACGCTGCTGCCCCGCTGGGCGTAAACTGTTTTGGCCTGCTAGCGTAAACTGTGTTGCTCCGCCCCTTAGGCTTAAACTGTTTTGGGCTGCTAGGCGTAAACTATATTGGCTCCGCCCACTAGGCTAAAACTATATTGGCCTGTTAGGCTTAAACTATATTGGCCTGTTAGGCTTAAACTATTTCGGCCTGTTAGGCCAAAACTATTTCGGCCTATGCTGTTGCGTATATAAGAAAGCTCGTGTCACTGTCGCGACACAGACGAATGGCCTGGTGAAGAACGCCGTAAAACGCGTAGTAGCTGGCTGATGATCTGACTTGACGAGCGGTAAAACGTTTGTTGAGTGACACTGTTGTGGAAAGAGGTAAAATCCTGAATCTGTGCCTCGAGCTCGAACTTCGGCCTCTTCAGGTGCTCCTCCACGTGACTGGGGTTACGGTTTCTGACTACCGTAACCTAGCTGACGGACGAAGCTGCTACGACGACGATCCACGGCTGGCGCTGCCAGTCTGACGACGATCCACGGCTGGTGCTGCAGGGACCGATACCTCGGTCTGCCCTGCCCTTCGACGACGATCCACGGCTGGCGCTGCCGGTCTGACGACGATCCACGGCTGGTGCTGCAGGGACCGATACCTCGGTCTGCCCTGCCCTTCGACGACGATCCACGGCTGGTGCTGCAGGGACCGATACCTCGGTCTGCCCTGCCCTTCGACTACGATCCACGGCTGGTGCTGCAGGGACCGATACCTCGGTCTGCCCTGCCCTTCGACTACGATCCACGGCTGGTGCTGCAGGGACCGATACCTCGGTCTGCCCTGCCCTTCGACGACGATCCACGGCTGGTGCTGCAGGGACCGATACCTCGGTCTGCCCTGCCCTTCGACTACGATCCACGGCTGGTGCTGCAGGGACCGATACCTCGGTCTGCCCTGCCCTTCGACGACGATCCACGGCTGGTGCTGCAGGGACCGATACCTCGGTCTGCCCTGCCCTTCGACGACGATCCACGGCTGGTTCTGCGGGGACCACGGTTGCTTCTGAACTGATACGCTCAAGCCTAGTCGGCTAATCTTCAATCTACAGTTGAAGTCTTATCCAGCGGACGATTCTACGACACCCGAACGACTGGGGCTGGTTCTCGGATCCTGGTGAACTTTTGCCCAGCCCTAGTCCGTAACAGATTGATGAAAAAACGCAACAGAACTGGAATCTGGATGAAGGTTCTTTTACAGGTGAAATAAAAGCTGGATTGACGAAAATAACGCATGATGAATAAAAGCTGGATGACGGTATTTCTAGATCTGAAATAGAAGCTGGATTGATAAGAAAACCGCTTAAGTAATGGAAGCTGGATGAGGATATTTTTATATCTGAAATAGAAGCTGGATTGACTAAAATAACAGGCGAGAAATAGAAGCTGGATGAACGTGTTTTTAGATTTGAAGTAGAAATGGGTGCATGTTGAAATACATGAATGAAAATCATCAATCCAGCTTCTATTTAAGCTAAAAACTCATTTTCGTAAATCCAGCTTCTATTTCATCAATACTATTCGTCTGTAGACCAGTTGTCGTTAGACCAATTGTCCGGAGACGAGTTGTCGGTAGACCAGTTGTCGTGGAACCCTTAAAAGGTAGCCGTGGAAAAAGGCGTGGATCCTTTAAAGTGCATCAGATCCTTCTTTCTTCTCTTCTTTTCCAATAGTAGGCCTAATTGTCATTACCTTTCAACTGTTATTTTCAAAGGAATGTTACAATGTCGAACTTCAACAGATGCGCAAACACGCGCAGCTATGATCGTCTTGATTATGATCGCGCTCGGTTTTGATAAGCGTACGTGGTGTTGTGCCCGCGGTTTTGTCAATAAACTTGATTTTCTCGGTGTCGATAACTATTTCCTATGGTGCGTAAGTGCATAGGCTATTTTTTAGGAATTTGTTAGTTTGTAGGAGTCTAGCCTATATTAGGAATTTTCATCGGCGAGGAAAGTAATTATTGCCTATTAGGAAATATTATTGGTGTGTAAAATATTTTTTAAACCTTCGTTGCATTTTGGATTAAACAAATAATATTGTTATTTCGATTATCAGGCGGATGGAAGCGCACTTCTGGCAAACCAGTCGACAATTCAGACAAAAAACCAGATGACAAACCAAAAAAGCCAGATGACAAGCCACAAAGGCCAGATGACAAGCCAAAATGGCCAGATGACAAGCCACAAAGGCCAGATGACAAGCCACAAAGGCCAGATGACAAGCCAAAAAGGCCAGGTGACAAGCCAACAAAGCCAGTCGACAAGTCAGATGAAGGAGATTCGAGTAAAAGTCCTCGGTTAGGCATAACGTTCTTCCCAAGGTCAGATGGATTGGCGATCAAACCGTCCAAAGGAAACATCATCCTGAAATGTATTGCTGGTATCGCGGGCTTTATAGCCTATAGGCCTACTAGCCTAATAGTTGTAACTTGAATTAGTGTTTAAAGAGGAATCGGCTACATGAGAAGGCACTCGCCAATTAGGCCTATAACTTTTATAAAAGAATGAAGTTTTTTTAGTTTGTGCTGAGGACAGCTTGACAGACTGTACGCTAAAAATTCTTTTGTAAATACATTGAGCGTATTTTAAATCGACTTTCGCTTAAAGTCGCTGTCTATGCAAAGTTTTGTTGTTCTTTTAATTAGATTATCTTTATTATTTTGCCTTTCCAAGATAGAATAAATATAGGTAACCCAGTTTTTTGGGCCATTAGGCCCATTCATCGGTTTCCTAGCTAGACATTTGTTGTATTTTTCATGTCATCTGGTCACCTGGTGCCGTCAGCTTCTGGAGCTCTGGCGAAAGCCTTGGTGTATTCTCTCCAACGTCTCCTCTCTCTAGTCGCCTCTCGTAGCTCCTCCAGTCTCATGCCAGACTTTTCCTGTACCTCATCCAACCATTTCTTCCTAGGTCTTCCGCATCTTCTCCTTCCCTCACCGCATGCCGTCATCAGCTCCTTTTCCAGACCGTTAGATCTCATCACATGGCCGAAGTAGCTCAATTTCCTCCAAGTTGCTGTTTGCTGCAGTGTCTCCTCCCTCTCTATTCCAAGCTCCTCGCGCACCGATTCGTTAGTTTTTTCATGTAGGCTAGTTAAAGTAGCCTACCGGTATTTTTGTTGTTCCAAACCTGAACACAGCATTACGGTATGTTATAGGCTACGTGGTCGAATAGCCATCCTGCGTTACAAGTATGTCAAGTATCCTAGGCCTACATTTAGACTATCAATGTTTAGCGATATGCTTGAACTGCGTCTACTCAAATCGATAAAATGCTTGCAACACGAGTTGACTAATCAGACCGCAGGCCTACCTCAAGGTCCGTCAACTTTCACAACCTTTAAAATTGGTTCGAACCAAGTCATGTTTGCATAAAAGTTCATTTAATAACCACTTCACTTTGGCATAATATTTTACATGGCCTATTTCCGCTGAATTGTCCACTCTAAAATTCTGAAGAAGTCAGTGGAAGGAATGTGGAAAAATGAAAGGAGTGAAGACTACAGATTGATCGAATAAAAGACTCAAAGCATCAATGGCATGTGGATCTACATGTAGGCGTAGCTGGATATTATATTCGGAAGAAGAAATTACCAATCCACAGGATCTAAGCAAAAGTAATTCCCATGAGACTGAAATATTATTGCTGAAGCGTGCTCTTAGTCCAGTTTGCTCGTACCTTCATCATGCAGAATCGTGATTTTCCTGTGGTTGGCCCAGTGGTATGGAATGCCCTCCAACTTGAGTTGCGCCTGCTCCCTAGATCACTCTCTGACACATTCTATGAGCACTTTAAAACTTATGTTTGGTCGTGCTGGAGTCGGGAGCGCCTCTGAGTAGTTTCCTTGAAGAGGCGCTATATAAATACTCGAATGAATGAATGAATGAATGAACGAATGAGCAGCTCAAGGCTCCAGAATAAAGTTCCGATAAGTTAATTAATTCCTAGCGTGATTCAGAAGACACTACAATAGCACCAATGAATTGAATTTCAGTAGGCCTGCTAACTGTCCGAAGAATGTTGCTCAAACTGCAAGTTTCAGATTGCGTCGCAGGCTGCTGCAGAATCGTAACAATAATTATATCCTAGTAGGGCCTATGGTTGACAGTCAACAAAAGCAAAACAAAACATAATTTTTATGACATTCAGATCTGAATACAATTTATTGAACGCCTGACTTTTCAGTGAGATCATACAATGACCATCGGTGTAAAACTTGAAAAGAGATGCATTTGAAATCATACATTAAATCGAACTTTATAATTTGTCTCCTTTCAAAAAATATTCCACGATCGCTCACCAGCAAACAATTAAACATAGGCCTACGAGCAAAGGACACGGTCTTGGTTTTCGGTGTCAACAGATAAACATAATACTCAACTTGAAAATTAGAAATACAGTCGATTCGTTCAGTATTATGCTTAAAAATATTAATAGATCTGACTCGATAGGCCTATAGCCTACATCAAATCCGAGCTCATCGTGTAGATCTAACATTGAAAATGGTAAATTGTCATATCATAATAATTATCACGGCAGCCAAATTGATCAACCGAAATTAGTCACATTAATTTCAGATTAATATCGAGAAAGATAGTCTGCTGAAACAGAGAGGCACCCTGCATAATCATATTAATCATGTGGTGGTTGTTCTGTTCTGTTCTCAGCCATCCTCGATCCGAGGGTCGGCCGCATCATGCACAATGTTCCTCCAACGCTTCCTGTCCTCCATCAATCTTATCATTTCTCCCAATGTGGAGGTTGAGTCAACTTGAAAAGCTGAGAATCAACGTGAAATTGAAATACCGGTAACACAAGAGTCCAGTTACTACGGTGAGGTGACATGGGACCAGCCAAGCCGACGTTTGCCGCTTTGCGTAGCGCGGCAGCAGACGAAAACCGCGGTATTTCTGTTTTCCCATGGCTTCATCACTCTCAGCGGCAGCCAATCACTGTTCTGACCGTGTTCATTCTCAGTTGTAGCTCTCTTGATCCATAAAACCATCTACATCAATATCATCATCATGTTTGCGACTCACACACCGAAATCCTTTTTAACCTCATCCTTGAATGCACCAATTATAACCTCATAATGTTTCCCGGTCTTCAATCTGCACTCCTAAACAATGCAAAGAATGCATTACCAAGTAACAATAGCTGCATCATATTGTAGAGCATAGCATTGTATTCCACTGTCATATTGCATTCTTGCCTGCATCCCACGATCCATCCATCCTCCCATTGTCATCAATAATATCATCTCTTCCTGTATCTTACACAATAGAATCCAAGTATAACAACGGTGACTATGATGACGATGGCGATGATGGCCCACACGGGACCGAACTGTCCACCGACTGAAGCCGTAGACGGATCCTCCATCAACTCCGTTGGCCACCATCCGTATCCGAACGGCATGAATGTGTAGTCACGTGGGTGAGGACACGTCTCACCTACGCTCGGGTAGATGAAGAAACCAACGCTTGCACCTTCGATCGTTATACGAGCCCCTGCAATCACAACCAATCACAAATATGTAGCAGGATACTTGAGACTAATTATAATGCGATTATAGTAATTGATTTCGGTGCAATTGCTTAGAAAGGAGTATTGAATCGATTATGGTGTAACTTTAAGCTTCGATCAATACAACTAGCCTCGATTGTGATACATCATTAAAATTTTCTGCCATATCGACACCAATAGGCCTACGACATAATTTGGATCTAAGAACCATGAATTGCATCCATTACCACGCGACTAAAATGGATGGATAAGCTCACTCTTCTAAATTGCTTTCAAATTTTACATTAAAAATCTGCCAGAAAAGTGCTCATGTTTATAATTTTCAGTTTTCAAATTTCGAGCTCTTTCTAAGAAATTAGGCATGACCTAGTTTTGAGCCTCCTGTATAAAATTAATATCTGAGGGCCATCATGGTTTCCAGCATCATGACTGCTATGGCTCGTCTAAATCCTTTGCTCTTTTGGATAGTATCTTCGGAATACATTATCACACTCTATTCTTTCTGGCAGTCTATAATCTTCCTTCGCTCTACTTAAAGCCTGTTAGCAGTGATGCCACAGCTGGGTTTTTTCCACTAGATCTGGGTTTGTTGGCCTTCGTCTGGGTTTCTGGGTTTATTTGGGAAAAATCTGGGTTTATTTTGGTGAGCTGACAATTTGTACTTACAGCACATGAATATTCTGTGAAATTCAATGAAAAATGGTTGTGATACGTAATTTTTCCACTAGTTTTAATTTTAAACTCCACAATCAAGATCTCACATTGCCAATTCACAAATAACTTATAACCTGAAAATAGCTCTGCACAGACATAAACCATTTTGACATCTCAAAATAGTTCAGGTCACACCTCTCTCCTTGTTAAGCTTATTGTCATTATGGATGCCAAGTATCTGACAACTTTAACAATTGATATTTTTAAAGTTGTAATTACATTTTATTCGACTCTTTTGACGAACATTTTGTTAACCCTCATAAGAACATGCGAAAAACCAACTTAATTTGAATAAAGGGGGTCTAAAATAGCTCATATGAATAATCTGGGGTTTTTTGGGTTTATTTCGGAAGGAAATCTGGGTTTATTTCTGAAACCTCAGTGGCAACACTGCCTGTTTGTTCTCAAGAACAGTCCACCGTGTACTAGTAAGGCACAGTGACCTTTTGGTTAGAGCGGTCGGCGGAGAGTATGGGTTCGATCCACGTCCAAGGAGCAAACTGTGTAGAGACATTAAAAAGGTCATTCACTCACAATTGCTCCGCAATACAATTGCAGTTGCGCCGCCCACACGGCCGTAGCCAGGATTTGTTTTCGGGGGGTGTTTCTTCGCCGGAAAATTCGAGACGACCTTTTTAAGTCGCCAAAATTTCTGATGGCCTTTTTTTTAGTCATTTGGTCTGAATCTCAAGAAAATATTCCATTTTCCCGTCAAAAAACCTGATTACCTTTCTAAAAGTCATATGCATAAATTCATGTTTCTTCGTTTGGCCTATATGCTAGTTAATGCGCATTCTATTATTTCATTTCGGGGGTGTTTTCATGGTTTTATTTCATGGTTTTTACATCATGTGCTAGTAATAATATTGCATTCGATTTTTTACATTTTCCATTTCGGGGGGTGTTCAAACACTACGGCCTTCGCCGTCCAGGCGTGTGTGCACTTCTGAGCTTTGTGAATAGGCCGCTATCAATTTTTTCCAGTTGTGTTGTGTATTGTATTGTTGTAGATTCGCTATACAAAATAATGCTCAATTATTGCAATACAATACAATCATCTTCATTGTCTCCAACAGCATCACTGCATCAGTCGTGAGCTCACCAGTGTTGATGCTCTCCTCCGTAGCCATTGTCTTGTTCCTCCTAAGGACGAGTGGATAAGCAGCTGACACAAACGTCGCTTCGATAGTCGTCCGATCCACTTCGATGATGAAGCTCAGGTTGGACTGGAGATACTGGAAGCCATAGATGAGGAGCCTGGTGGCTCCGGGAGGAGGCATGGGATTGTGGATCTCCAGGCGATCTGGACGGATCCGGATTCCAGCGAAGCCGTAGATGATCGACTGAAGAAATGCTCCCATTCCGGGAAGAAAGTTGACGCTTCCCATCGCCTGATCGGACGCACTTCGCTCGTTGTTCTCTGTCCAAATCTAAGACGGAATGCAATGGAATGTAATCAAAGTATTAAAGTGTGGGTCTATTAATAATAATATTGGACATACAGGAGTGCAATAAAACTGGATGTAGGCCTAGTTACAATCAACCACACTACTACAGAGCGAATGCAATAACATAAGGCCTTCGGTCAAAATCAATAGAAAAAGCAAATATTTTTATATCAACTTGAAGTTGCAAGTCTACTATATCAGTAGATGTTTTGCATTTAACTAATTATCTTGTGCTCTATGAAGTCACCTATGACTGTGATAACAACAACAACAACAACAACAACAACAACAATAACAACAACAATAGCAGCAGAGCAACAACAACAATGATGTTCTTTGCAACACTATGAAGACGGGAACCTTCAACGCAAATTTGCTTAGTTTCTAAAAGCCTGATGTGCAATAATTATTATAGTTAGACACAGTAGGCTTACACCGCGCATTTTCACAGAAGTATAAATAATAATGAGCATTGAAAACTAACTACTTTATACTCGAGATATTGCAACACCGTATAGAGTAACAGATTCAGATATATAAAATTTGGGTGTCTGTTATGTGCTTAAAATAAACATAATAATAAAAGTAATTTGAATCAAACAATCAAAAATTGTTTTCATGGTGACCTTGAATGGCTGAATGAGATAGTCCTTGTAACTCTTCAGGAAGTACGACCTCGCTTTCGTTCCTTCGTTGACCCACTTCCAGCCAATCGTAAACCAGCTCCAGGTCATCCCCGGTGTGCTCGTATCGGTCAACGTCTCGTAGAGATCAAGGTCGTTCTTCATGATGTCATAGCTGTAGTTCCAGTTGAGTGGATACAGAAGCATCACTGCGTCCGCCTGCTTGATGGGACGGTCGACTTCTGCAATAAACAATAATAATAATAATAATAATAATTATTATTATTATTATTATTATCGATTGAGTTATCTACTTAAGATACTGAGCGTGAAGAGAAGCCAACTGGTTGATTGAGCAATTTCTTTGTATAGGTCAAATTGATTGAAACCTTGATTGAGATTGAGCAATTTTTGTGTGTAATTGATTGTGTACTTGATTGAGATTGAGCAATTGGTTGTGTAATTGATTGAAATTTTGATTGATATTGAGTAATCGGTTCTGTTACTGATTGTACATTTGACTTCGATTGAACAACTGGCTGTGTGATTGATTGTACATTTGATTGAAATTGAACAATTATTGCTTGTGTAACTGATTGCACATTTTGTTAGGTAGGTAATGAACACAGCAGGCGATATTATTATGCTGTACCTGGGTCGAATCCCTTGAATTGCCCGTGTGTTCTTTTCGTGTAGTCGAACGGTAGTCGAAGGTAGAGAGCGGTGTCAACAATCGACTCTGGAACTTCTTCCATCTCACTGCGTTGGCATAGACACGAGTAGTATCGAGCCCAGTGCAGACCCAGGGAGACGGCGACCATTGTGAAGATGTCGTTTGATACGTTAGGATGACTGGAGTCTGGACCAGTTATACCTAGGAGACAGTTCACATAATATAGTGCTACGGAAAGAAGAGATTGAGGACGGGGGCTGGAGGAGGAATGGAGAACGGAGGGCTGAAGATCGGAGGGAGAGCTGTAGAAAGGAGGAGGGAAAGGCAAAGGAGGTACGAACGGAAGGAGGAAGGAGGGATGGGAAAGAAAGGTGGATGAGGTCTATAAAGAAAATACGAAGATAAAGTGCGACAGAGGGCATATATAGCACTTTCTCTTCTCTATCCCTCCTTTCTTCGTCCTTCCATATCTCCTTTTCCATTCCATATTCCTCTTTCCATACCTTCCACCTCTCTCCAGTTCATAGTTGCAAGGGCGTTGGTATTAGCTTACTCGATACGTCAATCGGAGTGAGAATTGATGTGGGGAGTTGAGGGGTTCAACCACAAATCTCATAGTCGAGCCTTCTTTTCACACCCTGACTCCACGTGGATGCATAGTCTGACCCCTCACTTAGGCTATTGTCTACAATTCTCATGCTGACATCAATTACATAGTGGCTAAATAGTAAAAATTAATTCAGTATATAGGCTAAACTAACAAGTCTCCTTACCATTTATGTCGTATCTCGAGTCTTGTGGGCTTTTGACGGCCTGTGAGGCGAGAAACTTGGCCAACTCCCTCGACATATCGCATCCCTTGTAGACAGGATTGAGCATGAAGTCAGCGTCTCTCGTCATCGAGTGATACTGGCGTATGGCCCACAGCACCGACGCAGATACGAAGATCCTTCGACCGGGCGTCTCTTCGATGCACGCCGGGCAAGAGGCTGACGACGGGGAGAGCTCCAGTCCCGTGTAGCCTGATCGCCAGGGAAAGTGCAACCCTGGGGCGCCGAATTGGGCGGCGTTGGCAGCCGCTGATGCCATTGTCGCGCTTCTGAAAACGCAAGGATACACTGTGAACAGAGAGCTCTTGTAGAAAGATCTGTAAGCTTAAAAATGATTTCTGTAGGGACCATAATGAAAAAGAATGGTGCAAGAGAGGCCCAGTTGCCCCTTTGCATTTCGACACTTAGTTTTGCAACTACGCTTGCAACCTTTTCTTTCCACTAAAGGTCTAATGATGCTAAAACCGAGCGAATTTTTTTTAGCGCCTCTCTAGGAAAACTACTGCACGGAATTATAGTCTAAGTACTAAGTAGGATATAGTGAAGAATGGTAAGGTAAAGTGTGATAAGGTTAGATAACTGCATGGTAAGGTAAGCGTAGTGCGAATATATAGCAAAACTTACATGTAGGTTAATCAAGGTAATAATAGGCAATGGACGGGGTTACCGGACAATTCGGAGCCGTACAATTCGGAGAGGCCAAGAATTATTCTCATCAATTCAACTTCTATTTTAAGCATCAGATTTGGTCGATATACATGTATGCTCCGAATTGTCAGCTTCGAATTGTCTGGACACTGTTAAGTATGGTAATGTAAATATAATATGACGACTTCTATGGCGCCGTGGTCAGAGCACATACATGCACTTCATTTACCTGTATCTCAGCTGGTTCTTTGCCATTTCCGGGTGGAAGGGTAGAACAGCCGGCATGATATACATCTCGTTGTCCCACATGACGTGTCCCTGGTAGTCCTTCCCAACGGTCGACCCCCGGCCGAGACTCGTCCGTCCACATCCGTAGAACGGGTCGCTGTAGAGAGGGGGCAGGGCGGGGGCTTCGGCAGGGAGGGAGTTGAGAATGTAGAACTGTGCGAAGCGTACGGCTTTCTTCAACTGAACATCGGATCCCTCGACCTCTACGCGACCTCTCGACCAAGTCCTGCGCCATTCAGTCGCATGCTCCATGAACAGATCGTAGTTGCCTTTGGCGGGAGGGGCAGCCTGCAGGATCGACTGCGCTGCGTCGAATTCCTGTCTGCATACAAAAGAAATGGATGAATGGATGGGTGAATTAAAGAATGAATGGATGGATAAATGGATGGAAATATGATAGATGGATGGATGAATGAATGAATGGATGAAAGGATGAATGAATGGATGAATGGATGGAAATATGATAGATGGATGGATGAATGAATGAATGGATGAAAGGATGAATGAATAGATGAATGAATGGAAATATGATAGATGGATGGATGAATGAATGAATGGATGAAAGGATGAATGAATGGATGAATGGATGGAAATATGATAGATGGATGGATGAATGGATGAATGAATGAATGGATGAATGAATGGATGAATGGATGGAAATATGATAGATGGATGGATGAATGAATGAATGGATGAAAGGATGAATGAATGGATGGAAATATGATAGATGAATGGATGAATGAATGAATGGGTGAAAGGATGAAGGAATGGATGAATGGATGGAAATATGATAGATGGATGGATGAATGAATGAATGGATGAAAGGATGAATGAATGGATGAATGGATGGAAATATGATAGATGGATGGATGAATGAATGAATGAATGAAAAGATGAATGAATGGATGAATGGATGGAAATATGATAGATGGATGGATGAATGAATGAAAGGATGAATGAATGGATGAATGGATGGAAATAGGATAGATGGATGGATGAATGAATGAATGGATGAAAGGATGAATGAATGGATGAATGGATGGAAATATGATAGATGGATGGATGAATGAATGAATGGATGAAAGGATGAATGAATGGATGAATGGATGGATTGGTAGTTGGATGGATGAATAGATGAATGAGCAGACGAACAGATGAATGGATGGATGAATAGATGAATGGACTGATTGATAGACGGATGGACGGATGAATAAATGGACTAATTGATTAACGGGTTAATGGATGGATTGATGGGAGGAAAATACATGGGATGACTGATCGATGGAATGCTGTGTGGATTGATGGATGAATTGACAGATGGATGATTGGATTGTCAAAATTAATGAATTGATGAATTAATGGATTGAATGATGGATGAAATCTTATATAGCGCCCTTCTTCTCAATGATAGCCTATAATATACCTGGCGTTGGCTTCTGTTTTATCGATGGACATGATGAACGTGTAGTTTGCTTGTCTATTGCTCCCACTGATCGAGATCTGAGGCAACGGCATCATGTAGAAGATGTAGATCGACTGCGTTCCTGACTTACTCGTCTCTCCTTCTCGCGTCTCACCTCGCACCTGCCTACATCAACATAGAACAAACACTATATGACTAGACTCACATCGTCATTACTTCTTGATGCATGCACTCTTCCCATTATTCATTCATTCATTCGATATGCTCGCATGGAATTTAAGATCCTTGCTATGATCATGGCTGGTCAAGAAACAGTAATTACGATGCCGATGATGACGACGACGGCGATGATGACGAAGATGATGATTAATGAGTAGCCTCCGAGTCTCAGAGAGGTCACGCTCCAAAATATCTGGCTGATGCTATAGGCCTACTTCTATCTCACTCAGCTTTCTACCACCGTCCACTTCGTTCATACAACAGATTTGACCTCTTGGTTCCTCGGTCTAGAACTGCTATGGCTCAGTCTCGATCATTTGTCTCAATTGGTCCTTCTCTTTGGCATGATCTTCCTCCTTCTGTTCGCCCTACACTTCTGCGTGGCAGTCTCTCTTCTGCCTTCTCTCTTCTCAAAACCTGCACAGGTCATTCGCACTGGGAGCAGCTCTAAACGGTTCAATCTGCTAAAGGCGCTTTATAAATGTGTAAGTACAATATAATACAATTCATCATCATCATCATCATCATAGATAACATACTGACCAGTTTCCTCGATATTGTCTTGGCTCTCCGAATAGAATATCACTGGTGGAGTTGAAGGACGGATAAAACATTGAGATCATTCCTCCTCCGAGTGTCGCTGGATTCATTCGAACGAAGATATCGACAACGAACAGACGAACGTATTTCTGATGAACGTAGATTCGATGCTCGATGTCAGCAAACTCACATTTGATCGACTCCATGAAATAACCTATAGATGCATCAAATGAGGGAACAATCAGATGTGTAGGATACATCGAAAGGTAAGCTTATTTAGGAATAATACTCTTACAACTATAATGTGAGGCCGACCGTCAATCACTGTAATCACGTCTGCGCCTTTATCAAAACCAATTCAATTATAACTTACGTTTGTTTGTTTGTTTGTTTGTTTGTATGTGCACTTGTTATAGCGCCCCTTCAAGCTCTCGCTACTCAGAGGCGCTCCCGAATGCAGAGCGGACACTGCATCGAAGGTTTACGACGGAAGTGCTGAGCAATTGTGAGTGAAGGACTTGCCCAAGGTCCTTACGTGGCGAGGTGGATTCGAAACTTGAACCTTCCGGCTCCAAGGCAATGACGCCACCACTGCACCACCGCGTCCCACAAGAAAGACTAGGGCTGCAGTTTAAACAATTCTCACCCTGGACAGAGATAGAAGGAGTCAGACATAATTATAGAGAAAGAAAGTAGTAAAATATTTGGACCGAACCATCCTGTGTGTTGAGTGTGAACTTTCTCGTTGATCTTCGTTCGAAATCTGGTGTCGTGAGGTTGACTCTCGTCATAATCATCGCTGGAATACGAGCCCTGTGAGAAGCACCTGTAGGCAACACAGACAAATCCATCAAGATATAATTAAATATAAAAAACACACATAATTAAATTTACATCATTTACTATTTTTAACTGCACAAAAATGCATACAAGCCTACAGTTTCATAAATTCATTAAGAACTGTCCACTTTGTGTAGAAGAGCTCACTAATAAAATATCTAGACTAAGTGTTGTACAAGTGATCACGTGCAATGCATTGCATACATAAAATAATTGGCTCCAGAGGCTACTAGGCCTATATACATAAATTCGTAGAGCTATGTATACATACATACAAACAATTTATTAGCCTACAGGACCTACACTGCAAGTTATCTCTCTGTATACCGACCGATGTGGTTTTTGGGGTGGTGGGAGTGGTATTAGTATAGTATAGTAATAGTGCCGTAGTGCTAGTAAGTGTAATAGCTTTAGCAGTAGTAACAGTAGTAGTAGTTATTGTACATCAGTATATGTTGCAGTGGCATTACAGCAGTAGCAAAAATTCGTGACTTATAGGAAATCAAGCTCACAACTCCAGTACGATACAGGACCAAGCATACATGTATAGTATCATGGATCTGAACAACTGTTGACAGGCTGTAAAGCAGTGTCGTCCAACCTATACGTTGGTCGTCGGCAGTGGTGTAGTGGGGGGGGAACGTGGGGGAACGCCGTTCCTTCACTTTTTTCCACGGATAATGGAGTATTAATAATACTACTAATAATAATAATTTATTATTATAAAGAGCGTTCCCCCACTTCATTTTTTAGGACTACACTACTGGTCGTCGGTCATAAACCGACCAGTCAAGTGAGTTCATCCGGCCCATAGGGGATCCTTGACAATATTATTGCTTTTTTATGTTTCACATTGTGGAATGCATACTAAGTTTCTAACTTTGCGTCCGTTTTTATGATCCTTCGCTTATCACAGGGGTGTCAAACCTTTTTTTAGTGGCGGGCCAGTATGAACATCTTCTAACAAGTGGCGGGCCAGGGTGTCGAAGCTCCTGAGCAAATTGGGTAGTGTTCTGAGAGGGAGTTCGGGGCTTGGTCAGCCAATTCCCAGAAAAGTCCAAATATCGCGAAAAGATCTTGATTCAATGTCCACTTTTCGCTTCTTATTAAATTTTAACAACATTTTAAATAATTTTGTAATCTTTAGGAAAGTCTCCGCGGGCCAGAAAAAAATCGTCGTGGGCCATTTCTGGCCCGCGGGCCAGCTCTTTGACACCCCTGGCTTATCACAACGAAAGTATCTAGTGTGGTAATAGGCTACGTGAAGATTGTTTCAGTTAGTCACTAATATTATTATTAAAATGTGTAGGCATAGTAGAAAAAGTACAAGTTATATCGAGACACCGAATCTGGTTGCAGAGGTTTTTCAATGTGTGGACTTAGCCTAGATGAGTGTTTTGTCACTCAGAATAATTTTGCCGGTTGCATTTTGTTTGATTAGTCAGGAAAAAATTTCAGTCAACTGGGAATGTACTATGTGTTAATTATACGATATGATAATAATAATATCCACAAAAACATGGCACACAGTTTTACCTGGTCGTATTATAAAGATCCTATTTACTTCAGTCACTACTCAAAAAAACTGATCTTGCTGATAATATAGAAACATTGCAAGTAAGCTTATAACTAAGTCTTATTGCCATTCAGAATGACAGTCGCACGAAAAGATCTTCACATTCAAGAGCATCACCTTTCAATATTTTAGAATGTGTAAACTTTCTCCAAATTATTCTGCACTAAAGTACATTGCACTTTGGAACAAGACTACATACATAGGCCTATTATTCTGATCAGTTTTCTCTAGAATAACAAATACTAAAAACTGAATATCACTTCTAACAGATGGATGTTATTTTGATTAACTAGGCCCCCTACCGTTACTTAGAATTAGCTAGACATCAACCCATCTTTCAGACGTCATAAAATTTCCACTAAGTTAGACAACACTGGTTCAAAATTGCCTTTGATGAGTTCCAACAGTCTATTACTGCACTAATATTGCACTAAAATCCATCAACAGTTACTGTAGCCTAACTGTGCATGTGCTAAGGCTCTATAAAAAGGAAACAAGTAAGTAGGTCTTTTACCGCGTATACAGACTTATTACGCCATTAGCAGACGCACAACAGAGCATAGAAAATAATTTCAAAACCCATAGAAGAAGTAATACAGCATAACATACCGGTAACGCAGTGGCGTAGTCAGGAACTTATCATGTTGGGGGTTATGGCAGGATGCCCTTCCTGACACCTGTTTTTCTTATATAAGTGGATAAACAACCTTTAAAAAAACGTTTTCCTAAGCCAATGGGGAGTTTAACCTACGCCACTGGTAATTCATTAATAGTAACATTAAAACAAATGTAAATAGGCCTAAGTGTAGGCCTAAGGCATCGAAGCAACGAATTCTTTTTTGTGAGGTCTGAGCGTCCGATTTCATGGTAGCCTACTAGGTCTAACAGCCCTGTTTGGAACCTCTGATGTAGGACGAAATCACTGATTTGTTTGTTTGTAGGCTATGTGCACTTGTTATGGCGCCCCTTCAAGCTCGCTACTCAGAGGCGCCCCCGACTGCAAAGCGGACACTTCATCAGAGTTTCACGCCGAAGCGCTGAGCAATTGCGAGTGAAGGACTTTCCCCAAGGTCCTTACGTGGCGACTTGAGCCTCTTGAGGTGGATTCAAAACCTGCAACCCTTCGGCTGCAAGGCGACGAACATACCCACTACACCACCGTAGGCCTACCTCACAAGAAGGGGGAGCCAAAATGTGCAATATATGCATTGTTCCACAACATCTTCAATCCAAATGGAGGGGCCACGATACATGGGTATTCCTAAATGGGGGGGGGCATGGCCGGATAAGCCCCCTGGATCCGCCTCTGGTCTTTGTCATGATTGTTGGTTATACACGGCGCTAATAGCAACCTACAAAGCATGTCCGCCCAACGGGGGCTCGAACTCACTACCTCTCGCTCTCTACACCAGCGTGTTAACCATTACTCTAACGGGCCCACGAACAAAAATATATAAATAAACTAATAAAAAGATTAAAAATTGCAAAAGATAAGTTGATTTGAGACTTTAAATCGACACCTCCCACATCATATACAATATCCTTGTTAATGTAGCCTATGGAGCAGCAGTGGCACGATGAACGATGACGTCATTAGTTTTAGCGAGTAGCGACATAAAAAATAGAGTTTTGAAATATAAGAATAGGTAAGCCGGTAAAAATGCATGTTAGCGTATTTTATTATTTCGAAATCGATATGGTGTATTTTAGCGTATTTTATTATTTAGCGTGTGTATTTACGTATTCCGTTGAAAAAACCGTTGTAGCAGTTCGTGTTTCTATTGAAAAGTTAAAAACATAGAAAATTGAGCGGATATTGAGAAATAGAAGTTGGACTGATGAAAAATAGCGGATTTTGCTAAAAAAAATCTTAATTAAATAGGAGCTGGATTGACGACGACTACTTTTTAAAAGAAAACATTTGGATTCGTGAAACAATAATTGTTGCTCCAGCAGAAGCTGGATTAATTAAAATGATTCATGCCAACGTAGAAGTGGGATTGATGAAAATCATGAAATGCCTGCGTAAGTTCGAAAATCGCACCCAAATAATAAAATACGCTATTTATTTTCAGCTAAGCTGTTTGGATTAAAATACGCTAAAATGAACTTTTACCGGTAAGCCTATAAAAATTATGACGAATTTAGTTATTGCGGGATGATCAAAATCAATTTCTGGAGATCTGTCAAACTATTTTCCATTGGAATGTATTCTTAATTGAGCTGAGATTTTCTTGACAAGTTTGTAATATTGTACCGTGCCGCTGTTAGTGGCCAATTTGAAAACGAGCTACCCGGGTACTCCTTTAAATCCTATTGTATTAAACTCAAAATCTTTTTGCATTATGATTCGAGCAGAACAGAAAGCTCCTGGACTATAGGATATAGATAGAAACTAGAAAACGAGAAAGTGCAAGTCAATGTGTCTAGATTAGTTCAGCATGCCAAAAATAAAATAAAAATCTGAAGTGGGCTAATAATTTGTTTTTTTTAGAATGTCGTGACGAATGGAGAGTCGCCACATGAAAGAAATAAACATTCCTTTCATGACAAAGCTGAACAGGGTGTGAAACTAGAGTCTAGATTCTAGAACCCATAGAACAACAGACTATGTCTACAAACTTCACCTCTGTTGTTTATTGACAATTTTACTAAACAAGCATGTGATCTAACTCTGGAGAAAATGTGACACAGTACAATTAGGTTGCCAATGTCAGCTATGTTGGATATCGTAGACAAAAATATAGAACAGTAATCTCAAGTTGGAGGCAGTACTCGTATGGTGGAAATGTCTTGAAGTCATTCCAGACAATTAAAGTAAAATTAAAGCAGACACTGGACTAGATACTAAAGACACGAAGTCAAGTATAAATTACGGTATGTGAGAATTCATTTATGCATATATAGTTCTAATGCGATTGGACACATGAAGTTCATACAAAAGAAAGACATCAACTGTCAGTTATTCCAAAAGGCATTTGCAGTGTCTAAAGAACGCATGCATGCAAGATAACTTTTAGAGTAAGAAAATCTAGGCAGCATCAAAGTGGTTACAAAGGAAGCCCTTCATGTGCCAGCTGTGTTAGATATCATCTTCCTAAAGTACTATAATGGTCCTCTGAAAAATTTCTTGAATCACCTACTGGTCCTAGATCATAGTTGTTATGTTAAAACTCATTTGCTAAAGGCAATACTCTTAAAAATTCACTTGAGAACCCATTCTGGAGACAAATCCTGCAAATTCTGGATATCAAACAGCATTTTACAGGGCAACACAATGAGTTTTCACAAAGGAGCCTATGTTGTGGAAAATCCAAAGAAATACCATCTATGTAACAAATCTTTTGCCAAGGGCTGGATGCTGAATTGTTATAAGAAAATCCATGAAAAGCCATACAAATGTCAGCTGTGTTCAAAATCATTTGCTACAGTCTATACAGCGAAGAGACACATGAGAATTCACACTGGTGAAAAACCGTACAAATGCCAGCTATGCCAGAAATCATTTGCCCGAAGTAGTCTGCTAACTAGTCACATAAGAACCCACACTGGTGAAAAGCCATACAAATGTCAGCTATGTTCGAAATCATTTGCTGAAGTCAATACAGTGAAGAGACACATGAGAATTCACACTGGTGAAAAACCATACAAATGCCAGCTATGCCAGAAATCATTTGCCCAAAGCAGTGTGATAACTAGTCATATGAGAACCCATACTAGAGAAAAGCCATACAAATGCAAGTTGTGTCAGAAAGCATTTGCCCAAGGAAGTCATCTGAATCGTCATACGAAAAGCCATACAGGAGAAAAACCATACATATGCCAGCTATGTCAGAATGCATATGCCGAAGGTAGACTGCTGTATGTTCACATGAGAACTCATACTGGAGAAAGACCATATAAATGTCAATTTTGTCCAAAATCATTTGCTTTCGGTTCTACTCTGAATCGACACATTAGAACCCATACTGGGGAAAAACCATACAAGTGTCAATCATGTCAAAGATCATTTGCTGACTCGAGTGCCAGAAAGACTCACAGAAGAACCCATACTGGAGAAAAACCCTATAAATGCCAGCTATGTCAGAAAGATTTTCCAACATCTAATGGCCTGAATTATCACGTGAGAAACCATTATGGAGAAAAACCATACTTGTGCAAAATTTGTCACAAATCATTTCCAGGAAGCAGTCACCTAAACTGTCACATGAGAACTCATACTGGAGAAAAACCATTCAAATGCCAACTTTGCCATAAATCATTTGCCAATAGTAGTGTTCTGAATGGTCACCAAAGAACCCATACTGGAGAAAATCATACAAATGTCACCTATGTCAGAAAAGCCTCTACCGAAAGTAATAACCTGAAATCTCACCTGAAAACACATCCTGGAGACAAACCATACTTATGCGAATTATGTAGGAAATTATTCACAACGTATGGCAGTCTTTTAATACACATGAGAGTTCACACTGGAGAAAAGCCATATCTATGCCTTTTATGCAGGAAAGTTTTCAAAAGAAGAGACACCCTTACAAGGCACCAAAAATTGCATGCTAGGGTGCCCTTATCTGATTCATAGATACTTCAACTACCTTAATATCATACATTTTAGTTAATGGAAGAGGCTCATAAAAATTACGCCAACTGGCTCTTATCATTGGTGTTCTTTACGGCCTTTTCAAGAAGGTTGTAACTTGTGATGTCATCTTTTTCAACAGTTCAATCATTTTGAAAAGGATAACTTATCGTTATAATATGACTATGTGAATAAGTGATGTTCAGTTCGTTGCTTGAAATAAAGTTGGGATTCTGTTCCAAATATGACCTGTAAATATACAGCCTACATAGATGGACCCAGATGCGGATCCAGGGGAGGGCAATGCGTCCTTAGTCCCCCATTTGAAATTTACACGGATCGTACCCCCCCCCCCGTCATCACTCAATGTGTCCTATAAAAGAAGGTCTGTGCACAACACGCTCATCTATTTCTTCTGCAATTAAAGCTTTAAAGTTTAAATTCATGTCTTGCTGAAGCTCTTCCAATAGTACAGCACATAATATATTATGTTGAATATATTGGCAACACTTCCAGTTTGTAGCACTAAAGCCGAAAGTGATTTCTCTAAAGTAGAGCAAACGTTAATTGCTCTCTAAAATATAATTAGAGAAAGCCGACTTGATGCTCTACTGATGTTCATGGGCGCCCGCACATATGGACAAGAGGGGGGGGGGTACTTGCCTCCCCCTGGAAAATTTTACTTTTAACTACTTTTTGGTTTTGAATCAATTTCTTTGCACTACTGCGGTAATGTTACTAATTATATACATCGTGAAACTGGGAAATCAACATTTAGAAACCTTGGTGAAAAATAACCGTGTTCTTAATTTAATGCTTTGCACTTTCAAGCTCTTGCATAAAAAGTTGACCGTGACCATTGTGTTTTGCCCCCTCCTGCAAAAATGTCTGCGGGCGTTCTTGCTGATGTTGCAGACTCATCGTGATATAATACCAGATAACGAGTCCATTACCAGTTATAGCCTATTTGAGTCTATACATCTCCAGCCGAAAGCAAAGTTTTCCTCCTAGAAGTGACAATTTTTCACCAGAAAACTTGACAAAATGATAAGTTTTTAGTTGCTGTTTGCAGTATTAATGTGTTACATGAACTGTTAAAATATACCGTGTTATTGTTTACCATTAGGCTCTTAGGCCTATTATCATGATTATAATATTATCTGCTATCATAACAATCATAATTTATTATACTACAATTTTACATTGGGTATAATTTATTGTTATACTTTGAACAAATGCTATTTTTGTGCAACTAAATGGCTTCTTCCCACTGCTATCTATCATAGTTCAAAATGTCAAATTTTAACATGGTTTGTTCCAAGAACACCTCTTAACTAGGCCTACAGTCATGGCGTCCAAATTCCGGTGGGTTGGTGGTTCTTTATTGTTTTTTGCACAATTCATAGCAATATCTGATAATTGTGTCCTGATCAGCAATTCATGGTCGTCTCCTGCAACAGGGATAAACTGATTCCTACATTTATGTTAGAAAGTAACTTAGTAAGCCTATTATTATAATAGGCCTGATTACACTCACGCCTGTAGTTGTTCATTAATATAGTTCATAGAACTGAGTTGCTGAACTTGACACATAAGAAAATTGTTATTGTAATTGTAGGCTAATAATATTTATTGATATCTTAAACAACTCTTTATCAGCACTGAAATTATCAAATCATTTCGCAAAGACGACGTCTTGAAATGGTACCGGGTACCACTAAAACGTGGAAACTCAATTATTTATTTATTTAGCGTTATTATTTTAAGTTTATTTATTGAAGTCATAGACCACCCTAATAAGCACTCCAGTATAGTAGAGTAATTTCACTAAGATGGCATCTTAAAATGCTGTCATTGCGATGCGGAAATTCTAAAAATTTATGGTTGGGGAAGGCACATTCATCCCCCCAAACTTCTCCCCTCGGCGCTGCACGACTCGAGATCAACCTTCGGCCGCTTGTCCTCCACCCTCCCCATTTCCCCCTCATAGACTTTCTGGATCCGTCACGAAATAGGCCTACCAGTACACTGTTGAAAAGGTATGTGCTTACTTCCGACTCCGTTGTAGAGTCCGTTTAGATGGATGGCATCACTGTAGACGGTCGTTCCAATGTATCCGTTGCCCAGAGTCGGCATGTAACGCAGGTTGATCGTCCGTCCATCTGGCAGCGTCGGCAAACTATACAAGCACACACGATCGATCATCATTATTATAGGGGAGAAATAGTTACATGTCTACCGGTAGCCTACATGCAGGCCTACTATTAGTCGTCAGCATTTCCGAAACAGTTTCAGAAGGCACTTTCATTCGTGCCTTTCGTCTTACATAGCCTATTCATCGTGGTCCATTTGTGTTTTATCTGATGAAGGCTCCCAGACATTTTTGCCTGACTTGCCGTTGGATTGCTTTTAATTTCATTTCAGATATTTATATAGCGTCCCATCAAAACCATCTACTCAGAAATGCTCCCGACCCGACCCCGGATAAAGAGAACAATCTTAAGAGTAGGCCTATCTATAATAGAATAGAGTGTGGTCTAAAAAGCTCTAGGTAGCCTATTAGACGTAGCCTACCTTATAATAGTAGCCTACTGTTCTACAGGGACCCGTTACAGATTGAAGAACCAGCGACAGACAAGACACGGCACTGCATCATAGAAGTGCGTGACCGGGGGGGGGGGGGGGGTGGGGGTGGGCACAATAATCTCAGCCTGCTTAGAAGAGCGGAGACTCCGAAGAGAGCCACGGCACTATGGACGCTTACATGACTTTGTATCGGGCGGAAAAGTAGGCCATAGTGTGTCTTATGCATGGTTGTGATTTCAATAGAGAAATTCGCCCTAATTAGATTAGTTGGTCACCATTATTAATTAACTACTTTCCATATAATTAACTATGCATCATTTATGTAGGCCAAAAATGACACAATAATTTATAAGGCAGAGTCATAACAAAATACCTAAGCATCAGAATGTTTTTGTATCAATATCGCACACTCGTTATCTTGATTGACAATAATATTGAGCAAGGAACAAACTGTCAAGTTTAATTATTTTAATTAGTGCCGACGCGAGAAAGTTCAAAACATAATTGCGTTAAAAATTATCTCTCCTCAAATAGATCTACTTCACTTCTTGTTCACCCCTCATGTCAGAAAACTGTTGCAACAAATTGCCTCACTCTTGTGTGGCATGTGTGCCTTGCACCGCTGCACATTAGAATCCAAGGCGTCGCCTATGGCTGGTCCTGTCTGTGAATTGCAGGAGAAAGCATCATGGCTAGACTTTGATTTGTGCATGTTGAACAGTGGCGTAACAACCAAACTTATGACGAGGGTGGACAATGTGGAGATGAATATCTGCTTCGTTGGTCAAGTTCGGTACTTGAAAGGTTAGGTCGGTGTGTGTGGTTAAGTTTTTGGTGGTTTAATTGTGTTGGCCAACAAAATTGAAAACTTTCTGCAGAAACTGTTGGGAAACGAATGATACCCAGGGGTCTGCAATTAAGACTCAGGCCCAACTCTAGTCAGTTTAGCCCATAGAGATGTACGCTATATATATATAAAATATATAGGCTAGAGAGAGTATGGCTTATCTCCTCTGCATGAAAATGTGGAGTCACCAACGACCTTATTATTATATTAACGGAAATCACGCCAGTGACGTCACTCTGTGCAAACGACCAATCACAGGCGATTTATTTTGCCGACCAATCACATGCGATTTCTTTTGCCATGTTCGTTTTAAAATTATTTACTTTTCCAGCTGGCAGCTGATCGAAGGTGTAAGACTGTGATTGGTCGGCTAAAGAAATCATCTGTGATTGGTCGGCAAAATAAATCACCTGTGATTGGTCGTTTGCACAAAGTGACGTCACTCGCCTGTGATTGGTCGGCAATATTGTTAGACAGCGACACCAATGTGGCGGCGTGATATTCCCTCTAGCCTTATATTTTAATACATCTCTATGGTTTATCCTATAAATACACAGTGGCCCATACTTTCTAGGAAAAACTAGGGAGTTGAAACTCCCAACACCGATAATTCTCACCCTGAGTTGGTCCGAACCTTTGGGAATTCACTGTTCAGATCTGTGAATTCTGGTGGTTGTCTCATCTGGTGTCATTCAGAACTAAACTGAAAACTCACCTGTCTCGGCTTGTTTATCATTCAATCAGTTATGGTTAGCGTACGTACACTATGCTTATTGAATTTCAGTCTTGGTTCTCTAATGGTTCATGAATTATTTGTCCATACGGTTTTGAATTAATAAATTAAGAGGCCAGTCAATCATGTTTTCCAGATAACCTACTGTCTGCTCAAATAACTAAGAAGAATGTTTGCTGCTTAATAACGATGCTCTTGGTCACGTTATACATAACTAAGTGGCCAACAAGTAGGCCTAGGCTATGCTGTTTACTGTTTAGGCTATAATATTGTTTAAGAAAATGAGGACAGTTAAAAAATAGGGCTAAATGTATAGGCCACAGTCTGTATATAGGCTAGAATTCTCTGGATTGCCTTAAATAGACCCATGTTCCAGTATAGGCTAAGCTTAATGGTAGGGCTACATGTATACCCTGTTATCCTTAATTGTGGTTGACAACTATAGGGCATTACTAGTTTATTAATAAGCTTAATTATTGTTACTGTAGGCTAATTGCATGTAAATGAGTTGAAGTGTTGAACAATAAGGTTGATTTTATTTCAATGATTTACGTATGCATCATAAAAGTAATCAAATCATAGGTTAAATAGATTAGTCTACTATAATGGTGCATAAAATCTTATACCTGGAGGTTCGCACTTCATATGCATTCGGACTCTCGTCGCCAATATCCGTCGTCTGTCGCCTCCTCCTTGCAGACTTGGCACCGGATGTAGATCCTGCTTCCCTGGACTCCTCCACACTCCTCTTAGAGATGCCAAATGCATCCGCTAGGCCACCGAGACCGTAGAGTTTGACGACACAGATCGCAGCAGCCCCAAAGATGATTAAGAAGATAACTACAGGTACGTATGAATTCGACATCCTTTAATCCAATCCGATCTGACCTACTGCTGCCAAAGTGCAGGTGTCATGCCATGCAATGCATCAGTCGATTTTGTCCTCAATAATCCGTGTAAGTAAGCCTAGGCTAATTGATTTAATGATCTCGGAGATCACCAGAAAGCTGGTTAAGTTCTTCAGTGTTCGATGCACTTTAATATTATGACTAACTGCAAAACATTGTTACCGTAACACTCACATGCATATTCGTGTGGCCTAATAGTAATTCGCCTCTTAGTGCCTGACGGGAAACAGGTATAGGCTACTGTCTAGGCTATAATTGTCCATCACAATTGCTGTGTGATGATTGTTATAGCGCCGCTCTTCAACAATGATAAAAAATACTCTCAACACCTGACCATACTTCAGCAATTCTTGTGTCACGTTATGACACGGTTCGCGAAATGACTCGGGATGTTGATGAAATCTCTGTCAAATGTTTTGCTACAATTATGTAGTATGCATAGGCTACTCAATACTAGGCTATATGACTTGGATTCAAAATTCTAACTGGCTACAAGACTACATTGTCAACTATCAGCACTTACTTCCCTAATGACTCAAGTATCGAACATTTCATGTTGACTGAAAGTCTGAAACAACCGCCTCGTCACAATGTCTCAACTGTACCAGAAAACCATCTTGACAAATGACATAATATCCACACAGTAATTTATCAAAACACTTAGGTGTCGAAACAGCGCCTTATCAATACGCTCATGACATAATTATTAGGCTACCGTACTTTCCCGCGATTCGAAACAAAAACACTATAAATACACACAAAAGCGATACAATGTTAGTACCAACACAGGTCACTGGCAATACTGCGAACAAGATCTTATTATTCATGACCCAAAAATTCGAATCGATACGCATGCTTTGTCTGCCTTGAACCGGTTTAGCGTCGTACCGTAGCCCACGCTTTGGCCAGGCCCAGCCACAGCCCACGGCAGTGTTGTAAACAGTGTTAAATACAGGTAAGGAGGCCTAGGCTGCTGAAGTTTACAGGCCGGTCGGTCATGGTTCTCAGCTGGTGAGCAAACAAAGACGAGAGGACAATAAAATAATCGAGAGTTTTAAAACGACATTTGCATTAAAAACGTCTTGTAAATACAAAGTTTATAACATGCGGTCATAAAACACTCTAGAATTATAAGCTTGTCTCTCAATGCTTGTGTGTTTGTAGGAGTGTAGGTCTATCTGTGTTTGTATAATTATGCATAAATTCATCTATATATCTAAGGAATTTATATAGCGCCCTTTAAGCTAACTATTCATAGGCGCATGCAAACCTATGCAAACAAGGCTAAAGAGCAAAATCTTGAGTATAGTTTATAAAAAAAGTCCCGTGGGAGGGCACGTATAGGCCACAGAAGAGGCCATCCATCCATCTATCCGTCCATCTATCCATCCATCCATCTATCTGTCCGTCCGTCCATTTACCCAACCATCCATCTCTCTCTCACTCTTTCCCTAACTATTCCTAACTCTCTTGCATTCATGTAATAGTAAGCCTATACAAACATTCTCTCATCGCATTGCCCTTCAGATTCAAATGTAAGAGACATAATAATTATCTTCCCTTTCATGCATGCGACCTGCATACCTTCCCCTCATAGCCTATAATAATATACCTGACCCATTTCAAACTAACTTATTGTTTACAGACTAACGGAAACAGAGGGACATAATAACTAGGTAAATTTGCAATAATGTAGTTTTTTAAATTTCACTTGAAAGAACCTTCAATTTCAATGCCATGTCCATTATGATAACGGCACTTGGCCTGTATATCACTATAATTCAATTGTCTAACTCTCGCTGACATACAGGACTAGGCTATTCCGCAACCAGTTACAAAGAATTGGAGATGAATTTTTTTAAATTATTTAGTGGGGCCTTGGATTAGAGCAGGGACCGTCCGGGATTGGTAATTTAACTATTGGCCATACCCTACCCTACATTCATTGGTTAGATTTGATTAGACTAGAAATACAGAGAGATAGACAACAGACAGACAGACAGACAGACAGACAGACAGACAGACAGACAGACAGACAAACAGACAAATAGACAGACAAATAGACAGACAGACAAATAGACAGACAGACAGACAGATAATCTATGCTTGTCTGTTCGTTTATGTATGTGTGTATATGTATGTGTGCATGTATGTAGCCTATGTATGTATGGGCAATTCAAACCATTGATCAACCTTTCTCATCAGATAATCAAATCGTCGTTTCCAATCATAGCTCATCAAACCTCAGTTTCACCGACAACATCTGTCTTTTCCACCCAAAGGCTTCTACCCCCACGACACCCATCTCTGACATATCCACCCGCGGCGGGCCTTTTCAGCCAGGGTCACGACCTTCGACCCCGCATCTGCCCGGGTCACGAAACTCGTGACCTTTGGAACAGCGAATCCACTGCTGGGTCACCCGACACAGGTATACGGTTCGTCTAAATTACCCCTCGATAGATGGCGACAGGTATGCCCTATAGCGGTTACCCCACCTGTAGTACGTTAGATTCGCTTGTCTATACCTATGTCGCCCGTTGATCGCGGTAGAGAATAAACGGTACGGGGCACGGTAAGATAAGTCTCACCTCACAATAAATATGTGATGTTACATGTATAGCACATTGCATAAAACTCAAGCCACTGTTTGAAACTCTGGTGACGACAGTCTAAAGCCTGGAGGACTGACCCCGGCAATTCTAATCCTGAATACTAACATAATTGCTGCCCTAATCTAGAAATCTCGAGATCACAACTGCATTAAGAGCAGGCGGGCAGACAGACAGATAGACAAACAGGCAGACAGACAGACAAAGAGACATTATATAAAACTACGTAAACAAATCAGCCATTCAAATCCAAACCCACTTTCTCTTACCCGATCCAATGCAACAATCCACAACGTTTCGCCTCATCACACCGTATACCCTCGGGTCAACTTGTCTTCGTCACCCATCTCTAAATCTCAGTGTCGTCTCTGTTCCTGACCCAAACGGGACAGTGCACGGAAAATCGCTTAGCCCCCATTAACACGGACACGCGACGACAGAGGTCGACGGATAAATGAAACGTATAGGCCTACGCGACATTTTTGAAACGCGTTCAAACACCGGCATCTTTCATCTTTACCAGACCCACCGCCAATGAGACTTTACGTTGGCGCCCTTTAAATTATTTCAGTCTATTAATTTTTTTGAAGGCAATTATAGGTCTACATAGCGTGAAGTCTGTAGCTGTGGATTGCATTCAGTCATTCTGAATCGAAGTTTGTGAATCCGATTAATATGAGCCGGCAAATCTCTTTCTGAGACACGGATGCTCTTTATAAGTTGAGAGTGAAATCTTGTCATGAGCAGACAGTTCAAACTCTCGTAGTTTGCCTAAAGTAAAACAGTGGTTCATTCCCACCTCTAATATTGTTGTTGTTATTTATTTTTATTATTTTATTAGTATACTATTAGTATTAATTTATTATTAACAAAAACAGAATCAAAAACAGCAGTAGGCTATAGCCTGGGAATTGGAAATAATAATAACAATAATGCCATAAACGATGAAAATAAAGATAACAGCAATAAAAATTATTAGGCCTACTACTGCCATTATTGCAACTAGAACAACAACAACTACTACTACAAAAATAACAATAACGACGTTTAAAAAAGAATAAAATTAAAGACTATTGACGAGTCTCTTTAATTAATAAAAGGTATAAATAAATTTATAAATTCAATTACATAGCCTCACTCCCTTTTGTTGTCCATGTTGCTGCTTGACTGATGACGAAAGCTGACAACGACAAAGATGATGACGACGACAACGACAATGGTCATCTTTCTGTCATTGAGAAGAAACCTCCTCACGCTTTCTCTACGGCGTGGTCATCTTCAAAGGCGATCCGCCCCTTTGACAGTGACCAACGAAGGGGTCAAGAGGTCAGTTGAAATGACCAGTTGCCCTGCAGTCCTTCTATGATGATCCCATACAATACATTGACCACCGTCCGTCCACCAATCCATCGCACGTTCCACGAACACACGCCCCCTACAAAGCATCTTCATCATCGCCATCTTCCGCATCAATGATTCCAACCAACTTTCAAACCTCCCATCGCTGTCTTTCTTGGACAGACAGACAGACAGACAGACAGACAGACAGACAGACAGACAGACAGACAGGCAGACAGACAGACAGACAGACAGACAGACAGACAGACAGACAGACAGACAGGCAGGCAGGCAGACAGACAGACAGACAGGCAGGCAGACAGACAGACAGACAGACAGGCAGACAGACAGATCTACGACAAGCGAACAGGCAAGAAGGCAGATTGACCTACAGACAAGCAAATAGACAGACAGGCAGACGGACAGATAGACCTACGTGCATGGAGACAGACAGACAGACAGACAGACAAAAGCAGATAGAAAATAGACAAACAGACAGACGAAACATGAAGATAATACAAAGACAGACAGCAAAAACAGACACAAACAGACAAAGGTCAAACCAGAGTCAAAACCAGTCAGACGAGGACAGAGACATACATGTAGAAATACATGGCCACATACTCAGACACAGCCATGCACTGACAGTGATGGGTTTGGGTATGATGGACTCTTGGACCGCCCAGGCGTGGGGCGTTCCCCAAGGGGGGGGGGGCAGGGCGATATTCGAATTTTGAGCGGGCACACGCTGAGAGGGAGGGTCAAGGAAGATGAAGAAGAAGACAAGCGGACGACGTTTGACGGGAAGGTACAAGATTTAGGGGATGTCCCCTGCCACTCCCCGGGGACACGAACACGTACCACACACGTATGCACGCATGTACACGCATGTACACGCACCTACATATGCACTGACATACACAGATCAAATCTTTTATAGACTTTTATTTTGTATCTTATATTAAATATTATGTAGTGATTATCAAATCAAATCAAATCAAATCAAATCAAAATCAGTTTATTCTGAGAACGAAAACAAACAAACAAATAACCAAGGTAGACAGCAAAGGAAAATAGTACACATGAATAAAACTTAATGTTCATTGGACACCTTGATTGTATAAACGGTGAATCCTCAGAAAGGGTCATCCAGAAAGGGACAGGTCCCGCTAACCTGGATAACCCAGATGATGTGTTTCTTAATATTTGACTGACTGTCTTGACCAATCCAATGGATTAGAATTAAGATAGAAATGCTTCATGCCACAGCTGTAGGCCTCTATATATACACCACAATGCGGGTAGCAATATTGATAAAAATAAAACATATTCTTTTCCTATCTTCATCTGTTGTAAAGTGTCTGCAGTGTGTCGCACATACACAAACACACGGCGACGAACGTTTGCAATAAATGACACATTATTTTATTAATTGCTCCCAAAATATTGTACATAAGATACATTACATTACATATAGGCGTATATACATTTATAATACACACAGAATATTTTACATAGAAAAACCACAATCATCATCACTTATATTAAGCGGTTGCAGAAGCCTCAAAAACAATTAACAACACTCGCGATAATTAATCGGAATAAATAATTCCGCAAAATCCACAGAAACGACGCAACATTTCGCCATTCATCAACCATGTCTATGCACCATTGTCTATTGAGCCACTGAAGCATTTCTATAGCTCCGGTTGACAACGTGTGACCGAGGTTATATGGAAATGAGAAGATAGAGCCTCTAACCTTGGGATTGATGGGACAAACCGGTGACCCAATGACCTCTGTTTGACCTCTGTTCGACCTCTGGTCACCGTGTGGATTCTGGGTTCCATCGTCAGTCACGCGCTGCTTCAGTGGCGCCATCTGGACTGCGGGAAATGAATCGTTCTCAGCCATGAATGGTCATAATGACGACTGCTTATGCGGTATCGGTCTGTCTGTCTGTTTATTGCCTGACCACCTGTATGTCTACCTCTTTGTCTAGGCCTATATGTGTGTCTGTTTATCTGTCCATCTATATAATATTATAATCTTTAAGTTTATCTGTTGATCTGTCTATTCATTTGCCTCTTTTTCTATCTGTCTGTCTGTCTATCTATCTTTGTCTTCTGTGTTTCTTACTTGAAAGACGAAACTGTCTATAGATTGTATGTCATCTTGTGTGCATTTCTCTAACTTATCCATTGACTAACCAGAGCCGTTTTAACGCCTAGGCACGCGAGGCACGGGCCTAGGGCCCCGCGCAACATGGGGGCCCCGCGGCGACCCAAAATAATAGACTACATCACATAACAAAATAATGAGCAACATGTTATACGAACTTTGATGTATGTTAAACTAACATTTATTTTAGGCTACACTTTTTGTACAAATATTGCTATGATACTGTGTCAGCAGTATACTATAGCGGTAGGCTACAGACTATTATTAACAAATGTAATTTTTTAAAAGACATAAGCTTACATTCACATAGGCTAGAAGGCATGAATGCACTACTCTATGTCTGAGACTGAGAGATTGAGGCGGAAATCGGATTAGGCCTACCAGTGGCGGATTTAGTCCAGGCCCGGGGGGTCTGGTCGCCCCCCCGTGCCCCTGTTGGGTAACAAATGGCGCCCCCTCGGGTCCGGATCGTACTTATTACTTAAACCTAAAAAGTCCTTCATGGAAACTAAATTCTCATACTTTTACCAGTGATTTTACGCAATCATACCATGAATTTAACACTCAATACAGAATTACTTATTTTTTATTTATTTCTATGGTGGCCACTACTTATTTTTATTTGTTACTATGGCCCATTGCATTGACATGTATTATATAGTTACTGGATAGCTAATTGCCTATGAAAGTTCGGATTATCGTTCACTCAGGGATATCCCAGGATTCTTTGGAGCAAAGCCTAGGATTCCTTGAGGCAAATCACAGCAAAGCTAGGCAGCACAGCACTCTTCGCTTTAACACGCAAATTTCTCAGCAATAATGACAGAATTATTTAAAACCAGCCAAGGGATTTTGAGTTGAGTGACATACAAAACAATCAACTTAACTTTTTTTGTGGCGACCGACCAGATCTCTTGAAAAAGCCGTTGAATTTGACGAATTTAGCATGGTTTTACATACATTTGCATCCCTGACATGAAGTCACGGGTGATTCGACATCGGCCTTATGGACATAGGCGGAGACCTGGTCCGAACTTTGGAATTTTGACATCTAAATAAAGATGTCTTTAGAATTTTCTACGACAAAAATGATGACCAGAAATTTTGACGACTAATATAAAGTCTTGAGAAATTTTGACGTCTAAAAAACGGTGTCTTCAGAAATTTTCACGACTAAAAAAGAGCGTCTTCAGAAATTTTGACGACTTTAAAAAAGGTGTCATCAGATATATTGACAGCTAAAAAAAGTGTCTTACAACACTCAGAGATTTAGATATCTCGGGCTAGCACGTGTGGGACGCAGGGGCGCAAGCTCCTGCGGAGCGACCTTGGGCAAGTTTCTTACACATCATTATCATCATCATCATTATATAGGCCTAAGCATAAATTTGTGTAACTCAAGTACAACCTAAGTAGTAAAGCGCGCAAGTTTAAAAAGTTTCTGTTTTAGATTCTTGATTCTGTTTGATGTAAGACTTATTCGGCTAAATCGGATGAATTATAATTAATTTACTGTATTTAACTATGTAAGTACAGGCGCCCTCTTAAAATTCTCCTCGACCCCCCATGCAACAAAACCTAAATCCGCCACTGAGGCCTACGTTCAGTGTTTAATCTAGGAAGAAGCAGCAGAACTGACTTGCAGAACTTGATACGCAAAGAAATTATTATTGTAGGCTATAATAATAATTATACTAATTGAAATTTTCAACCGCTCTTTTTGTCAGCACTGAAGCAATATAGTAATTTGTTAGGATCGCAGCTTACAGTGCTGCCATTACATTGTGGAAACTGATAAAGAAATAAATTATTATAATTCTAAGAACATTTAGCCTAGGCCTATTGAAGTCTTAGAGTCTTGGACTATAAATTCCGGTCAGCACTGCTGCAATAGTTGAGAAATTTGTTAAGATGACAGCTTAAAATGCTGCCATTGCAATGTAAAAATTCAAAAAATTTCCGGGGAAAGGGGCACATTCTCTCCCCACTCGGCACTACACGTCTCAGCGATCGACCGGCATACACTCATTTTCCGTCCCCCAGAAACCTTAATTCCCCCCAGAGGAGGGGAACTAGATGAGACTCATAGTTACGTTTAGAATTAGTGTTTGTGCCTAGGGCCCCAAAATTCCTTAAAACGGCCCTGTGACTAACTGGTAGAGTTGATGGGCGACTCATTGACTTATATATGCAGTGAACGAATAGACAAAGAGATTACTGACTATATTAAAACTGGATTATTTCTTGGAATTCGACAGGGCTCTCATCTTCCTTTGATATCGGCGAACAACCCATGCATGCATGCATCTGTCCCCACAGTCCATGTGAATGTCCTTGTTACATGTTTAACGACACTGCCATAATTATCAGAAATGACTAGCGTCACCCTCCTCTTTTATCCAGGCTCGGGACTGGCACTGGCAGAATGCGACCAGTGACGGAGTTCCGTCCCCTTTATGTACTTCGCTGCAACGTAACTCTTTTAGAAATTTCGAACTTTCAATTACCATTACAAGATGGTTCGAGTCGATGACGGCGGATGCAAGATCGATGGCGGAAATCACGTGACATCCGGAAACCACCGGCTTACTAAGATGAATTGCAAGAAAGTCTTTTGATTTCGACCCACATCCTTCTTGCATGATTCGGGTTTCGGCCACCGGGGAATTGGTAAGAGCAGGGCGTGTGCCAAATGGGCGGAACAGACGATGTTCCAGGGTGGATGGATGGGGGCATGTTCTCAGTGCGGTTGCTGTCCCCATGGTTCATTAGGGCCAGGCCCGGATCTACAGTTTTGGGGGCCCTGTGCTGATCGAATGACGGGGCCCCCTACAGTTTTAAGAAGCCAGGCAGACATACAATAACCCGAAACATAATTTGTTATACTTTACAGCACATCAGAAGTAGATAGGACAATATTATTGTTGCGAGCTCACGACTCACGCACTGACATCATGAACGGAGTTTGGTTTCCGTTCTGTTTCTTTTTAGGGGGGCTAATAACTTGGGCTTAGGTTAATTTGGGGCAGAGACTTAGTTCAGAGAGAGCGGCGCCGAATTTTTTTATCCTCAGCACAAAAAAGTTGATAACCTTTTTTTAGTCATCAGGTCGAAATCTCATAAAACCATGCTATTTTTTCCGCCCAAAAAGTTGATGACCTTTTTTGATCATGAGGTCGAAATCTTATAAAACTATACTGTTTGCTCTGCCAAAAAATTGACAACTTTTTTAGTCATGAGATTGAAGCTTCGGTTCGTGAAAAAATCAATTTTTCCCCGCATATATTTTTGAGTCTGGGCCTTCTGGGGGGAGCTAAGCCCGGGAAAAGATACTATCTTCATGGTAAAAAAATATGACTCTGGGCCTTCTTGGGGTTTAGACCCCCCCCTAAGCCCCTGATAAACTGCGCCCACCGCCCATCGCCCATGGTTCGGCTTCCTTATTTTGGTGATTGTCCACGTAACTCTGGGTCTTCTTCTCTATCGAAAGTCCCTCGCATTTCCTCCACAAAAATTATCAGTGACTCGTACAGTTTGAGAGGGATACATCAAAGTGACGTCATCATATAGGCCTACTATGACATTTTGGTTATATATTTTTGTCATAGTTATTATTGCTAATTTGATATGCATAATGCATTGCACTTTGCACTTTTTCTTTCCTGAATCCTCAGTTTATTTATTTTGTACTTTTACAATTTGGGGGCCCCACCGAAACTCGGGGCCCTGTGCTGCAGCACAATCAGCACCGTGGTTAATCCGGGCCTGATTAGGGCCTACACAGATATGAAAAATATCTCAGTATAGAATTATACATCACAGTATTGAGCGATTTCTATCGTTGATTGGCTGTAAGGACGCCTGCCATGTAACGTCGAGAACATACGGGTTCAAATGTATTTAAGTAGGCCTAGGCCTATGTATGGATTCATAAGTAAAGTGAGATAGTAAGTAAGTAAGTATTCTATTTAATACTCAGTTACCGACCGCATTCTGTATGTATGTATGTATGTATGTATGTATGTATGTATGTATGTATGTATGTATGTATGTATGTATGTATGTATGTATGTATGTGTGTGTGTGTGTGTATGTGTGTGTGTATGTATGTATGTATGTATGTATGTATGTATGTATGTATGTATGTATGTATGTATGTATGTATGTATGTATGTACATGTATGTATGTATGTATGTATGTATGTATGTATGTATGTATGTATGTATGTATGTATGCATGTATGTATGTATGTATGTATGTATCAATCAATCAATCAATCAATCAATCAATCTTTTATTGAGCCAAGAAGCATACAAGATATCATCAGATAAAAATAAACATGAACGCTCTTGGTAACAAAAGGAAACCCAAAAGGGACTGCAGACTGTGCAGAGTCCCGCTGGTTAGGGCCACCTATGCACATTTCTGGTACTATATAGGCGTTTACAGATTCAATACAAAATAATTATAGTCTATATATTCCATCGTATTACATCAAAAATAAATCAAAACTTAACTAAGAAAACTAAGCGTTCCAAATATTAACATCACCATACTACATAACATGCAGATGTATGTATGTTTGTATGTATGTATGTATGTATGTATGTATGTATGTATGTATGTATGTATGTATGTATGTATGTATGTATGTATGTATGTATGTATGTATGTATGTATGTATGTATGTATGTATGTATGTATGTATGTATGTATGTATGTATGTATGTATGTATGTATGTATGTATGTATGTATGTATGTATGTATGTATGTATGTATGTATGTATGTATGTATGTATGTATGTATGTATGTATGTATGTATGTATGTATGTATGTATGTATGTATGTATGTATGTATGTATGTATGTATGTATGTATGTATGTATGTATGTATGTATGTATGTATGTATGTATGTATGTATGTATGTATGTATGTATGTATGTATGTATGTATGTATGTATGTATGTATGTATGTATGTATGTATGTATGTATGTATGTATGTATGTATGTATGTATGTATGTATGTATGTATGTATGTATGTATGTATGTATGTATGTATGTATGTATGTATGTATGTATGTATGACCCGAGCCCCTTTCTTCTACCCTTAGTCACTCCAGAACCACCCTTTAAAAAATCAATTTGTGCGGGGCACGAGTGTCGTCCTTTCAACCCTCGGCCAATCACCTCAGGGGGTGTTAGCAGTGGGCAGGGAAGCTGCCCGTCAATCAACTTGCAAGGGTGCTGTCGGTTGAGTCTGGACGGGGGCTTTAACTGCAGAACGAGGCACCCTTGGGGCATTCGATCGAGTCGGCGACGTTAGAGCAGTTAACGGGTAAATTACAATTTGTCGGACAAATTTAAAGAGCCTCGGGTCAGAGCCCCAGGTTTTTAGGATAGATAGAGATCTGTGAGGTTATGAACAATTTCAGAGTTAGCTACAAATATCAATCGAATCAAACGAGCAAAAGAGGAACTGAGTTGTGAGCATTAGAGCGGTCTGCGGTGAAATCGTGCAGGGCGAACGAGTGCGTTTGTAGGAAGAATTGAGAAAAGTACTTCGCAGTGATTCACCAGTAAAGAAAGAATGAAGCGTGGATTGAGCGATTCGGAGAACGAGGAAGATGTGTTTGAAGATGATGAGAGTGAACATCGTCCAGGGTAAGAGCATAGGCGTACGAGGCGGGGGTGCAGGGGGGCAATTGCCCCCCAAATTCGGGCAAGTTTGGTGGTTTTTTCGGGCAAACACAGACCCAAACGACAAAAAAAGGTCGTCAAGTTTCGGGCAAGTCTGGTTTTTCGGGCAAAAAAGGTCGTCAAGTGTCAACTTTTTGGCCGGATAAATTTTTCGGGCAGAAGTTAAATCTTTGCCCCCCCCCACTTCTGAAACCTCCCGTACGCCTATGGGTAAGAGCAACTTTTTTCTCATCTTCCCCACAGGAGTTTCTTGCTCAGCAGAAGTCTTGTGTGTTCTAACTGACCGACAGTTGTTTCCGGAGTTGCTGACCGACTTGACTGACTGGCTGACTTACTTACTTACTGGACTGGTTTGAATTCAAAGAGCTGTAGAACCACTATAATTGCTCAAGCCCGATTCTTTTATATTGTTGGTCTCTATGTGCATTTTCAATGACCTTCCCTCCATGGCTCTACGTTGCGTGGGAGTCGGTGGGACTCTCTTTTCCGGGATGGTTAATGTCTCTCTCCCCACAGACGCCTATTTCCTCTTTCACGAGGGCTCTCGTACTGGGAGAACTACTGAAAGGCCACGACTATGAGCAGCGCTGTATCAATTACTATAGGCCTACAATACACTTACCAGACTGACTAGGCCTAGTTAACGTAGTGAGTATAGCCTACTTGTAAGTAGGCTATAGCAATCAATCATTTTAATTAAGACAACATGCGAATCAATAGTGTAAGGAATGATTGTGACCGCCATAGACGTGTGGGTTTCTTTATTAAAGAATCACTTAGTGAAAATATATGCTAAATCTTTGAACAGTTGGTAAATTAACGAGAGAAAAGAAATAAAAGACAAATAAACGCATGTAAATAAAGAATTGAACGAATTGTCAAACAACTGATTGAAAAATCGAATGAAAGATTTTACAAACGGACGAATGGATCAAAAGAATAACGTGAAAGAATGAACAATTGAGCATGAACCCAATTCACATTCCTCTTGTAGATCACCGACACAAAGCTGTCACGTGCCTGACCGGAAGAGAAGACGAGGGGTAAGCCATTTCCGGTTTCGATTCTTAAATCGTGTAGCCTAACTTTCTATTTCGAATTTTTTCTGCATGTACAATGATAATTGTTGTACATACAGCAATGTTTGTTGCTGTTTAGCGACATTTCATGCGTCATGCATATCAAAGGTGATTGATGTATACATAGCCCTTCTCCTTTCCACATGCCTGGAACTAGTAGGCCTACTGAGGAAGTACGAACATTGGCGGGGTTGCAAGTTCATAACAACCCCGGTATATCGACAGAATTAGGTGATTCTAATTCTAATTTAATAGCTGTTGCATCTGCTTAATTATTGTCTGTTTGTATGTCTTTTGTCTTTCCATCCACCGGTGGCCTTAGGTTCTTCTAAATACAATCACATACTCCATAATTATATAGAGGCCGTTCTCCCACGCCCAATTACTGCCGTGCCCCCGTGGGGGTAAGGTAGTGCTTCCAGATATGCCCTCCTCTGTGGGGCACATGTGACAGCGAGGTCTTCATTGTATAGAAGAGGGTTAATTAGCTGACCCAACTGGCAAGCAAGGACTCCATGACACGCTACGATTAACACAAACAAATCACAAATTACAGTTATAACATTACGCCATCGTAAAGGTAAGCTTACATATAACACAGAGCACATGCAGTATGTCGTGTGTATAAGTATTCAAGCATGTAAGGACGTCACGCTATTTTTGACCATTTTTAACCCCCCTCCCCCTGTCACAAACTGTCACACTTTCTCGGACCCCCCTTAAAGTACGTCACACTTTCTCGGACCCCCCTCCCCCTAAAGTACGTCACACTTTCGAATTTTTTTTGAATTAACACAGTATTCAAATTTAATCTAAAACACACTTCACTATTAAACTGTAAAGTTTCCACTTAAAATAACTATCACATTATTAAAATGACTTTAATAGTAGAATAGTTAGCCTAATTGTCAACAGTAACTGTTGTCACAGTTATTCATTGAAGCAGTAACTCAATGTAGATTGAATTTGAAAACAAAAATTGCAAAAATTAGACTAGACAATTATATATTACACATCATTAAAAAAAATGTGTGACGTCACACATGGCCTGACCCCCTCCCCTGTCACAAACTGTCACACTTTCTTACACCCCCTCCCCCCTGGAGCGTGACGTACTTTATGAACGGCCCCTAAGAATGTGCGTATGTACGTATGTATGTATGTATATATGTATGTATGTATGTATGTATGTATGTATGTATGTATGTATGTATGTATGTATGTATGTATGTATGTATGTATGTATGTATGTATGTATGTATGTATGTATGTATATATGTATGTATGTATGTATGTATGTTTGTATGTATGCAGGCTGTGCATGTAAAGTGCTCAGATGCACAGGAATACAGGACAGTGCGTTTGTTTTATATTTGCTTGTTGTGCCATACAATATTTTGTAGATCATTGAGAAGCGTCGTAGGGATCGCATCAATTATAGTTTGGCGGAACTGAAAAGACTCGTACCAGCCGCCTTTGAAAAACAGGTAACAAACAAATTACTGAATTAATGTCTTTAGTAAATTAATAAACATTAACAAAACCACTGGTTTCCTGTCGGTTCAGATTGAGGAGATGGAGTTGGTCCACCGGGTTGCGGCTCAACTTTATATGCGTGAGGTCTTGCACTGGCTTCCTTTCCCGCAGGGCATCTCATTCATCTTGGTGTGGCGGTGCATATCAGGCTGGGTAACCTCTTACTTGATGAGCTTTACCGTCCCCTTTCCGCTTGCACTTTCTCTGTCTCTTATTGAGATGCAAGTTTGAGTCTCTCTTTCTCTCTACCTCACTGTTTCTCTCTTTCTGCCTGTCTTCTACTTTCGCTCGCTGTCTCTGCATGTCATTAAACCATGTTATTTGATGTAGGGTTCATCGAAGCTCGAGAAAGCTGAGATATTGAAGATGACGGTCGACCATCTGAAGATGATGCAGTCGAGAGGTAGGAATAAAATGCATACACAATAATTGATGTATCGCGTGCAGTTAGATACTGAGACGCAAGTTTGAGTAAACTTATTTCCTGCTTCAATAACGTTTGTATGTATGTGCACTTGTTATAGCGCCCCTTCAAGCTCTCTCTACTTAGAGGTGATCCCGAATGCAGAGCGGACACTGCATCGGAATTTCACGCTTCGAGTAAAGTACTTGCCCAAGGTCCTTACGCGGTGAGGTGGATTCGAACCTCGAACCTTCCGTCTCCAAGGCAACGACGCCACCACTACAACACCGCGCCCCACGATCTATCAGTGTGTATGAATAAATACATGCATGTATAAGCAATTGTGTAGGGCCTGAAAAGTCTAACAATCTATTCGTAGGTGGTGGTGGTGGTTCGTATGCTTTCGACACAGCATCAGTGGCCATGGATTTCCGCAGCGTCGGTTTCCGCGAGTGCGCCGCTGAGGTCGCTCGATACCTCGTCGCCATCGAAGGTCTCGACTCACACGACCCACTCTGCGTCCGACTCCTCTCCCACCTCCACTACTACCCATCCACCGCCCCAACTTCCTCATCCTCCACCCCATCCTCATCCACCCCCATTTCCAACTGGCATTCCAACACCACCAATCGCCAGCCGTACCCGAAACCCGTGACGTCACTCGAAGCGCCGTACGCAAAACCAGTGACGTCAATGGTTTCAGCGTACGCCGCGCCTCACAACCGCCAGGCGGAAGCAGCAGGCGCTGTCACTTCCGGTATGACGTCATTCGTCGACTACGCTCGATTCGACGACCGTACTTCCGGTTACGGGCAGTTCCGGTTTCCCAACGTAGCTTCAGGTTCTGCTCAACATGGCGGCGCGTTGGTAGATGGCGCTGCACAGCAAGTGACGTCACCTATGTTCACTGGACTGAACTCTCAGTTTCTCAACCTCGATAGTTCCTCCTTTGGATACAACAACAACAACAACAACAACAACAATCCGTCCTCGTCGTTGTCATCATCGTCGTTGTCGTCGACCTCTTCACTGCTTCAATGCCTGCGACCTTACAGACCGTGGGGCGTTGACCTCGTTTACTAACCTCTTCAGATTTTTAATTGACGGTTCATTGCATGGCTATGCGATACATAGTTCTAGCCTACTACGTACGTGTATGCCTATTCTACCACTGCGCTCTGCTGTGCACAACCTGGCGATTAGTTATTTGTGTCACATAATCACATTAACCGTCAGTTTGTTCTGCAGTTGATTGTGACACTATAATAGGCCTACTGATTCTTTTGTGGTATAGGTTAGAAATAATATTTAAACTGTGGAGCGCATAAGAAGATCAACTATTATAAGGCTAACAAGCCTATGCCATGGCAGTCACCACAGACAGGTTGCTTACTTGACCAGTATAATAATATTAAAGTCACTACCATAATAAGAATCAGCATGATTTGATTATGAGGAAAATTATCACAACAGCTTGTCAGTATGGACTTGAGTAATTCAGTCATTATAATTTATTTCACTGTATGAAGTAGGCTAATGATAATGGCGATTTATATACTAAATTTGAGGTTCGTTTAGAACAAGTTTCTCCATTCTGTAAGCTACTGGTCGTTTGTTGGTAGTCTAATAAAGAATATTCTTCTTTGCTTAGGCTACTTACCTTTGCATTCCTTTGTTTTGATGCAAAGACACCACATATCTATTTAGCTATCATGCTAATCCTTCAGACCTTCACGAACAAAGTGCTCTAATAAAATACCCATCCTTCCTTTCACGTGTAGGCTACTTAACGCATACTAAATATGGATGCGCCTCTTAACTGCCGAATCAGGCGACCGTTATCCAGACTCTACTCTTCTAAGACATAAATTAACTAAACTGCCCCATCAAATAGACTTTTCTCTTTGTCATGAACCCAAGCACGCGCTTATCTCTCAAATCCAACAACTTTCCAATGAAAAATGGGCGGAAACGTGTCGCCATTTAGACAATTTATGTTCACGAAAGCAGACGTTATGCAAATCGGCCATTTTGTTACGGTCAGCCAAGGCTCGATCAGCCAACCCTCCAAAAGCCGCCGATTGCCCTCCAGAATCCCCTAACAGCCAAACTGGTGACAGGTTGGAGGATCTTCTTATTCAGAAGCAGTGCATTATATGACAATGTCGAGCCCTTCGTTGACCCTTTGGGGGCAAAAGGGCGATCTGTCGGGCAGCAGATGATACAGAATCACGGAACCTTTTGTATTCGACCAGCTCGTGTCCGCCCATGAAAATGACCCACCCTGCGCCCTCTGCCACACGTATCCGTAACCCTCACTCGACTAAAGCATCGAACACTAGACTACCAAACGTATCGTCAACAGAAACACTCTCCACATTCCACGCCCATGCATCTGGCTATATTATACACTCACATGCATTAATTACATGTAAGAGCCGACTGCTCAAAATTAAAACACAATACAAACAACAGCGGGTTCTGAGTTTTTGCGTCTCATTGGAAGTATTAGACATAGGCTAAGGTTAATCAACTTAATCATGTTAGGCCTAGATGAGTGTAGGAATAAATAGACCTAACTCAAAAAACGAGATTGTTCACTTTACACAGACCGGTCAATATTATTCTGTGTTAATCGAAGAGGAAGAATTTAGCGAGCTCAATCTTAAAATTTATGACTTAATTGATAAATTGGTCAACTATTATTGATACAAAGGTGAATTAATTGATACATTGATAAATTAATCGATTTTAGGTGAATTAATTGATACCTTGATGAATTAATTATTGATACATAGGTGAATTAATTGATACATTGATGAATTAATTTATACATAGGTGAATTAATTGATACATTGGTGAATTAATCATTGATATATAGGTGAATTAATTGATAAACTGGTGACATAATTGATGAATTGGTGAATTAATTGATAAACTGGTGAATTGCATAGGCAATAATAAGTCTGCAGATGATTTGACTGATAAAGCGAGCGAGTAACAGATGAAGCGTTCCATCACCTCTTTATTGATATACATAAAACTGATTATAGTTGGATCCATCGTTTGTTCTAATCACAGTCATCCACTTTTCCACATGCTCCAGTGCTGGGATTGAACCCAAGACCCTGTGGACATCCGAGTCTGACCTTGACCCATCGAGATCCGTGCTGGACACAGATGTGATAGAAACGACAAGATCTCGAATCCGGAAATAGTCCGGACCTCGAACAGGATCCACCTCCATCGTCCTCCGATCGTCCACCGGACACAGCGGCTTCCACCGACGCACCACCCACTTTCGATTCCACTCCGTCTTCCACCTTTGACCTGACCCCATTTGACCAGTTTAACCCATCGTTACCATGGTGACGCTGCTGACCCAGTTTCCGCACCGGATGTTGCCGTTGATCTGCTTCCGGTTGCGATGATCGTCTGCTTCCTGCGATGTCGTCATCATCTTCAGATGATTTTCGTTTCTGTGATTTACCGACTGTAGAAAGATGAGAACCTACGTCATCATCATCGTTTCCCGACTCCTGTCTTCCGGTTCTTTCCCTTTCCGGTCCTCGTCTTGTGTTCCCTGGTTGCTCAGACCGATCCAGGTCTGCCGCTCGGGGAACCCCACGGCTGAACTGGCCGCGATCTGTAGGTCTTTGATGAACAGTGGAATCGAAACCGGTGACGTCATGACCGCTTACGTCACTGTAACCGTTATGGGAACGTGGAGTGTCTACCCCTGAGGTGGGACTTCCATCTCGCAAGGTCTTGTTTATGGTTGTCAGAAGAGGGTATTTGCCTTCACCGCAGGATCCTTTGAAGTCGTCCATGTCCAGAGACCAGATGAAAGCACCAGCGAGACCTTTCTTTTGCAGATACTGGACCTGCGAACGACCGACAGAACAAATGATGATTTAATTATTAAATAAACAGAAAAGGTTCGTATAAAACATGCATGTATGAACATAAAAAATTATACTTTCATTCTAGGAAGTGAAAGATGCAATAAATGACAAAAATATCATAAGATACGACGCAGATACACAACAAAAGACTTTTAAAAATGCATAAAGAGTTAAGATAATTTCTTATAATTATTGTAATTCTATGATATTAATCAATCATTTATTGATCCAGAAACAGTGCAATGACCATTGCATATAGACAGAAATATAGCATAGGCCAACCGCTTCTCAGGAGGCCAAGGGATATCCAGAAAAGAACATTATCTCAGAAGCAATGAGGCGGCTTCAAAAATGGTCATGCAATGCTAAACAGATTTGTTTTACAAATACTTCTATTATCTATACATAAAATATTGATATTTCAGCGAATTGCCGGTACAAGCTATGAGAGAGATAAATTGTTCACCTTCTGAGTGAGACTCTTTGTGTCATCGTACCCAACCCATTGGTCACCGTGATGGGCGTAGGGAACCTTCTGCTCTTCCTCCCACACAGATGTCCAACCGTTCTTCACATTCTCACACACCTACATGTACCATGGTAACAAAGGATCATCAATTCATCACGCATTCATTCAAATAGAAAACCAACCAAACATTGAAGAGGATATAATATATATAATTATTATTATGTTGTCTGATGCACATGCAAGAAGACACAATAGTGCACATTATAACATCAACTTTTCCTTCGTCTATTCTGTTTGGTTCTACACTAATGTTCTATACATAGTATTACAATGCCCAATCATAACACATTCTGTAAGCTTATACTAATAGTTTAATATATTTCATACAAACATAAAATACTGTATCATTCCAACTGAACCACTAGTCAGGAAGACAGTTCGATACAAGTATGCTGAGAATTTGTGGAGCGCCTGTTGCAGTCCTATAGTGTTGCAGTGCTAGTTATTCCGAGGCTTTCTCATCGTGACAATCACGAGGAGCAAAGAAAGTCTTGAAGCAGCGAATGGATGAGAAATTTGAGAATGATACCCCGACTAAGATCTTGCTGCGGACAAAGAGAGGGAGTTCAAAAAATAATTATGACACTATAATTTCGTACCTCGTAGTATGCAAGGGTGCCACTCTCCTGAGTGAACTTTCCCGGAGAACCAGCACCACTTGCCGGAGCCTTCATGCCGTACTTCGATGAGTCGGCCAGGGTGAAGGTCATTCCGTAAGTGGCCAGACCGAGAACGATCTTGGACTTCGGAGCCTCCGCTTCGTTCAGCCAATAATCGATCGACCAAGCCTAGAAACGAAAGTGGAACATTGAATCTCATGTGAAGTCTGAAGTTTTGCTCAGACAGGCTACACTTCTAACATTCACGGTAACACAAATCTAGTGCAGCGTTACCCAAAGAGGATTCCGCGGAGTCCTATCATGGTCCGTGAGGGGTAAACAAGGGTTCCGACAGGAGTTTGATAACAGTGTGGCTTGCATGTGTTGTTAAGTCAGTGATCAAAATCCTAGGCAATGGCAATGGCTGAATGAAAGATTTATTTTTTGCAACATCAATGATAATATGATTTTTATTAATTAGAGTTGTATCAGAAGTCAGCAACAATGACGTCCACAAATCGACTGAAAATCTTGCAGCTGCTGATATTACAAGAATCCAATTATCAGGTATCAAACTGATCCCAAAAAAGGTTATGACTTGTGATGAGAAGAAACAAAAACGCCATTCACATTAAAGCCTCACAGGTCCATAGATTATTAGCCTACATGAAAATATTACATTGCAAGTACTTTGTCTATACTTATTGTTTCATTACGGACGATTTAGTTGAAAATAATTATGTTTGTAGACCTATGGAAGTTAAATTCAGTTATTTGTTTCTGTGTTTTTACTTAAGCCTACATTAAAGCCCATACATGTATTCTTTGTATACCAGAATAGGTTTGTCAAAGTAGTTCCGGAGCCAAAAATGGATTTTGAAGTACTGGTTTAGTGCATTGAACATAGAATTAAATAGGCCTACGCTATGTAGGCATGCATGTTAGCATGTTGTGCATGCATGAGAGCATGTATGTGTCTATAGATGTGTGCATGTATCTGTGTAGTGCGTATGCATCTGTCAATTTGTCTTTGTATCTGTCAGTGTCAATGTATACCAATGTGCATTTCGTTGCTTGTTTCCTCCTACCTGATTCCATTCTCTTTCTCCTCCTACTTCGTCAGATCGTGGATGGAGAGCGCTGTGGTGACCAGTGTAATCGTTCCAGCTGCCGTGGTAGTTGTAAGCCATTACTAGCACGTAATCCACGTAACTGGTCAACAAAAACGCTGGCGTTAATTACGAGCAGGAAAGAAGGATAACCGTAATAGATGAGAGACAGAAACAGAGACAGAAAGAGAAAGAGACACAGTGACAGACAGATAGACAAAATTAGACAGACAGACAGACAGAGACGGAAATATAGACAGAAACGGTGACAGAAACAGAATAGAGATACAGATACAGAAAGACAAACATGTATATTATACATACAGAGAGACAGACAAAGAAACACGTCGACACAGAGGCAGAGGCAGAGAACGTGGCAATGGAAGAATGAAAATAGCTCTGTTAAATAAATGTTACTTCTCTCTATTTCTATCCAATCAATCTGGTCTTATCTTGCGACTTCTATAGCGCCTCTTCCTATTGCTACATCAAATGACACAAGATGGCCGACCGAACGATCTTCTTTGACTCGTAGGCCAAGCTGATGTAATAACTTCCGCCGGAAACTGCGATCGTCAGCATCAACTTCCGGTTTCCGGTGTCTTCCGCTTCACGATCAAAAGCCTCTCGAAGATCCTTAGAAAGAACAAGAACAGAATCAAATACCTTCACAAGATCATTATGTTGATGACGATGCTGATAAAGAACAAATCAATTAAAAAGATGCTCATAGAAATCATAATCATGACAAATAATATTGGAGAAACAAAACGTCTTATAATTCATTCTTTTACCTTCCATCGAAGCCACTAAGTCTTATATCATATTCAATTTGTTTTCCTAATATACTTCTCCATTATATTTCCCTACTTTCAGTATTCTTCCGCTTTTCATCTTATTTCTGTTCCTTACATTGCTTCTCCTCCTACATCCATTCCTCTTTCAACTTCTTACCTTATCCGTTTCCAAATTCCACCAGCATCATTCTCTCCTTTAATTCCATGTCTGCTATTCATATTCATCTTCTTATCATTCTTCCTCCTTCCATTCAATGTCACCAATTCATAATCCACTTCCTATTATTCTTCCTCCTTCCATTCATTTATCCTCAACCTGTCATTCCGACTAATTCCTAATTCCTGCTCCTCCCATTCCTCTGCCTCATAGTCCATCATCTCCTCCTCCTCCTCCTGTTCCTCCCCTCTTATTTCACTTCCCACACCTCTTTTACCCATCCCTCCTCTCAACCTTCCTCTCACCTTGAGCATCGCAGTGAAGAGTATCCTATCTCCAGGTTCGCTTCCTCTCGTTCCAGGAAACTCCCAATCCACATCCAATCCATCGAATTCATTCTGCCGCAGATAACGTATTGCATTCCGTGCAAATGTCCGCCGACTGTCGGCACCACCTTTGATCATCTCGACAAAAGGCGCCGACGCCGCCCGCCATCCGCCGACGGCGAGAAGGATCTTGAGGGAAGGATTGCGTCGTCGTAAAGCCACAGTTCGACTGTAGAGACCTGGATGCAAGAAACATGGAAGTCTACTTAGTCGAGATCGCTTTTCTCTGTTAACAATATTATTTAAAAATTGTATTAATGAAGTAAGAACAGCGATGATCTGAGATGTAGGAAGAGTAACATAGAGGAGTCAACGAGAGTCAAGTTTATTTTGAGTAGTTGTAACTTTTAATCTGGTCTATTATAACCTGATTCAATGTAAAAAGTTCGGACAGTATAATGTGCACACACTGAGCGGACCAAACCAGGTCAGATCAGACCATGTCAGACCTGAACAGTCCGGATCAGGTTAGACCAGATCAGACCAGAATAGACCAGGTCAGGCCAGATCGGACCCCATAAGAATTATGAAAGGTCAGACACGGTTAGACAAGATACGAATATGTTAGAGTAGATCAAATTAGGTAAGACCATAAAAGAGCAGGTGAAACCAGATCAGACCCAATCAGACCATAATTATATGGGCCTATTAGACTACAAGTAGGTCCGACCAGGTCAGACAAGATCAGATCAGGTCGTAACTGGTCAAACCTTGTCATAACGGGTCAGGTCCGACCAGACCGGACTAGACCAGGTCAGACCATAACACACCAGGTTAAACCAAAGCAGACCAGACCAATCCAGATTGGACCAGGCCAGAGCAAGTCGCACAGGATCCTGACCTAGCCTTATCCCACAAACCAACTATAAGAAGGACTAGATGATAAGCTTGATCGAACCTGGGTCTTTTCCATTCGTTAGGTCATTGGCATTTCCTGGTTGGAAGGTCGTGCCCTTGATCAAATCGACGAAGGCAAAGATGACGTGGGTACAGAGACCAGGGTCAATGTCTTCCGGTTCAAACTTCCCAGCATCTGGTCTCAGATGAGACGAACTGCTGTAGTAGCAGAACAACTTCGAACCAGCAGCAGCAGCTGAAAAATGATCAATTATAACATGATGGCAGTAATTCATCAAGTTTAGAATTCATCATTATAATTGTACATAATTATTATGCAGTCGTAACAACAAAAAAAGTAACAACAATAACATCAACAGAAGCACTAACAACAACAACAACAACAACAACAACAACAACAACAACAACAACAACAATTGTCTCAACGCAAAAATGATTACAATTCGTAGTATGATGGCCTTGATGGGTGATCACAAGTGATTATAGGCACATTAGGCAGTCCTGCTACTCGCTTTGCAAACGCCATCTGGCGATTGTAAAGTTGAGTGGACCGTTGGGAGGAGAGCGGGAAGCGATCAAGTGTCCGTGCGCTCTTCGTGCCGGAGTGTTAGGCTAACTAGCATGGAACAACAGACTAGTGACCTTATAGATTACATCCGCGACAAGTAGATCTATATTCGTAAATATAAAGCCAAATTAATAAGAAATTCGCTTAAAATGGTAGTCTAAGTTGTAAGCTTACCTGTTGAGTTGGCTCTGTGAGCACACAGTTGAAGAAGAAGTATGCATATAACAGCCTGAGCCAAACGACTACGATGTCGTCGAATCATTTCCTGCAAAAATTCCACAGAAAGCTTTACTATGAATGCAGACATGGCCCATGGAATAAGCTTATAGATTTTTCAGATAATGCTCACAGCATAATTTTTTTAATCAAAGTAGCCTAAGACAATGATATTAAATTCTTTTGAGCTTAAAATTGATCTTCGCATTGTGAAAAATTAATAAGGTTAAACTGAACAATTATTGTTAATCTTCATGGGAAAACATATTTTCCAGCTGAAAATAGCCAAAAGTGTTTATTGTCATCCAATTATTAAAAATTAAGCACGGAAGTTTGTAGCCGGGTGACAGAGGTCAAGTAGGCCTAACTCTAAAACTTCATGTGAAACACCATGGAATGCAATTCCTATCTTATAAACAATGTTTATCCTAGGCCTACTGTCAAATAATTACGTCCTATGATCTTCGGTTAATTTTCAAACTGACACAAAGCTGTATGATTAGGCTACATGAAACAATCTTAGCCAACATCAATCTTAACTACTAAGAGAACAGACACTATGCAAATCAACTGTTAAGGCTTCATTACAACAATAAACAACAGAACAACAACCTCTATAATAGAACTTGCGTAAAGATATTAGAGTAGGCCTAATTTAGGCTCCCAAAGAAAGAGTAATTTTTCAACTATTACCTGTCTCGTATACAAGCACAATGGATAGGTGACTGTATTGTTCGTTCTCGTTCGTCGAGCTATTTGATATAGGTATAATGTTGGTCGATCTCTCATTGTCCAGCGGTGTGGTGATGGTGACCAGTCTGGCGTCCAGCGGTGGTCCGCTTTTGGCTGACCAGAACAGCTGTCGTCACGGTCACAGCTGGAGGGAGGGAGGTGAGAGGAGAGAGAGACACGGAGAGGAGAAGGTGAAGCAGATGGACGGATAATTGCTGGGAAAATAGTTCAACTGCCAACTTGAGATGGTTGCATGAAGGGTGTATGTGTGGGAGGGTGAATGGATGGATGGTTGCTGACTCAACGTATGGTATGTATGGATGGGTGGATGGGTGGATGGATGAATTGATTGACTAATGGACAGAAGGAATGATAGATGAATGAATCATTGAATGGATGGGGTATTGATGGATGGCTGGATGTACGAATGGATATGCGGATTGATGGATGAGCAAAATGGATGAATAAGTGGATGAATAACTTGATGAATGGATGAGTGGATTGATTGATTGACTGATGGATGGATGGATGGATGGATGGATTGACGGATGGAGGAATGAACTAATGGATGTATGGGTGGTGGATTGACGTATGGATGGGTTTATGTATAATTTTTATATGCATGGGTGGATGGATAGATTGACGCTTGGTTGGATGAATGGATGGGTGGAATAATGGATAGATGGATCATGAATGTATCATTGGATGGATGGATGGATGGATACAGTATCAATGCATGAATCGATGCAGGTGTGAACCTAATCGTATTCTAAGACTTCTATAGCGCCGGCTTCTAACGCTAAATGCATCAACTGATTGAACAAAAAGAAAGCTTCTAATCAAACAAGCAAAATGTCCAGCTGATCTCATTATGTTTTGGTGGATTAATGGATGGATCCCTTGCATGGATAAATGGGTGGAAAGATATAAGTAGATGACTGCCTAAATGAAAGCGAATAACTAAAAACCCGAAACTGAAAACTGCAATGTCACGACTGTACAGTGTACATGTACAGATAATGGAGGGAACACCAGATGACTTCACATTTTCCACGCGTGTACGGTACTCAACGTACATGTGTATTGTGTAGGTCTTCACTAGGCTACGGTAGCACGCACCTGTGTACAAATAATACCGGCTGCATGTGTTGACAAATGACAATATTTAACACAAATCTAGATGCTTAATTGATGCATATAATAATAATGGAAAATTGGCCTAATTATTATCAATTTTTCACGTGTTCATGTAGGCCTGTATGATCGTATTATTCATTATGCACACCAGGCACTGTACCTCTGGGGTCTACGAAAGTTATTGGGGCTGCAGGGCTGTGAGTACATCTGGGTTGTTTGAGGGGCGCTATATGAATTTCCGGTATGAATGAATAAAAAATAACGCTGTTCTTATAGGAATGCTTAGCATGCCATAGAGACGTGTGTACCTGTCGTTTTCCTCCCAATCACTAATTTCTCTCCATTTATTTTTCTGTCAAACGTACATTCTACCGTAATAATAATAATTACCATCAATTTATTTTGTTTTCTGTCTATTCATTCATCCATTCATTCATATCATAATTTATCGATTCGTTGCTTTCAACCACTTCTTCCATTTCCTTTAATTACATATCGAATGCGCGTCATCGTTACCATGACAACCGTTTTTCTACCATACGCAAACACGCATCCTGGAAAATCGCACCAGGTTGAATAAGCACAAACCATTATTCAGATTTCTGGCAAGACAAGTGAAAGAAAACTAGACAAGACATTGCGAGGCATTCGCTTGGCTGACATAATTTTCACCATGTTTTCGAATGGCAATATCACACACGTTTCAGTAGTATAATATTAGATAGTCTTAGTTGGAAGACTATGCTTACAGTACTCGGTGTTGAAATCGTCTCTAAGGACTGCATTCTCTTGAAGCTTGGAACCAGTGACCGGCTAAGATGCCTGGCAGCAGAAAACACTAGAGCACGAAAAGGCTGAACACAATGCTGAGCTGAATATCATTATCCTGTTCCACACCGAAAATATATCAGATAAAACTATATTGCATTAGAATATGACAAGTCTTAGACTCAGACTTAGAGCGAGATTACACGAGATAAGATGGCATAAACTGATTGTAGACAAGAAAGCACTTAGCCTACCAGTAGGGCCTATAATTATGAGTTTTGCAAATAGTGCTGCATAGGATTTTGTTTGGATTAGAGTGGAGACTAATAGGATAAAACTCTACCGGGCTGGAGTTTATTGGATATGAGACGAGATCTTTGTTAAGATAAGCCACAGTAAAGCTCTGATATCGCTTATAAAACTGTGATGAGTGTTTACGCAAGAAGTGAAGAGAAGATGTTGGATCGAACTGAACGAGGGATGATTGGTTGAAAGACGGTTGAGCAGTGAGAGAGAAAGAGACAGACATACAGACATACATACAGACAGAGTCAGAGACACAGACAGAGGCAGAGTGTGAGAGAGAGAGACATTGAGACATAGACCAACCAATGAGGAAGGATGGCGAGCAAGCCGAGTGACGATAAAGAGACAGACAATGAAAAGACAGACACACGCAGACAGACAGAGACTGACACAGAGACAGAGAGACAGACTGCGAAAGGGAGAGCAGATACATAGATGCATATGAATGGACAGAGCCAAAGGCATAAAGCAAGAGATAAGCATCCATACATAGCCTAAATAACAGAGATATGCATGCAGAAGGATGCATGGTGACAGAGGGGAAGACAGAGACCAAACAGATAATAGACTCGGAAGCACACAGGATGGACATAGCAGGAGGAGAGAAGGAGCAAACGATACACAAGGGCGAGATAGGAACACGGAGAGGGAACGAAAGAGAATGCGATGAGTGATGAGATACAGACACAGAGACACACAGACACAGAGAGACAAAGCAGCGAGATACAGTGATAAGCAGAAGGATAATCATTGGATCGATGGCGTCATCAAGGGAGGATTGGAACACAGAGATGGGGAGAAAGAAAAGAGGGATGGAGAGAGAAAGCTACGATGCGACAGACAGACAGACAGACAGACAGACAGACAGACAGAGGCAGCGTGGGAGGAGAGGCAATTATGCACACAAGCACAAAGAGAGATTGCGAGGGGGTGGGTAGGCTATAATTATAATGGTCGTATCAGGGAATTCGATGCCACCAACCGATCATAATATTCTACCTGCAGGCGACCTACTGCACTGTACATTGTACACTGTACATGTTCAGGTGAGATTAAGCGACACACGGCTGAGGAGAAAGAGAGACGCAACACGCATCGAAGATATACAAGATTCTTCAGAGATGTCTGGGCAGTCTGGCTACGAAGGTAACTTATTTAATTCCACTTTAAATTATTTCTATTTATCAACTATTTCGTCGCTCATTATTATTTTTTCGCATCTGGTCTTATAAGCGCGTCCAGCACTTGCGAGTAGGTCTATTGCGATGTTCTCGAGATCTTAGCATGCAGGTGCAACGTTACAAAAGGGCGAGCCATGGAGTGCAAATGCCCTGGTAAAAAAGCATTGCTGCCAGAATGTTTGCCGTGTTGATTTTTCCAGCCTGTTTGGATCGGACGACTGCCGTGTTGAGAATTTACATGGGCATAAATCACAAAACGTGGTTAGGCTACGTGCAAGTATGACTGCCCTGGTTAGGTACTGGGTACAAGAAATGTCTGGTCCTGAATGTCTGGTTGTGCTTGTCTTTTCTCCTGTCTATGTTTACATCTCTCTGTCTTGCATTCAATTAATCGGACTTTCGCTCATACCTGTAAGCACAATCTATCTTTCCATCAAGAAAAGGTCCATCCGCCCGTCCATCCATCCATCCGACCATCCATCCGGTCTTTTTTACCAACCATCCTGCCATCCACACATCCTGCTATAAATGAAGCCTATACATGCACTTATCCATTCAGCCCTCCCATAAAAATCTGTTCACCCAGGCATTCGTCCATTCATCCACGCACTTATCTTCTCTTCTTCAGGTTCTCTGCTCCCGTGTCAGGTTCGAATGTCTAGTGTCGCCACTCCATCCTCCGTTCTGCCTTCTCCTTGAGTTTTTCGTATTCGTCCTCAATCATCCGGTCTATTATCTGTCTTAACTCTTACCCTGTCTCATCTGATCCTGTACCCTCCAATTCTCGGCCCAGACGACACCCGCCTTAGTAGCTGTTCCGCCCCTCTGATCCTATGGTAACTCGACCCGGACCACCTCGGACTACTCTTACGGACAACCCTTTTGACTCAACGCAGCGCTCGTGAATAAGCTGGTGCCCCGCGCTTGGCTTTCTAGTAGCGCTTTAGAAATTTCGAGTTTACGATTACGATTACGATGTATTGGTCTCTCGCTTGTTCTTCTTCCTCTTTATTTTTCTTTCGATCACCATTCTCAACAGAGAATCTTCTATGAGCCTGTGTCCGATCAATATCCTTAGCCTTCCCCTCATCGTTCTCATCAGTGCTTTTTTTACTATCCATTATTTTACCCATCCATAAACCTATCCATTCATCCAGAAATTTACATATCCACATTTAAATCCATTCATCCATTCAAGCAGACCCCTCCATGCACACAGCCACTCATTTAGCGCATTTTGATTTTCTGACAGAGCGCCACGACTACAACTCGAAATGTGACGAAGATGATTTCATGGTCGCCGCTGACTTCACCCTCTACTCCAACCCGATCAACCGCGCCCTCTACCGTCCCCCTTCGGACGAAAACAAATCTCCAAAACCTTCCGACGTCAAAGATGACCCTCCAGTGCTCGAAACAAAGTCCCCCGGAGGTCAAGAGGAAACGAAAAGGGATGAGTGGATCGCCTCGGACATGACGAAATACGACAGTCCGCTGGCAGAGTTGGAGCGACAAGGAAGAGATCGCGATGCCCACCTGGCCTTGACGGAGGCAGCGACCGAGGGAAAGGATGCCTCTACAGCAGATCCCTAAAGGTTCTCTACAATATCCGTCCTGTGCTATAGCAAATTGTTAATGCTGGACGCTGGTGAACTGAAAATGTTTGATCAAGAATCCCTGCAGAAAATCTTTCCGGTGTAAAGGTTTCAAATTACCCCCTCCTAAACATTACCCCCGGTAACTTGAAACCGGTTTAAAATTACCCCCGGACACTAGATTTGCATCAATCATCGCATTTATTGCACTAAAAAATCATCCCGCTTCTTGTTTTGGTCTGAAGATTTTCATCCGTAATCCCACTTCGTGGTTTGTTATCAATGTTTTAATCGGAAAAAAATAATAGCCTCGAAGCCATTTCTCCATGTAACTTCAGCGGCGATTTAGTATTTGAGTTACAGATGAAAATATTGAAAACAAGCCACGAAGTGGGATGACAGTTGAAAATTTTAAGACCAAAACAAGAAGCGGGATAATTTTTCTGATATTTTTGGTGCAATAAATGCGATGATTGATGCAAATTACAGTTTTCAAGGGGGTAATGTTTAGGAGGGGTAATTTGAAACCTTTACACCGGCATTTTATGTAGGCTACTTGTGAAATTTATTACATATCCATCTGTCGCTGTCGATGTGCGTTAATTTTCTAAGACGTTACTTGGTTAATTATACAAAATAACACATATCGAAAAACATTATTTGCAAAGACACTTTAACAATCAACAGTAACAGCATCGTTACCATTAGAACTGATCATGTATTATGTTATCGCAGCAATTAAGCCTATACTTTGATACTCAACAGTAACTGCGCAACAGTAGGACTATGTAAACTTGGATCAAAGAAAACAACGCAAAAAAAGCTACTGAAATAATAAAGTAATACGATGAAGTAAAAGTGTCGACTAGACACAAGCATTAAGGCGTACTAAATTTAACTGAAATATGTTCCAAAAACCGAAACACTAAACGAAGGATTCTTAAATATTTCGTCCAACAGAATATTCAGTTGTAGCAGTAATGCTCGTTTTATGAATAGCCTACAAAGATTAATCTGCTCGAATCACTTTATGCGAATTACTGATTAAGTCCAATGCACAGGCTTCCGTTTTCTTCCGTGTTTATCAGTTCTGTTGTTGAACTTCATTATAAGGTTAAATATTTCAGGTAATTTGTTGTTGCGACCTCTGCCTCTTTAAAGACTTGTTGATGGCGAAACGCTCTTTTTATAGATCATCGCAGAGAATGGTCTATCTTCGCATAGGGTTCATCGCGGTATTCCAAACTAAATGAATAGAAACGTTTATTTGCGTTGGAATGTTGCTTGGAATAACTGGAATGAGTATGGATTTTCTCGAGATTTTTGTAACATACTACAGAAATAATAAATCTTAGTCAGACACGGAGTGAGATATTGCATGATGTGTCAGACGTGAACAGCATGCGAACGTTTTCTGACACAACTGGCAAAGGTATGGTTTCTCACCGGTATGTATTCTCGTGTGGATCTTTAGATCACTCTTATTATTTGCTTTAAACTCACATAATTGGCAGTGGAATGGTTTCTCTCCGGTATGAATTATTGCATGCCTTTTTAGATGATAAGATTGGACAAATCGTTTTGGACATGCCTGGCATTGAAATGGTTTTTCTCCAGTGTGGATTCGAACATGATTGCGCAGATAAGAAGTTTTGGAAAACCTTTGTTTACATATTTGACATTGGTATGGTCTTTCTCCAGTATGTATTCTCGTGTGGACTCTTAGATCACCGCTATTGCTTGTTTTAAACTCACATAATTGGCAGCGGTATGGTTTCTCACCAGTATGAATTCTTGCATGAATCTTTAGATTATATGATTGGTTAAACCGTTTTTGACATGCCTGGCATTGAAATGGTTTTTCTCCAGAGTGGATTCGAATATGAGTCTGCAGTTGACAAACATGGAAATAACTTTTTTTACATACCTCACATCGGTATGGTCTCTCCCCGGTATGGATACTAACGTGACTTTTCAGAGTTGATTGTGTGAAAAATGCTTTTTCACACACGACACAGAGAAATTGTTTCCTTTCCCCATGAGTTTTTTCATGACGTTTCAGATCTGACATGCATGAGAATGTTTTTTTGCATACCCGGCAAAGGTATGGTTTATCTCCAGTGTGTTTTTTCATGTGCATTTTTAGATAATTTGGATGTTTAGTTTTAAACTCGCATAAGTTGCATTGGTACGGCTTCACTTCGCTATGAGTTCTTGCATGACCTGTAAGAATGGCAGATCGTGTAAAGCGTTTTTTACATATTTCGCACTGGTAACGCTTCTCTCCAGTATGAATTCTTGAATGAACACTTACACTGCCACGCTGAGAAAAACGTTTTTGACATATTTGACATTGGTAAGGCTTGTCTCCAGTATGAATTCCAGCATGAAGTTTTAGATTTGATGAACGCGAAAAACACTTCCGACACATTTGGCATTGATAAGACATCTCTCCAGCATGGATTCCAATAATATTATGTTTCTGCAGACTGTGAAAAAAATTGCGGCGATCATATCAGGGGGCGAAAAATACACAGTGTTTTTTGCTAGTGAAAGCGGCGTTGAGACATGACACCATATAATTATTATAACAGCCATTCCAGTTCCGGAAAATTGTCAAATCCGGCTTCAAATTTGGCGATATTATATCCATCAATCCAACTTCTATTTCACCAGGAACTATTTCCATCAATCCACCAGAGTTTCTAATGGCGAAACTAACCCTAACACTAACCCTAACACTAATCCCAACCGACTCTCACGACGCCTCTCCTGAACCTAACCAACACTCACGAAAAAGACTACCCTCTTGGGATATAATTATTATAGTACCATTTTGGTAAACGTGTAGTTTAGCATCGTAAATTATTTTCACGCTTATAATGGCACAAAAAGAGTCTTAAAATATTTCTGCCAACGTGCTATTGCTTAACTGATGTGTTATTATACTTAGAAATTAAAAAAAGAAGAAAATCAATTGAAAAATTATAATATTCGATCATAACAAACCGCCAATCGAAGTTGTTATTCAATTATGACCCTTTCCGGAAGTTGCGTCTGGCATGTGTGCTTAATGTGCAATAAGACAGCACGCACAAATAAGTAAGTAAAAGTCCAACTTTTTCAATTGCATCAGTTGTTTTATGAATCCAACTTCTCTTTCAATGATAACTATTTTTCATCAATCCAGCTCCAATTTCAGCTTGATTATTTTTATTACCCCAGCTTCTATATCTCGCCCGTTATTTTCGTCAACCCAGCTTCTATTTCAGATAAAAAAATACCCTCATCCAGCTTTCATTACTTAAGCGTTTCTTACATCCATCCGGCTTCTATTTCAGATCTAGAAATACCTTCATCCAGCTTCCATTTCTCATTTTGAACTTAGGACAGAAATCTTGACGTACACGTTATTTATTGTCGCATGGACCAATATACATCGTTGATTTGGGCGCGTACCCCAACTTCCGGTTAGATGTTGTGGTTCAATGGCGATTCGAACGGCGATTTCGCATGGGAAATGTGACATTTTAAAAACATATTTTCTGCCAATATTCGTATTCTTACGAGATTTTAAGTGTGCTGTTAGATGAGTTAGACCATTGCAAGTCATTAGGAATAATATACGGCGCTTTTTGTGTCGTTAAAAACGTGAAAATAATTAATTACGCTGAACTACACGTTTACCTAATAATTATTTTTCATCAATCCAGCTCCAATTTAAGCTAGACTATTTTTATTAACCCCGCTTCTATTTCTCGCCAGTTATTTTCGTCAACCCAGCTTCTATTTCAGATTTAAAAATACCATCATCCAGCTTCCATTACTGAAGCGTTTTTTCATTAATCCGGCTTCTACTTCAGATCTAGAAATACCTTTATCCAGCTTCCATTTCTCATTTTGAACTCAGGACTGAAGTTTTGACGTACACGTCGATGGTTTGGGCGCGTACCCCAACTTCCGGTCAGATGTTGTTGTTCAATGGCGATTCGAGCGGCGATTTCGCATGGGAAATGTGACATTTTAAAAGCTCATTTTATGTCAATATTCTTGTTCCTAACAAATCTTAAGTATGCGGTTCGATGAGTTTGTCAAATATACGCTGTTAGGAATAATTTGCTGCGCTTTTTGAATCATTTTAAGCGTGAAAATAATTTACGATGCTAAACTACACGTTTACTTAATTGGTATAATTTTCGCCCCCTGATTGTACACGTTACATACCTCACACTTGTGTGGATACATTACCTTATAAAATTAACATCCGTCTGTGGAAGCTGATTGATAATCGAAAGAATAACATGAATTAATTTTCAAACAGTAGATGAACAAAATTAATGACCAAGTAGAGTTCATAACGGAAGTTCGTCGATAATACTGACGTCATCAGATTTGGTGCTCATACATTAAATAAAGGAAGTTCATATCGCTTACAAGAGGTGAATATATTCACCTCGGCATAAACCTAGATTAGTATTCGTTTCTTCAATTAAAATTAAGTTAACGCAGGCCTACCGCAATTATTACACGTTGCTGATTTTACCGGTGTCACGACAACTCGTCCAACGATAACTCGTCCACGGACAACTGGTCCACCGACAACTCGTCCACCGAAATAGAAGCTGGATTAATGAGAAAGCGCTTGAGAAGTGGAAGCTGGATGAAAGTTCTTTATTTACGAAAAAGGAGCTGGGTTTAGGAAAACAAGTAAAATGGTTTCATTGCTTAAATAGAAGCTGAATTGACGATTTTCATCATGTGTCTCAACATGCATTCTGCGTCTATTTCAGTCTTCAGATCAAAAAAACTTGATCCATCTTCCATTTCTTAAGCGTTTTTCATCAATCCAGCTTCTATTTCACCTGTAAAAACCTTCGTCCGTGGACGAGTTGTCGTTGGACCAGTTGTCATGGTTCCGATTTTACCCTTCACCCCAACCACATCAACCGCGCCCTCTACCGTCCCCATAGGACGAAAACAAATCTCCAAAAGCCCCCAGCGTCGAGATGACCCATCCGGTACCCCAAAACTCCCCCCGAAAGTCATGGGGAAATAAAAAGGAATGAGTGGATCGCCTCGGGCATGACGAAATACGACAGTCCATTGGTGGAGTTGGACGACAAGGAAAATACCGCGGCTACCGCCTGGCTCTGACGGAGACAGCGACCGAGGGAAAGGACGCCCCTCCAACAGATCTCTAAAGGTTAATAATTTACCATACTAAAATACACGTTTCATGTCATGTCATGTCATGTCGCCATCGTCGCATCGCGACGGTTGGCTACATGAATGGACCTTTAATGCCCAGAGTCTTCTGTTCCTTGTCGCGCTCATTAAGTCAGAGCCTACAAGTCCTGTCCAGTTCAGGACGTTGTCGATCCAAGATATCCTCGGCCTTCCTCGTCCTCGGTTCCCCTCCACAAAACCCGTCATGATGCTGCTTTCGATGCTACCGTTTTGTTGTCTCATGATATGACCAAAATATCGAAGTTTCCGAATTTTGGTGTGAGCCAATACACGTTTACCCATGAATTAATTTGAAAATATTAATTAGTAGAGACGACAATGTTGTTGATAATGATGACGTCATCAGAATTGGCGCTTATTATTAAATCACGGATTTTATATCTGTTACAAGAGGTAGCAAATTCGCATAATAGGCCTTCCTTCAGATATTTTGTTTTTTAAGAAAAATTAAGATTTAATAATTTATTGATGATGATGATGATGATAATAATTATAATAATGATAATCGTAGGGCCGTTCCGGACTGTGATTTTATATTAGTGAAGCCCCTGAGTGGTCCTGTATACCTCGGGGCAAAAAAGTTTAAAAAGATAATAACGCGACCATGTTGCTACAGGTGTCACGACAACTGGTTCACCGACAACTGGTTCAACGACAATTGGTCCACGGACAATTCGTTCACCGACAGCTGGTTCACGACCATTGGTACACGACAATATTATTGTCTCACCGGCAAATGGTGAATCTAAAATGGATCAAGGTTCCTTATAGGTGAAACAGAAGCTGGATTGACAAAATTAACTATTGAGAAATGGAAGCCTGATTAATTATAAAGGGTTTGAGAAATGGAAGCTGGATGCATGTTGATATACATGAATGAAAATCATCCATCCAGCTTCCATTTATCAAGCATTCTATTCATTAATCCAGCCTCTACTTCAGATATAAAAATACCATTATCCAGCTTCCATTTCGCCGGCGGTTTTTATCAATCCAGTTCCAATTTAAACAAGAACATTTTCATCAATTCAGCTCCAGTTTAAGCATGAACACTTTAACCAATCCAGCTCCAATTTCAGCATGAATATTTTCATCAATCCAGCTCCAGTTTGAGCAAGAATATTTTCATCAATCCAGCTCCAATAATAATGTCGTGTAACATTTGTCGTGAACCAGCTGTCGGTGAACGAATTGTCCGTGGACCAGTTGTCGTTGAACCAGTTGTCGTGGAACCGTTGCTACAAGGTTTACTGTCAATACCGCGCACACAATACTGCGATTTTCAATACCGCGCACGATCGTTACCGCGCACGATCGATACCGCGAATTTGTTCAATCCAGCTTATATTTCATATCTATAAATACCTCCATCCAGCTTCTATTTCTCGCTCGTTATTTTAGTCAATCCAACTTCTATTTCTATTTCATATATAAAAATACCCTCATCCAGCTTCCATTTCTCATGCTTTATTTTCTTCAATCCAGCTTCTATTTCACACATAGAAATACCTTCATCCAGCTCTTATTTCTATGGATTACTCAGACTCATTCATTGTCCGCAGTCTTTAACAGTCTTATCGGGAGCATGGTTAGCTTAGTTTTTAGTTTAGGCCCTAGTTCTTTCCGTGATGTTTTCCACGTCTTCTTCTTCCCGTCTCTCTTTCGTGACTTTTGTTTATCTTATCCTGCTACGATACATGCACTTGCAAAATCCTTCTCGGCCATCTATGGTGATGGTGTGCTGCATCTAGTCTGTTCACGTAATGGGCCAAGGCTCGGATTTGGGAAAAACGAATGTAAAATTTCCGAATGGGAAAAACTTAAACCCAATCTGAATAAATTCATACAAATTCTATAACGGACTGGGCCTTTACTCGGGTGACAAATATTTCGAACATCAGAGCTATGGAAAATGTATTGTCCATCTATCGCTTTCAGCTATCGTTGGGTGCAATTTTCTAAGAGTCGTTACTTGATTAATAATATTATACAAAATAATCTTCTTTGGTTCTCTGCCGTCAGGCAGGTTCATATGTCCAATGACGCCACGCATATCTCTTCTGTGCATCCATCTTCAGCCCTCTGTAACCGTCCAAAATAATAAACAACGAAAAACGTTCTTTGCAAAAATATTTCAACAGTAAGAGCATCGTTACCATCATAACTAATTATGTGTTATGTTACCCAGTAATTAGGCCTGCCTTGATACTCAACAGCAACAGCGCAACAGTACGATTATGTAAACTTGGATTAAATTAGAACAACGCAATAATAGCAACTTCAATAATAAAACAGTGCGATGAAGTGAAAGTGCCGACTAGACACAAGAACAAAGGGAAATTAAATTGAACTGAAATATGTTCCAAAAACAGAAGAAAATAAACAAAAGATTCTTAAATATTATGTCGTCCAACAGGAATACTCATTTTTACCAGCAATGCTCGTTCTATGAAAAAGTTGATCTGCTTGAATCACTTTAGGCCTATGCGAATTATTGATTACGCCCAATGTCCAGGCTTCCACTTTCTTCTCTGTTCACAAGTTCTGTCGAAGAATATCTATAACAACAAATACTTCGGGTAATTTATGGTTGTGACTTCTGCTTCTTTAATGACTTGTAGAAACGTTTTTCTTTTACAAATCTTGAAAAGGAATGGCCTGCATGTAACTCCACATAACGTCCATTCCTGTATTTCAAACGAAGTGAATAAAAAAATCACTTGACACATCCAAAATAATTGCGTTAGAATGTTCGATGGTAAAACTGGGATGAGCAAAGCTTTTTCCAAGGACGAATTTTAAGATAGTTTTGCAAGTTGCAACTTATGAAAACATTAGCCAATCACAGAGTGTAATTTTGCATGGCGTTTCAGATTTGAACAGCGTGAGAACGCTTTCTGACACAACTTGCAGAGATGTTGTTTCTTCCCAAAATGTATTCTCGTGTGGACCTTTAGACATCTGTTATTTTTAGTTTTATATTCGCATAATTGGCATTGGTATGGTTTCTCTCCGTTATGAAGTTCTGAATGCCTTTTTAGATTATAAGATCGGAGAAACCGTTTTGGACATGCCTGGCATTGAAATGATTTTTCTCCAGTGTGGCTTCGAACATGATCTTGCAGTTGACAAACGCGGTAATAACTTTGTTTACATATCTCACATTGGTATGGTCTGTCTCCGGTATGGATTCTAACGTGACTTTTCAGTGTCGAATGTCTGGAAAATGTTTTATTACAAACGATACAGAGAAATTGTTCCTTGGCAGAATGAGTTTTTTCATGACTTTTCAGACCTGACATGTATGAGAACGTTTTCTGGCATATCCGGCAAAGATATGGTTTCTCTCCAGTATGTTTTTTCATGTGCACCTTGAGATTACATCGATATTTAGTTTTAAACTCGCATAAGCTGCATTGATACGGTTTCACTGCGCTATGAATTCTTGCATGAACTGTAAAACTGTCCGATCGAGAAAAGCGTTTTTGACATACAGGGCATTGGTAAGGCATCTCTCCATTATGGATTCTTGAATGGCATTGTAGATGGCGATTCTGAGTAAAACGTTTTTGACATACTTCGCATTGGAAAGGCATCTCTCCAGTATGAAAACTATGAATTTTTGAATGGTTTCTTAGACTGTAAAGCTGATAAAAACGTTTTTCACATATTTGGCATTGGTAAGGTTTCTCACCGGTATGAATTCTTGCATGACATTTTAGATTTGACGAACCAAAAAAACACTTCTGACACACTTGGCATTGATAACGCTTCTCTCCAGTGTGGATTCTCATGTGGCCTTTTAGACGTGAAGAGTAGGCGAATGTTTTGTTACATACCAGGCAATGGTGTGCTTTTTCTCCAGTGTGGATTTTCTTGTGCTTCTGTAGGTCACGGAAATGCGTAAATATTTCTTGGCAAATCTCGCAATCGTGTGTTTTTGATCTGGAATCGCTTTCCTTGTTTTCTTTCTTGTGACAATCCAGAACAGATGGTTTCTGGCATAGCTGAGGATTTTCTGTCTTCTCTTGTGCTGCATTTCCAATGCAATCGTCCGATGAACGCTTGTAATAATTTTTTCTCGACGTCATTAATAACTGTGAATTGTCTGAATTAATTAGTGAGATCTGATTTTCACAGAAATAATATATGCTTGAAACACTGACACTCTTCAAGACCTTGCGGATTGTAATTGTTTGCTTACTTCGTCAATTCTTATTTGAATTGGGGCTTTTAATCTATGCATTCTGTACAAATATAAAACAGAACCGTGTCCATTTGTTTAAAGAACAAATGCCGAAAGATTTCTCTGAAGGACCACAGGTCGAATAGCTCAATGTCACTTTTTACAATTATGTAGAATTGAAGAACAACGCGAGAAGTCAAAGTTTAAAGTCGAGCACCACAGGATATTAAAAGGAGTAAAAAATACGTTGCAGATTCGAATCCTTAACGGTCATAGGCGAAACACTGCCAGTTATTCCCACCACAAATTTTAAAATTGGTTACGGTCACCATTAGTCATCGATATTATGGGTAATTTTAAGATAGACCTAGTGAATGGAAGGGAGGAGATAGGTCACCACCTCTTCCGAGGCTACGGCAGATAGCCTTATCTTATGGATTTCAAATGATTTACCTTTTTATCGTTCAGCGACGTAAATTATTCGCCATTGCGCGTGAGTTTCAGCAATTATTAGTCAAATACAAGTTTCATTGAAGATAAGAATTCTTGCTGAATTGAATTTTATTGGCTGAACTAGAAGTTTGATTAACGAAAAGATTTCTGATGAACAACCATGCAGAAGAATTGATCTTAAAAAAGCACAATTAAACAGAAGTTGCAGGTCTATTTGTGAGAATAGGCCTAATTCCAGATTTAATGTGAGATGGAATGTTTTAAAGGATCTCATGCTAAAATAGAAGTGGGGTAAAAGTGCATTTTAGCGTATTTTATTCGAAACCGCTTAGGTCAAAATAAATAGCGTATTTTTTTGTTTGTGTGCGTTTTCGAACTTCCGCAGGTATTTTCATCAATCCGACTTCTACCTTGGCATGTATAACTGAGAAATGGAAGGTGGATTAAGGTATCATCCAGCTTCTGTTGCAGCAACAATTTTTTTCATCAATCCTGATTCTATTTAAATAACAATTATTTATTTGTCAGCAGCCAAGCTCTCATTTCATTAAGTATCTGTTCCTCAACCCGCTTCTATTTAAGGGAAATAATTTTGATCAATCCAACTTCTATTTCTCAGGCTCGGGCGTTATTTTTGTCCATCCAGCTGCTATGTCAGCCATTAGATACCTTAATCCACCTTCCATTTCTCAAGTGTTTTCGCATCAATTCAGCTTCTATTTCACCAAGAAGTTTTCACCAATTCAGCTTTCTATATACTTTTCAAAAGAAATATGAACCGTTATAACGATTTCATCAACGAAATATGTAAATACATACGCTAAATAATAAAATACGCTAAAATGCACCATATCGATTTCGAAATAATAAAATACGCTAAAATGCACTTTTACCTAGAAGTGGGCTTGACGAAAAAATTCTTGCTTAAGTATAATTTTGAGTAATGAGCTATGATAATGGTCAAATAATGGTAATAATAACAATAATGATCTTGCAAATTTCGAAGCCAGAAAAGCACACACGTTCACCGAATATTAGGCATAGGCCTGCCATGTTTAATTTGTTTATGCAGTCCTTTTATTGTTGACTTAACGAGCGACAGAAATGTATGAGATAATAGGCCTAGGGCCTAATCACACAATATTAATCGAGGCTCACCAGTTAATTGTGAGACTTAGTATATTAAATGACATTTAAATGAACAATTTGAACATCCATCTGAAATGGTCAAACGCTAAAAAGTTGAGGAAGTTGACTGATAATCGAATGAGTAACATGAATTAATTTTTAAACAGAAGATTTGCAACTGACCAAGTGGCGTAGAGAACGGAAGATCGTTATAATAGTGACGTCATCAGAATTGGTGCTCATACATTTAGGCTAATAAAAAAAGGAAATTCATATTGCATACAAGAGGTGACCATAATTCACTCTTCATACATTAATTATTCGTTTCTTCAATAAAATTAAGTTGACGCAGGCCTTGGATATGACGAAATACAATAGTCCGCTGACCTAATTTGGAGCGACAAGTAAAAGGAGGCACCATGCATGACGCCCGCCTGGCTCTGACCGAGGCAGCGACCGAGGGAAAGGAAGCCCTCCATCAGATCCCTACAGGTTCCTTACAGAGCGCCGCTCTAGAATTATAATAGGCCTACTTCATGTAGATTTTGGCGAAACCGAGGAAATCGACTTCAAAGTTTGGTCACTGTATTAGGCCGAAAATTATAAATTGGATCGTTTTGCAGTGTAATTCGAATAGGCCTGCTTTCCGGTGTAAAGGTTTCAAATTACCCCCTCCTAAACATTACCCCCCGGTAACTTGAAACCGGTCTCAGATTACCCCCCCGGAAACTAGATTTGCATCAATCATCGCACTTATTGGACTAATAAAATCAGAAAAATCATCCCGCTTCTTGTTTTGGTCTGCAGAATATCATCCGTCATCCCACTTCGTGTTTTTTATCAATATTTTGATCCGAAAAAAAATATTAGCCTCGAAGCCATATTTTGTCCATGTAATTTCAGCGGCGATTAGTATTTTAGTTACAGATGAAAATATTGATAACAAACCCCGAAGTGGGATGACGGATGAAAATCTTCAGACCAAAACAAGAACCGGGATGATTTTTTCGATTATTTTAGTGCAATAAATGCGATGATTGATGTAATTTACAGTTTTCAGGGGGGTAATGTTTAGGAGGGGGTAATCTTAAACCTTTAGGCTACCTTTATTTTGTGCAATCTAAATGCAGTTAAAACACCATGCATTGCATCCATCTTAAATTTAAAAAAAGACTAGGCCTACCACTATCACTACCAAAAACACTAAACACCTCCCCAAATTCGTCACAACCACAGTACAAACGACAACAAAATAACGACAATCATAATAAAAAATTATGGTATTTAAATCACAATAATAACGATAACAGGAAAATGAAACAGTTGTGACAATAACAATGACAAAATTAGTTATAGGCCTGAATTAGGGCCTCATGAAAGTACTAACATCAAAATCCGGTTCATATCATGGTGAAGATTTTTCCAAAGTTTTATTAAAACGAACAATTTGATTTCGAACAACAACACAAGCCTATGCCTACTCAAAATATTCGACACTATAGAATATAGATCTACGCATTAGTCTATCTCAGTCCGTTAAGAATCGAATAGGCTACTACGGTACGTCTTTACTCTGTCCGTCGAGCCTCGAACTGCCTTCCTCTCAAAAATGAAATGTTCAGGGCTTAACGACACTGTTTCATATCGAAGATGATTAGTGTCGGAGGCAGAGAACAACCTCACACTCCACGTTTATATTGCGACCGAGCCACCCGCTGTAAAGATCCGACCGGGAATTGAACCCGGTCCGCCGGCGCGGCGAGCGGGCTACAACCCACTCGACCACGCAGGATCCTCTGAGCCCTGAGTCACATTCTTATACTCCACACCAGCTAAACCCTCACTATAGTTTTCACCACTCTCACGCTTTCCGGCAGACCACCCTCATCGATCAATCATGGGTCACAGTTATAACCTAGGCCTATAGGGCAATCTACCGGTGTCGTACAAAAGTGCGCCTGTCATTAAGTGCACAAAGTCAAACGACCTATGCAGGTCACATCCGCTATTATTATAGTCGCTATTTGTCACAATCATCATCGTTAACGTCGGTAATCATCACCTCCATGATTCATTCCGCTGGCACTGAGCGAGTACCGGTAGGTCAATAGAATTTACGACTCGAACCAAAGAAAACTTTGCTTACGCCTAATAATATTATAGCAACCAAGACAATAGAAATAAAATTCTTCATAGATGTTGGTTCCAGGCAAAGAAACTAGCCCACTCTAATCCTCCAATGACGTGATTTTTAGTTAAACTGCTTAAGATACAATTATTGATGATGTCGATAGCCTATCTGTTCTTCAACGATTGATTTTTTGTGTACAGTAATTACACATTGATCGATGATTGATAACTATTCGTCTACATTGGGTCAGTCGAATAATCAAACGTAGCCTACTCGGTTAGGCCTAGGCCCTACTTGGGTAAGATCTCCGGATACGAGGAGAACCTACCAAGTATAGCCTAATAACGGACTAGACCTATACTCTGGTGACAAATAATTCGGACTTCACAGCTTTGGAAAATTTATTGTAGATAGACCACATCTAACGCTTTCAGCTGGGGATGGGTGCAATTTTTTAAAGTCGTTACTGGGTTAATTATACAAAATAATAAATATCGTAAAAACTTTATTTGCTAAGATATTGCAACAGTAGCGGGCATAGTTACCATCAGAACTGATAATGTGTTAAGTTGCCACAGCAATTAGCCCAAGTCTGCCCAACTTTGATACTCAACAGTATCAACGCGAAAGTGCGACTATGTAAACTTGGATCAAATGAGATCAACGCAAAAAAGCTACATAATAATAAAATAGTGTGATGAAATGACATCATATCAAAGTGTCGACTAGACACAAGTCTAAAGACTAACTTAATTTAACTGAAATATGTTACAAAAACCAAAAAAGAGGATCCGTTAATATGACGTCCGACAGAGATACTGCAGTTGTAGTAGCAATGCTCGTTCTATGAAAACAACAATTGATCTGCTTGAATCACTTAATGCGACTTAGTGACTTCTGTTGCTTTAAAGACACGAAGATTGCGAAACTTTTTTTAAATCTTGAAAAAGAATGGTCCCTCTCAACATAGGGTTTATTCCTGTATTTAAACGAAGTCAGTCTAGTCCAAGTGTTTCTTGACACATCTGAAATAATTGCAATAGAATTATCCTTGGAGTAACTGAAATGAGTAGGTCTGTGGCTTTCTCAAGGACGAATTCTAACGTAATTGTGCAAGCTGCAACTTTTGAAAATATGTTACAAGCCTTAGTCAAACACGGTGTGGGATTTTGCATGATGTGTCAGACCAGAAGAGAACGAAAACGTTTTCTGACACATCTGAAATAATTGCGTTAGAATGTTTCCTGGAATGACGGGAATGAACAGATCTATGGCTTTTCTCAAAGACAAATTCTAACATAACGTTTTGTGCAAGCTGTAACTTTGGAAAATGTGTTACAAGCTCTAGTCTTCTGCTGCTTTAAAGACATAAATATTGCGAAAGGTTTTAAAAAACAAGTCTTGACACAGAATAATCTTCTCAACATAAGAGTTCATTCCTGTATTTCAAACGAAGTCAGTGTAAATGTTTCTTGACACATCTGAAATACTTGCGTTAGAATGTTCCCTGGAATGACTGGAATGAACAGATGACTGGAATGAACAGATCTGTGGCTTTTCTCAAGGACGAATTCTAACGTAATTGTGTAAGCTGTAACTTTGGAAAAGGTGTTACAAGCCTTAGTCAAACACGGAGTGAGATTTTGCATGATATTTCAGACTTGAAGAGCATGGGAACGTTTTCTGACATATCTGGCAAAGGTAAGGTTTCTCCTCAGAATGTATTCTCGTGTGGACCTTTAGATTACTTTTGTAATTAGTTTTAAACTCACATAGCTGGCACTGGTATGGCTTCTCTCCAGTATGGAGTACTGAATGCTTTTTTAGATTATAAGATCGGATAAACCTTTTTGGACATGCCTGACAGTGAAATTGTGTTACTACAGTGTGGATTCGAAGATGGTATTTCAGATGAGAAATTTGGGAATACCATTGTTTACATATCTGACATTGGTATGGTCTTTCTCCAGTATGTATTCTCGTGTGGACCTTTAGATTACTGCTATTGTTTGCTTTAAACTCACATAATTGGCAGTGGTATGGTTTCTCCCCAGTATGAATTCGTTCATGTTGGTTTAGATTAGAAGATTTGGAAAACCGTTTTGGACACGTACGGCATTGAAATGGATTTTCTCCTGTGTGGCATAGAACATGATTACGTAGAGAAGAAGAACTGGGATAACTTTGTTCACATATTTCACATTGATATGGTCTTTCTCCCGTATGGATTCCAATGTGACTTTTCAGTGTTGAATATCTGGAAAATGTTTTTTCACACACGACACAGAGAAACGGTTTCATTTCAGAATGAATTTTTTCATGACTTTTCAGACCTGACCTGCATGTGAATGCTTTCTGGCATACCCGGCAAAGGTATGGTCTCTCTCCAGAATGTTTGTTCATGTGTTCTTTCAGATAACTTGGATATTTAGTTTTGAACTCGCATTCGTTGCATTGGTACGGTTTCACTGCGCTATGAGTTCTTGCATGACATGTAAGACTGGCAGATCGAGTAAAGCGTTTTTTACAGACAAGGCATTGAGAAGACATCTTTCCATCGTGAATTCTTGAATGACACCGTAGAGTGGAACTCTGAGTAAAACGTTTTTGACATTTTTGGCATTGGAAAGGCTTCTCTCCGGTGTGAATTCTTGAATGACTTCCTAGATTTCCACGCTGATAAAAACGTTTTTGACATATTTGGCATTGGTAAGGCTTCTCTCCGGTATGAATTGTAGCATGACGTTTTAGATCGGAGAAACACAAAAAACACTTCTGACACACTTGGCATTGGTAAGGCTTCTCTCCAGTATGAATTGCATCATGACATTTTAGATTTGAGGAACGTGAAAAACACTTCTGACACACTAAGCATTGATAAGGCATTTCTTCAGTACGCCTATGGATTCTAATGTTTCTGTAGACTGTGATAAAACTTGCTTACATAGACCTACCTCACACCGAAATCGTTTCTCTCTAGTGTGGATTCTACTGTGTGTTTTGAGAAGCACGAAGTATGGGAATGTCTTGTTACATACTGGGCAATGGTTTTCTTTTCCTCTGTATTCCTATGGGTTTTCTTGTGCTTCTCTAGATCACGGATGTCTGGAAAGATTTTGGAGCAAATCTCGCAATTGTGTCTTTTGCTCCGAAGTCGTTTTCCTTGTCTTCCTTCTGGTGACAATTCAGCACAGATGATTTCTGACACAGCCGAGGACTTTCTATCTTTTCGTCTTTTGCATTTCCAGTGCGATCGTCCAATGAAGTCTTGTAATCAATTATTCAGAATTTCATACCAGATTTTCGCGAAAGATAAATTTGTATCACTGACCTCTCCAAGTTTCTGCGGATGGAAATTAGGCCTAAATATTTCCTAACTTCGTCAACCCTTGCTTGAATTTTGCCTTGTAATAGTCATTCAGTAGCCTACAAATCTAAAACAGTACATTGTCCATTTATTTCCAGAACAAAATGTCGAAAGATTTCACTGCAGGAAGACAAGTCGATTCTAAAGCTCATCACGCACTCATTTAATATCACGCAATGTTTTAGAAAATTTTGAATAACCACGCGAGAAGCCATCGTTTAAAGTCGAGAACCACAAGAAATGAAAAATAATTTAAGATACGTTGTAGATTCAAGGCCTTAAAAGTCATTGGCGAAATACTGGCAATTATGCCGTACACCACCAATTTTAAAGTTGGTGGTCATAGTCACAATTACACTGCCCATCGATCGTTAGGATAGAATGAAATGAAGCGGCAGAGGTAGCTAGTCACCACGTCTTTATACAGCAGCTCATGAATTGCAAATGACTCTTTTTTATAGTTTAGCGATAAATTATTCGCTATCGCATGGGTCTCAGCAAATAGAAGATAAGAATTCTTGCAAATAGAAGCCCGATCGAAAAAAATAATTTTGGCTGAAATGGAAGTAGGATTAATGAAAAGATTTCTGTTGAACAAGCAGATGTATTGTTATAAAAAAAATCGCAATAAAATAAAATTTGTAGGCTATTGGTTAGAATCATTCCACATTATATGCAAGACGGAATGTTTATTATGTTTTACACGATTTCTTGCCAAAAATAGAAGTTGGCTAGATGAAAGAAGTATTATAATTTTGAGTAATAAAATATAATAATGCCCCAATAAGCGGGTTGAAATAACAAGTCTTTCGACATTTCAGTGACCTAATTCTACACAAAAGTGACCAAATTCTACACTTCTACAGGACGTTGCATTAAACATGGAGAATATTAATGGCTTAGATTACATATAACGTGTTGAAATGTTGATGCTTTAAGAAAATTTTGCCGCGATTATCGTGCATTAAAAATTAATCGATGTAGGCTAAAAGAAAGAAGTTTTGATGTCACGCGTTGTGTGTTTTACAATAAAAATATTTCTGATAGACTCAGCGTTACGGTTATAGCCTTTTATTTGGTCATGCTCAGAATTGCACCAAAGGTTCATGCGAGCGCTCGACCCGACCCACAGCGCATGCGCATACGAAACATGAATTCCGTTATTTACGAGTCCAGAAAAGCATAAGTTCACCGAAATTTAGGCATGCTACGTTTCGACAGGAATGATAATGCAATAACATATATATATAGCCTATCATAATATCAATTGACGCTCGCCAGTTTTGAGCCTTATTACAAATACATGAACATCCATCTGAAATCTTAAAACACTAGAAAATTGCGAAAGTTTATTGAAAATCGAACGATTAATATTAATAATTAGTTTTTAAACAGTAGGCTATATTTGCAATTGTCCGGAAGTAAACAGGAACGGAAGGCTGTTTTGAGTAATGACGTCATCAGTCTTGGTGTTCCTACATTAATTTTAATTAAGGAATTTTTATAACGCTTACAAGAGGTGGCAATCTACTCTAAATGCATACAAATAATTCTATTCGTTTCTTCAACAAATTTAGTTGACGTAAGCCTACCGTCAGTGGTTAGGCTAATCCAGCGTTTCCTAAAGTGAGTGCCGAGAAACGAGGCGAGTACAAAGAGTAACTGTTGTAGGCCTAAATAACATAATTTTCAGTGTCAAATTTTAGCCTACTACAAGACTTAGGCCTAGTACAAAGACTCTAATATTATCTTTGCTTAGTCTACAATACAACATTTCAAGCGGGATTGACATAGGCCTATCTTCCGGAAAAATTCGAGAGGTCTTGCTTGCATATATAGGCCTAGGCTAGCCTAATTTCCCTTCCAAATTGACATAAGCCTATCTCCCGGAAAAATTCGAGAGGTCTTGTTTGCATATATGGCCTAATTTCAATTCCAGATTGATTGGCCTAGGCCTACCAGTAAACTGACAATCTTTTCGCATAATTCTATACCGTTCATGTTTATAAATAATATATATATATATATATATATATATATAGGTCCTAAATATAATTATATTATATACCATTTATTATTTAGGCTACTCGTCAGTATAATGTAGCCTACTAAGAAAATGTAATCGGCTACGAAAGCAGGCCTAGGCCTATAAAATAAAATTATAGTTCTACTAACCAAAATTGTACGTCAGAAGAAATAAAACTGGTCCAAGGGTTCGTAAGTATCTGGCTCAGCGATCATTGACGATCGCCTAAAACAGTGGAGGGGAATTAGGGCTTTTTTTCATACCAGTTAATTTGTTTTTTGATGACCGGAAGTGCTCAAAATAAATTAAAATGTGTGAAAATGTCGATTTTTTTGCGACGTAAACCGACAATGGCATAATTTTTTTGTTTCCTATTGATTGTCGATAGATATTCATGTTTTTTGTTTTGATTGTACCTAAAAAGACTTATAACTAGTTTTCATAGTTGAATATTTGACTTTATTATATATAGGCCTAAACTATTCTTGTATACATAAATCACACAGAATCCAACATTTTACTTATGCTTAAGTACACGTTCTGTGAAATCTACGGGTGCCCATGGAAAAAATTCATAATTTCGAGGTGCATTCATATATTTTAAACCTAAATATATCTTTTTGTGCAGAAATGCATGCTGAATCCATTGGTGTATTACAAGTTATGATATCTCAAACCAAACCCAAAATCCAGGGGGGTGGTAACCACCACCCTTGGTAGTCAGTGTTACAAAATAACGTGGTAGCCCGAGGGTTAAGCATACATGTACAATTGAATAGTTGGGATCAATAAAAATATATCTATGTCTAATGTGAATGTGTCACCTCCCGTAAGATATATAAATTTCCTGTTCAAACAACATGCGCATGTCTGATGACGTCACTATTATCAACGACATCCTGCTGCTCTACTCTACTTTGTAAGTTGTAAATCAACTATTTGAAAATTAATTCATGTTAACCGTTCGATTATGAACTAGCTATCGTAGGTTTTCTATTGTTTAACCATTTTCAGTTGGATTGAACGTTTGATTATCAATCAGCTTTGGCGCAATTTTCCATATAATATTATGTATTCACATTTCAGTATGAAAAATGTCATTTATTATAATTGTTGTCGGTGTAAAGTCTCATAACGGTACTTATGGGTTATTTCACCTGATTTATTATTTTTATTTTTAATTTAATTTCATTTATCACATTTCGTCACAAATAATTATATAATTATGTCAATCGCGTCATTGAATAGTTGCTATCCAGCTTCTATTTAGATAACAATTTTGTCAATCCAGCTCCAGTTAGGCAAGAACATTTTCATCAATCCAGCTTCAATTTCAGCAGAATGACTGCACTAGCCCTAGAACTAACCCTAACCGACCCTCACGACGCCTAACCTGAGCGCTAACCGACCCTCACGCGCTAAATCCCGCTTCTATTTCGTCAGCAAATATTTTTCATCGAATATATAAATTTTAAATAAAAAATAAAAAATAATAAATCAGGTGAAATAACCCATAAGTACCCTCATAACTAGCATGTATACCGCAATTAATATTACCGTATAAGCCTATGTGCCATTAATGCCAATAATAAATTTTAGGCTGTTTAAACATACATGTAGTTTGTCTAAAATTCGGTGATCAGGCTATTGTGGCTTCGTAAATTGTTCGATCACTAGGCCTATAAGCATTATTATTTTGACAATCCTGGGAACGGCGGTCGTAAATTTCGAAATATGGCTGTGACTAACGGACCGCCAGGCGGCCCTCGAATTTCAAATACTAGCGGACCGCCAGTGGCGGCCGTCCAATACGGAATACTAGCGGACCGCCAGACAATATGGCTGCCAACGAATGCAATAAAATTAGAGCGCGATGTAGCGATCGACGATTGTTCATCAGTTCAGCTTCAATTTCAGCAGAATGACTGCGATAACCCTAAAACTAACCCTAAACGACCCTCACGACGCCTAACCTGAGTCCTAACCGACCCTCACGCTTTGCATGCAGGGATGAGTGGTATAATTTGGGACCGCTGTTGACAGGATTATCAAATTATATTTACACCAAAATTTATCTTCGTTAATCAAACTTCTATTTATACTATCGTCTAAATGGTTTCTCGTTTCCCTTCTCCTTGTTTCTATAATTTTATTTTTTGTCCGACATAAAACAAACTATCGGTAACTGCCGCCATTGTAACAATATTCAAGAATCAAGACTCGTTACTCATGTGACAGGTTACACGTGACTGGCGGTCCGCTAGTAATTAAAATTGGACGGCCACCTGGCGGTCCGCTAGTCACTTGGTTTTTATATTGTGTATATTATTATAGTCCGTGTTTTCAGCTCGCTGTTTTACGCATCTCGCCGTTTAAAATTTATAAATTCGATGAAAAATATTTGCTGACGAAATAGAAGCGGGATTTAGCGCGTGAGGGTCGGTTAGGGCTCAGCTTAGGCGTCGTGAGGGTCGGTTAGGGTTAATTCTAGGGTTAGTGCAGTCATTCTGCTGAAATTGAAGCTGGATTGATGAAAATGTTCTTGCCTAACTGGAGCTGGATTGACGAAAAAATTGTTATCTAAATAGAAGCTGGATAGCAACTATTGAATGACGCGATTGACATCAATTATTTCGACACTGAAAACATTGTTTCGGAATTTACGACCGCCATCGGAATTTACGACCGCCGTTCCCAGGATTGTCATTATTTTAATCAAACAGACATCTATTTAGGGAAGAATTCTTTTCGTCAATTCCACTTCTTATACGGTAGTCTGTAGAGTAGGCTAATTGATAACACCCTGGCGAAGAATGCGAGAGGTAGCGAGTTCGAGTCCCCGTTGGGTGAACATGCTTTGTAGGTTGCTAATAGCGCCGTGTAGGCCTATTGCAGGCTTCTAGTATGTTAAATAAGATTACTGCTTAATTTGTAAATGTAAAACGCAGTGCGTTCACAGGCGTTGATTTAAAAAAATATTATTTATTCAAGAAATCGTGTAATCCAAGGTCCAACTTAAATTTAACCTGGAATTATTTTTCAGCAATACAACAACTGTTTAGTTCAGATTTGTATGAATCCAATTTGAACTGCTATTTAAGCAGATTTATTTTTGCTAATCCTGATTCTATCTGAGAAAAATTTATTTTCGTCAATCGGTCTCCTATTCATCAAAAATTCTTATCTTCAATCCTACTTCTATTCTAACAAAACTGAAACCCATGGAATAGCCTAGCGAATAATTTACGTCCCTAAATTATAATCTTTTTATTTTATTTATTTATTTCTCCATTTTTAAGCCCCCTTAAGCTCACTACTCAGAGGCGTTCCAGACTACAGCGCGGACTCTGCATCGAAGTTTCACGCCGAAGCGCCCGAGCAATTGCGAGTGAAGGACTTGCTCAAGGTCCTACGCAGCGGCTTGAGATGGATTCGAACCTGCAATCCTCCGGCTGCAAGGCAACGAACACACCCACTACACCATTGCGCCCCACATTTAGTACATTTTATATATATAAATTTATTATATATATATATAAATAATCGATAAATCTGCCGTATAAATTGGTGGTAACTGGCAGTGACACGGTATGCAACCACGAGGCGTCTGGTTTAGTGTTCTAAATCGCAAATCGATATGTATATACAATTATGCAGTATGTATGTATATATAATTATAATACAGTATTATTATTTACGTGTATAATTATGCGTATATACATATATATTAAAATACTAGTCATAGCCGATTAACAATATTATTGTCCATAAGAGTTTCATTAGCCGTGTGATTAAGCGTCTTACTGAAGTTTAGCCAAAACACCCCTCCCACCTACACCTGTCAATCACCAGAGGGCCACAGCCGCCACACCCTTTCAGTAGACGTATAACAGACTGCGTGTGTTTTAATGAAGACTCCAAATGCAACGTCCATCTTACCCCATAACTGGATAACTGGAGTAATATGGACATTAAGAAGTTGATGATTCTTTGGTTTTTGTATCGGTAGTCCATCTTACCCCGCCGTTCGTTTTCCACCCACCGTATTCTAATCGTATTGTACGCGACATTAAATGTGTTCGTGATAAGCTATTCGACTTGGCTTCGGTGAAATATCTGGACATTTCGTTCTTGAAACAAATGGACACTGTACTGTTTTAGATTCGCACTGAATGCCTATTCATAGACAAATTGCGTTGACTAAATTATCAAATATTTTCAATCCAGTTAAACTTGTAAGACGTTCAGTGTTTTCAGATCTACCTTTGTTGAAAATCAGATCCGAAGCATAAACTCCGACTATTCAGTATTCATAGTCATTTATGATGTCGAAAAAAATTTCTGACAAACAGTCATTGGACGATTGCATTGAAAATGCAACACAAGTAAAGATAGAAAGTCCTCAGCTATTTCAGGAATCATCTTTGCTGGATTGTTACAAGAAGGAATACAATGAAAATGATTCCAAAGCAAAAACGTATGATTGCGAGATTTGCCAAGAAATGTTTACGCACATCCGTGACTTACAGAAGCACAAGAAAACCCATCCTGGAGAAAAAGCACACCATTGCTTTGTATGTAACAAAACATTCGCATACTCTACAAGTCTTAAAATACACATAAGAATACACACTGGAGAGAAGCCTTATCAATGTCAAGTGTGTCAGAAGTGTTTTTCCTGTTCTTCATATCTAACACGTCATGCAAGAATTCATACCGGAGAGAAATCTTACCAATGCCAAATATGTCAAAAACGGTTTTATGAGTGTTACAGTCTAAAAAACCATTCAAGAATTCATACCGGAGAGAAATCATACCAATGCCAAATATGTCAAAAACGTTTTTATCAGCGTTACCATCTAAGAGCTCATTCAAGAATTCATACTGGAGAGATGCCTTACCAGTGCGGGGAATGTCAAAAACGGTTTTCTAAATCGGAAAGTCTAACTAATCATGGAAGGATTCATAATGGAGAGATGCCTTACCAATGCCCTGTAGGAATATGTAAAAAACGCTTTTCTCGATCGGACAGTCTTGCATCTCATGCGAGAACTCACAGCACAGTTAAACCGTTCCAATGCAGCTTATGCGAGTATAAAGCTAAATATCGACGTTATCTAACGATACACTTGAGAAAACATACTGGAGAGAAACCATACATTTGCCAGGTATGCCAGAAAACTTTCTCATGCATGGCTAGACAGAAAAGACATGAAAAAATTCACTCTGAGGAGAAACAATATCTGTGCGTCGTTTGTACGAAAACATTTTCGAGATCTTCGTCACTTAAAAGTCATGTTCGAGTCCATACCGGAGAGAGACCATACCAATGTGAGATATGTAGACGAAGTTATTCTAGTTCTTCTGCTCTTCGCTATCACGTTCGATGGCACACGGGAGAAAAGCCATTTCAATGCCGAGAATGTCCAAAACGGTTTATCGTACCTTATTACATGAAAATTCACGAGAGAAATCATACCGGAGAGAAACCATACCACTGCAAATTATGTGAATTTAGAACTAATAGTACAGATTATCTAAAGATCCACGCGAGAACGCATACTGGAGAAAAACCATACCACTGCAAATTATGTGCATTTAGAACTAATACTACAGGTTATCTAAAGATGCACACGAGAATGCATACTGGAGAGAAACCATACGTTTGCCAGATTTGCCAGAAAACCTTTTCATGGACATCAAGTCTGAGATGTCACGAAAAGACCCACTCCATGTCCGGAACAAGTTTGTAAAAACGTTCTCCAAAGTTTACAGTCTTTGACACTATGTTGAATTCCAGACTTTGGAAAGCCATTCAAATTCCACTTCTGCTGGATGACATTCTGTTTATTTTCAACTTTAGCTTGAAACGATAAATATTCTTATAGACTTTGTATGAAATTGCATGAAAGAAAATAGATGGAAATAAGCCAATCTGCATCAGGTTTGCTTCACGCGAGTCTACAATCAGTCTATATCAGTTACGTATTTGACATAATTTTGTAAACACACAAAAAATCTGAAGTATGTAGTTACTCAGTCTATGTTGTTACGCAAAAAACGATTTCATAAATATCCATTTTATATTCAAAGTAAACGTTTTAGTGCAGTATCCCTGTAGGATTGAATATATTCAAGAGCTGCTTTTGTTTTCCGTTTTATTTTACATTTTACGATCAATTTTTTAGCCTAGGCTATTACGTTTGTGTCCAGTAGGTGCTTTACTTACATTAGGCCTATTCCTCTGACGTTTTCATTCAGATAATTACTTTATGTATCTGTTTTTTTTTATTCATAAAAGTCTTACGCAGACGTACTCTCATGGTGTTGCTCCTCCGTAACCTCGTGCAAAGACACTTTTTTCACTTCGTTTGAAATAGAAGAATGAAATCATTCTGTGCCAAGGTTTGTGAGAAAAATTTTCACAATCTTCGAGTCCATAGAAAGGCAGAAGTCACAGCCAACTCTTTTTCCCTGAAATATTTCACGTTATTGCAGCTCACCAGCAACAGTTGGTCAAGAAAGAAGAAAATGGAAGCGTGGAGATACTCAATCTATGATAGAACTAATTTGCAGTTACCCGAATTCAAGTAGAACATTTTTTATTCGAAGTACGAACATTCCTGCTTCAACTGAGTTATCCTGTATGACCACATATTTAAAGTTCCTCCGTTTCATTTTGCGATGTTTGTAATTTTATTTCAGTTCAATTTTGGTAGATTTTATCCATGTGCCTAGTCGACACTTTAATTTCATCAAACTCGTCTCGTTTATTGGTTCTGTAGCTATTTCTGTGTTGTTTTCATTAATTTTTTTATTCAAGTTTTAATATTCGTACGCTCGAGTTGCTTCTGTAATTTCACACATAATCAGTTCTGCTTGTAACGATGCTCTTACTGTTGAAGTGTATTTGAAAATAAAGTTTTTGGCTTTTTGTTATTTTGTCGTAATTAACACAGAAACGTCTCTTAGAAAACTGGCATTCGTCAATAGCTGAAGAAGAAAGACGAAACTGTTCAAAACATATTACCCAAAGTAAGCCTAGTGAAAATTCTACATAGGCTATTTTTCACCCGATCATAAGCCCAGGGCATTTTTAACGTGCAGTTGTACACCAAATGTGCAGTTCTAAATGGATTTGTGCACTGATGTGCAGTTTTAGAAGCACTTCTGTACAGTTAAAACTAGCAAAAAATGGTCATTGTCCTCCAATTGGAAGTAGTTTACCATAGAGGATGGGAAGGAAAGGAAGAAGTTGAGCAGTTATAATAATTCCTTAAAAACAGCCCTGCATAGGCCCATGTTGAATTTGTATGAATTGATTCTACTGGGGATTAAGTTTTCGCTTGGGAAGTTCTAGCCTACATACGCGTGCTCCCGATAATTCAGTAGAACGATTTAAAAAATAACGAGTCTAATCGGACATATTGTAGCCTACTTTGTAGCGTCTCAAATTTGGGTTTCGCCGAGTTTATTCTAATGTTAACGGCCGCGGCCGGCCGGGTAGCCTACTTTGGATGATTCGACTGCCCACAATAATAAGCAAATAGTTATCAACTATAGATCAATGTATCGGTCTAATTCTAATTAGTTTGCCCAGTTGAAGTTCGTACAACCTTTACCACTCAAATTGAATTTTCGCGACAACCCCTCCAGATCAGAATTAAATTGCAGTGAATAATGGTCCCAGTTCAACATTTATTTTCAACAAAATCCAATGTAATTTATGATACATAACATATATATGATAATTATATAACATATATATACATGTTATATATCATATATATCATAATTTATCTGAATGATATAATTATATCACATTTATCATATATATGATAATATATATATATCATAATTATATATCATAATTATAATATATGATATATAATTATGATATATATCATATATATGATAAATGTGAAATGTAATATAATATCCTACAGATGATACAGTGGTGTAGAGGAGGGGGAACGCGGAGGAACGCCGTTCCCCCACTTTGTCCAGGGATAATGGAATATTAATAATAATACTACTAATAATAGTACATGTATTATTATAAAGAGCGTTCCCCACTTCATTTTTAGGACTACACCACTGATCATATATATCATATATCATATGTATCATCTATATAAATAAAAATGAAACTTTCCAATAGTTTGTTCCCCGTGTTCTCGAAAAGTTACACACAGATAATATTGTTTTGAAAATTTAAAAAAAACCTTCCATTCCAATAGGACAGTGTTCTTTGATGCTTTTTATCCGAAAAAACGCAATCTTTTACACAAAAAGTGAAGTTTGCATTCCGCTAGACCGCCATTTGCAAATTCAACAAAACCTCAGGGTAGCCAGATTTCCGAAACGCATTGTCCCGAAAGCACGTAAAGTCGCCCAAAAGTCGCGAGATGACCAAGTTACTGGAAGATTCGATCAGAGTTGCCCAAAAGTCGCCCAAAAGTCGCGATAGCGCATATATTTCGCTGTCGGGAAGGAATGGTGTGAGGGAGGAAAGAAGGAAGAGGGAGCGGGACGAAGAGGGAGGGGTAGGGGTAGTCGAAGGGAGGAGAAAGAGGAGAGGAGGGGGAGCGGAAGGAGAGGGGAGGGGGAGGTGGAGGCGCATGTATAATATATATGTATATAAGACCATATATATTATACATGATCATATATTAATTATATGCATCATATATGCGATATACAACAGGGTGCGCCAAAAAAGACCCCTCTAAAAATTTTGCCAATATCTTGACCAAAAGTAAGAATTTCCAAATGAAATTTTTCAGGCTTATAGACAATTCATATTTACACATGATGGCCAGATTTAATCGAAATATTTCAAACCCAACAAAAGTTATGTCGCTTTTAGGGAGGTCACCCACCGTTTTTTGACGATTCAAAAACGCGACGCAGCAAAAAGTGACGAAAAACAATCTAATTATTTTGGTCAATATCTTAGCCAAAAGTAAGAATATCGAAATGAAATTTCACCGGCGTAAAGAAAATTATTCATATCTGCACATGATGGTAAAATTTCATCAGACCATGTTTAACAGAACAAAAGTTATACCATTGTTAGGGAGGCAACCCACCGTTTTTTGACGATTCAAAGGCGAAACGCAACAAAAAGGTGTCAAAAACACGATTTTTTCTCATCTCAAATAATAATTGTTATCAAATAGCCTTTAACATTGTCCGATGATCATTATTATTACTATTTTAAAAAGAAACAGGGTGCCAGCGTAGCTGCACGTCACTGAGAAGGCACTTAGCAAGATGACAACCAAATTGATATTGAGTTTGATACATCATTTCAAAGGTCTTGTCTCAGGCATCAAAATGACACAAAAATTATTGCTGTAGCTTAATTCTAACCGAAGATATAAGGAAATAAGTGAATTAATTAAATTAATTAAATTTAATTTTTTAAAAATAATATGCATATCAATAGCATTAAAATAGATTAGCAACTTGTGTTTTGAAAAAAGTGGAAAAAAATTAAGAAAAAACCTTTCCCATGAATGTTTTCACAAATTTTTTAAGAAAAAACACAAACATACTATTTCCTCAATATCTCTGATGTGTAATCTCCGACTTAAGGCTCATTTCGGTCTGCGGCGCCACATATAATGATTGATAACTATAATAATTGGTCACCATTGGGCCAGTCGATTTTTCCAACGTACTCCCTTAGTCCTACTTGGGTAAGATCACAGTAAAAATAATCAAACTCTCGAGGATACGAGGAGAACCTACCAAGTAGAAAAGGTAAGCCTATGTTTAAAGTTCAGGACTTTAGACTCATCCATTGTTCACAGTGTTCAACAGTGTTATCGGGAGCAAACAAATGCAAACGTTCAAAAGGGAACACCTAATTTCAGAGTGAATAAATTCATACAAAATCTATAACGGACAGGGCTTATACTCTGGTGACAAAATAATATTTAGAATTTGGCAGCTTTGGAAAATTTATAGTAGCCTAGATACATCTATTGCTTTCAGCAATTGATGGGTGCTACAATTGCTATTTTTCTAAGTCGTTACTGGATTAATTATACAAAAAACCGATAGCGAAAAAAGTATATTTGCACAGATACTTCAACAGTAGGCCTAAGAGCGTCGTTACCATTAGAACTGATTGTGTTTAGTTACCGCAGCAATGAGGTCTGATTTGACACTGAAAAGCGGAATAATACGACTATGTAAACTTAGAATAATTGAGAACAACGCGAGAATGGCTACAGCAATAACAAAATAAAATGATGAAGTGAAAGTGTCGACTAGACACAAGCCTAAAGGCTAACTAAATTGAATTGAAATATGTTCCCAAAACTGATAAAATAAGAAAATGATTCCTAAATATGTCATCCAGCAAGAATGTTCAGTTGTAGTAGAAATGCTCGTTCTATGAATACAAAAACTAATCTACTTGAATCACTTTAGGCCTTGGGAATTATTGATTTAGGGATAGGCTAATGTCCAGGTCTCCAATTTGTTCAACCATTCTCATGCTAAACTTCAATAACGTAAAACGTCCAGGTAATTTTTGAATGTGACTTCTGCCTATCTAAAGACTTGTAGATTGCGAACCGTTTTTTATGCAGATCTTGGCACCGAATGGTCTATCCACACATAGGTTTCATTCCTGTTTTTCGAGCGAAGTGAATACAACATTTCTTTCTTTAAATCGTCTTAAATAAATATCTTTGGAATGTCCTCTGGAATAACTGGAATGAGCATCACTTTTATAAAGGACGAATTCTAGCATAAATTTGCACGCTGTAGCTTGTGAAAAGGTGCTAAACGTTAGTCAGATACGGAATGTGATTTTGCATGACGTTTCAGATATGACCAGCACGAGAACGTTTTCTGACACAATTGGCAAAGGTACGGTTTCTCTCCAGTATGTGTTGTCGTGTGGACCTTTAGTCCACTGCTATCACTTGTTTTAAACTCACATAATTGGCAGTGGAATGGTTTCTCTCCAGTATGAATTATTGAATGCCTTTTTAGATGAGAAGATTGGATAAATCGTTTTGGACATGCCTGGCATTGAAATGGTTTTTCTCCATTGTGGATTAGAACATGGTCTTGCAGATGAGAAGTTTTGGTGTACCATTGTTTACATATTTGACATTGGTATGGCCTCTCTCCGGTGTGTATTCTCATGTGGACCTTTAGATCACTGTTAGTATTAGTTTTAAACTCACATAATTGGCACTGGTACGGTTTCTCTCCGGTATGAATTCTCTCGTGGGTGTTTAGATAAGAAGATTGGGTAAACCGTTTTCGACATGTTTGGCATTGAAATGGTTTTTCTCCAGTGTGGATTCGAACATGATTTTAAAGATGACAAACCCGGTAAAAACTTTTCCTACATATCTCACATCGGTAAGGTCTCTCCCCGGTATGGATTCTAACGTGACTTTTCAGTATCGATTGCGTGGAAAATGTATTTTTACACACGACACAGAGAAATTGTTTCCTTTCTCCATGAGTTTTTTCATGACGTTTCAGATCTGACATGTATGAGAATGCTTTCTGGCATACCCGGCAAAGGTATGGTCTCTCTCCAGTATGTTTTTTCATGTGCTCTTTCAGGTAACTTGGATATTTAGTTTTAAACTCGCATACGTTGCATTGGTACGGTTTCACTGCGCTATGAGTTCTTGCATGACCTGTAAGAACGTTTGATCGAGAAAAGCGCTTTTTACATATTATGCACTGGTGAGGCATCTCTCCGGCATGAATTCTTGAATGAACTCCTAGATATCCACGCTCAGAAAAAAGTTTTTGACATATTTGACATTGGTAAGGCTTCTCTCCGGTATGAATTCCAGCATGACGTTTTAGATTTGAGGAGCGCGAAAAACACTTCTGACACACTAGGCATTGATAAGGCATCCCTCCAGTATGGATTCTAATGTTTCTGTAAACTGTGACAAAAATTGATTACATACCTCACACTGAATCGTTTATCTTTAATGTGGATACTACTGTGTCCTTTAATAAGTTCAGAGTACGCGAATGTTTTATTACCTACTGAACAATGGTCCGCTTTCTCTCCAGTATGTGTTTTCTTGTGCTTCTGTAGATCACGGATGTAGGCCTAAGCAAATAGTTTTGGGCAAATCTCAAAATCGTGTCTTTTTTGCTCCTGACTAATTTTAGTTGTCTTCCTACTGGTGACTATCCAGCACAGATGATTTCTGACACAGCCGATGATTTTTATGTTTTCATCGTTTGCATTTCCAATACAATCGTCCAATGCATGCTTGCAAGAAACTTTTTTGTGACGTCTCTAATAACTATGATTTGTCTAAATTACAGATTCATACTTGGTTTTCACAGAAAAATAAATTTATTTGTAATACCAATCTTCTTCAAGTTTCTGTGGATTGAAGTTAATTGCTAACGTCGTCAACTCTTGTTTGCATGTTGCTATTTAACATTCAGTACAAATCTAAAACATTATATGCAAAAATTATGCATACATTGTCCATTTATTTCAAGAACATAGCCTAGGCCTACATGTATGTCAAAAGATTTAACTGAAGCAAGACAAGCCGAATAGCTTATCGCGCAGTCATTTAATGTATGACACAAAATGTACAATAATATTGTGTTGTGTAGAAATGAAGAACCACGCGAAAAGTCAAAGTTTGAAGTCGAAAACCACAGGAAATCAAAAATTAAAAAATACACTACATATTGGAGTACTTAGCGTTCATAGGCTTAACAGGGCTTATCCAGCTCCAATTTCAGCATGTTTTCATAAATATTAAAAAATGACAGTGAAGCAGAACTCGAGTCTGGGTCTTCATCTGGGGGGGGGAGCTAACCCCGGGAAAAGATACTATTTTCATGGTAAAAAACGAGTCCATAGGCTTTGCGCTTCTGAGTAGATATTCTTGAAGAGGCGCTATATAAATGTCTGAAATGAATAACACTAACAGTAAGAAGTTATGCCTATCACCCAATAATAAAATTGGTGGTGAGAGTTACGCTAATTATTCGCCACTGCTAGGGTTTCAGCAGTGATCGTTTATCCCTACAACTTTACAAGTTGGATTCAATATAAGAATTCATGCAATATAGAAGTCCGATTGATAAAATAACAACTATATATAGGTGGATTTATAAAAAAATGACAGTGAAACAGAATTCGAGTCTGGGCCTTCTTGTGGGGGGGGAGCTAACCCCGGGAAAAGATACCATTTTCATGGTAAAAAACCAGTCTGGGCCTTCTTGGGGTGGGGGCTTATCACCCAGCCCTGATAAACTCCGCCCATGAACAGAAGTGGTGTGCTTTATGAAAACATGCTGAAATTGGAGCTGGATAGATGAAAAATAATTACTGTTTAAATGGATATTTAATTGACAAAAACGACATTGCTGAAATAGAAGGTGGATTGCGCTTTTTGTGACGTTAAAAACGTGAAAATAATTAATTAGGCTACGCTAAACTACACGTTTACCATTTTTTCATCAATCCTACCTCCACTTTGGCATGAATCATTCTCATTAATCAGGCTTCTTATTTATTTCACTAAAACGATGGATTAGCCTACCTTATAAAACTAGCACCCACCTGAGGAAGCTGATTGATAATCGAATGAATAACATAAATTTTGAAACAGTAGACGAGCAACTGAGTTGAACTGAAGTAGAGAACAGAATAATTGAATGTCGTTGATAATACTGACGTCATCAGACTAGGTGCTCATACATTTTAATAAAGGAATTTCATATCGCTTACAAGAGGTGACAATTCACTCAACATAAATTCCAAGTCGTTAGGCCTATTATTCGTTTGAATGCGCACTTGTTATTCGTTTCTTAGATAAAATTAGGTTGAAACAGATCTTCCGCACTTAGCCCATAACGCGCGGCTGACATCACCCTCAACTCCACCCCCCCCCAAAACACCGAAACCTCTACCGTCCCACATAAAATTATAGGCCAAGAAACAAATTTCCAAAAGTCTCCAACGTCAAAGATGACCCTCCTGTGCCCTAAAAGTACCCCGGAAGGCAACAGGAAATGGAAAGGGATGAGTGGATTGCCTCGGACATGACGAAATACGATATTCTGGTATTTGCATCTGACAAACTCTGTTTCATAAGTCTCTCAAGACTTTTTTCTCTCGCCGTGGCTAGGCTGGAAGCACCTCTGAGTAGGTTTCATGAAGGAGCGCTATACAATAACCAATAAAACGCATGAATGAATAGAATAACACCAAAACTTTCTTCACGTCATCATCATCATCGTTGTCGTCATCATCATCATCATCATCATCATCATCATCATCAACATCACCATCTTCATCATCATCAACAACATTCTCATCATCATCATCATCAAGAAGCGGGATGATTTTTCTAATTTTTTATGTGCAATAAATGCGATGATTGATGCAAATCTAGTGTCAGAGGGGTAACTGAAACCGGTTTAAAAAGTAGGTCTGTAAGAGGCTGCAAAGTTACATTGGTAGACCTTCGAATTTGGTCGGATTTGACTCATTCATTTTCAAAGAAGATTTGCTGAATTATCGAGTGCATACAAAATGCAGAACTTTCGAAGGTAAAACAAACCCAAAAGAATAAATTCTTAGAAATTTCACAGGGATCTATGATCGGCTGTCAAATTTGTCGAACTTTCACTGCTCTTTGAAATTTACAGCGGATTCATCTTTCAACCTCAGCTGTTGATGAATGATATTTGTCTAAGTGGCGTTGCTGGTTTAATTAGGCTTAGGCTATAACATAATAACAAATAATTATTGATAAACTTTATTTCCAAAAACACTTCAAAAGTAAGAGCATCATTACCATCATAACTGATTATGTGTGAAATTACAGTAGCAACGCGAGCATACGATCGACTGTGTAAACTCGAATAAAATGAAACAACAGAAATATGCCACATCAATAATAAAATAGTTTGGTGGAATGAAAGTGTCGACTAGACACAAGGATAAATGCTAGGCTATTGAAATTGAACTAAAACACGTCGAGGATCCTTAAACATGTCGTTGTTGGTTAGGCCTACTCCCTTGAAATAGGAATAGGCCTACTCGTACTTTGATTTAAAAAATCTATTTGCGAATTAGCCTATCATAGATTGAGTAGTTTCACATTTCCATTTTCTTCTTTCTTCTCCAACTGTTACCGGTGAGCTACAATAACGTCAAATATTTCATGAATAATTTGATTGTTACTTCTGCCTCTCTAAAGACTCGAAGATAGCGAAAACAAATTTCAAAAACCTTAGGACAGAGTGGCTTCATTCCACTATTTCAATTAAGTGAATAAAAAACGTGAATCGACACGAGGTTGCGGAACACCGTGAGAGTAGGCTGCGTAAGATTTGTTAAGAAACGAAGCTGATGATCTTTATAGATAAGAGATTTAATAGGATTAATAACAGAAATGTCTCAGAACTTAAACGCCATTAGCTCTCCTTGCACGGAAGCTTAGTCAAGAACTAAGGAACAAGAACATCCGACTATACAACAGTAGAGTCAACATAGTCGTTACTATAGCGCCACTTATAAAGTTCAACACCCCTCCTTAACGACTAATTTATCCTAATAACAAAATATACTGTTCTCTCAATTTAACCCAATTTCACAAGTAAACTTCCTAGTTTTAACTGCTTCTAGAGGTTTAGTTAAGAGATCAGCTATCATATGTTCACTAGGACAATACTTAATGTCTTAATGTCTAGTTCCTTATTTCTGTACATTTATCGAACAAAATGATATTTAGTTCCGATAAATCATCCAGATCTTTCATAACCAGAGTTTCATTCATAAGATCTTCAAAGTCCTTGATCATTGAAACTTTTGTTGCTGCCACAATTAAGTCATCCACATTAATTGAAATATAAATCCATCCATCATCGTACTGTTTTGAATATAGACATAGATCATTATCACTTCTCTTGAATCCGTTAGTGATAAGTACTTCATTGAGCTTTTTGTTCCATTCATTCGCTCCTTGCTTGAGTCCATATAAATTCTTTTCCAGTTTACAGACAACTTCTGCAGCGCCTTTCTGATATCCATCAGGTTGTTTCATGTAGACTTCATGAGATAAATCACCATTCAGATAAGCTGTTTCCACATCATAGTGTTTTACCGTCATGCCTTTAAGTCCTGCTATAGTCAAGATAGTTCTCAATGTTGATGGTTTTGCCACAGGAGCAAAAAACTTCATCATAATCTTCTCCAAATTTCTGAGAATATCCTTGTGCCACTAAACGTGCTTTATATCTTGTTATATTTCCTGTTTCATCCCTTTTGATTTTGTAAACCCATTTACTACCAATTGCTGTTTTGTTTTCAGGTAGTTCTGTAACCTTTTGTACCTTTTTCATAACCTACAAAAGTTAATTTCTTGGCTTTGTCATCCAATTTCTGTCTTTTCTCTGCTGGAAATGCTACGTAAGCTTTTGATCCGAATTTCTTTATGTAGCTTAGATTTGGTTTCCTTTTGTTCCATCTTTCAAAAGGAGTGCCTTCAATACCTTCAACTGGTAATCTGTTCTGTAAATGATTCGCTGTCATAATGGATTCGCCCCAATATTTTAGCGGTAGATCTGCATCCTTTAACATACATCTTGTCATCTCAGTAAGATATCTGTTTTTTCTTTCAGCACAGCCATTCTGTTGAAGTGTATAGGGGGTTGTGAATTCTGCTTGAATTCCTTCACTCTTCATGAATTTCTGTAACCTTTCAGCTGTATATTCCCCTCCTCTATCTGAACGAATTCTTTTCGGCGTTTTACCAAATTTTGTCTGGACATGCTTGACATACTCTTGAATTTTGTCAGGTACTTCAGATTTATTTGCCAATAAATACACTTCTGTATATTTACTGTGATCATCAATCATCGTCATGAAATATCTTTTCCCACCTGGTGTTGTTGTCTGCATTGGTCCACAGACATCTGTATGTATTAAGTCTAGAATTTCAGCTGACTTGGAATCTGACTTCTTTGGGATAGACTTTCTTGTCATCTTTGCTTCAATACAACATTCACATACACCTGAGAATTTACACGGCTTGATGACGATCCCTGATACTTTATTCTGATTTACCATGTTCTGTATAGCTTTTGAATCTCTGTGTCCCATTCTGTTGTGCCAAACGTGTATGCAACCTGTGCAACTTTGTGCAACCTGTGCAATATGTGTTTGTTTTACTTTATTGGTTTGTTCAGAGACTCTCACTTCAAACAAATCATTTTTGTCATCTGCAATTGCTATTGTTTCTCCATCCTTTGTTATGATGCATTTGTTTTCTTTGAAAACCACTTCACAACCTTTATTGACAAGTTTCTTTACTGATAGTAAATTTCCTTTCAATTGTGGAACGTACAAGACTTCACACAATTTTGCAACATGTATCTCTCCATTTTCCTTTATGAAATTAATCATTACCTCACCACTTCCTGCAGTTTGAATCTTCCGACCATCAGCGAGAAAAACTTCACTTTTATACTGTCTGTTAATGTTCAAGAAGAAATTTCTGTTACTACACATGTGTGTTGTTGCACCTGAGTCAACATGCCAAATACGACTGATGTCTTTTTCGTATGCTTTAAGACATGCATGTGCTACTTTTTCTGGAGGTTTTTCTTCAATGAAATTTTCTCTCAATGTTTTTGCCACATGGTCTGTGTTTCTTTCTTTCCACTGGATGTACTTCCTGCAATCTCTTTTTATATGGTTAGGCTTTTTACAGAAAAAACATGTGCGAGATTCTTTAGAGTGTGTTTCTGGTTTTGTTGCTTTTAAAGCCTTTAATTCTTGTCCTTTATGTGTTGCGAAATTACTTGTCCTTCTTGTAGACTCTTCAAGCAATTTTCCTTTGACTAATTCCACAGTCAAATCATCTTCAGGTCTGCTTTCTAATGCTGTAATCAGTGTCCCATAACTTTCTGGAAGACTACTGAGGAAGAAAGCGACTGTTAAATGCTCTGCCAACGTTTCACCCAACGAAGTAAGCTGGTCGATTAAATTCTCCATTTCTGCAAGATGGTTTTGCATATCGCCATGCTCTGTTAACTTTAATGCACACAGTTTCCTTAATAAATTTACTTTACTGGACAGTGTTGCCTTTTGGTGATACTTTTTCAGTTCTTCCCATGAACCCTTTGCCGTAGTTTGCTTTCTTATTAGATGAAGTTGATTATCTTCAACTAACAAGCCTATCGTGGCTCGTGCTTTTTCATCTTTACTTTGCCACGCTTCCGTAATAGGATTAGGAGTTTCTTTAATGACAGTGTCCCACAAATCCTCTTTAATCAACAGGAGTTCAACATTAAACTTCCACGTTTGATAGTTCTGATTATTCAACTTTGCGATTTTACCTTTATCCGTCATCTTTATTCTTTCGGAGAAAAGAAATAAACAACTGACTCTTGCATTTCTGTCACGACGAAGAGAACAGTCACATGTCACGCTTTACCACGTAGTTGACCGGATTTTCCTTATTAAAGTATCGCATCCTAAACTCTTTTACTCTTTTAGATCATCTTGTGCACTGGGCCCATAACCTGTTAAGAAACGAAGCTGATGATCTTTATAGATAAGAGATTTAATAGGATTAATAACAGAAATGTCTCAGAACTTAAACGCCATTAGCTCTCCTTGCACGGAAGCTTAGTCAAGAACTAAGGAACAAGAACATCCGACTATACAACAGTAGAGTCAACATAGTCGTTACTATAGCGCCACTTATAAAGTTCAACAAGATTTTCATTAAGCAAAAACAACAAACGGATACGGGGAACATCTGAAGGAAATCATCAGAGCAAGTATAGGCTAGTGCATGTTAAAGCACCTAACTGGACACAAGCGTAATAGCCTAGGCTTAAAAACTCAAGCGTAAAATGTAGGCTACAGTAAAACCGAAAACAAAAGCAGAGTCCGTGAACATGTTCAGTCCCACAGGAATACGGAACTTGGCTTTCGAGGAGAGCTTCTGAAAATTTAGAGATTACGAAAATGTTTGCTGAAATGCGTACATACTTTGAATACAAAATGGATATGTAGCCTGTGGATTCGTTCGAGCGTAACAGCATAGATCGAGTTGCTCCAACCTTCCAAATGTTTTTTGTCGACCGACAATTCATTATGTCAAACACTTAACTAATATAATTCTAAACGGCAGTCTTCTAGACAAACCAGCTGCAGATTGACTAATCTCCATTTCTTTCATTCATGGATTCCATAGGAAGTCCACAAGAATAAATGAATCAAAATTCACTGTTTCAAGATAAAGTTGAAAATAAACAGTTTAGAATGTTGCCTAGTATAAGTGGAATTTGAATGACTTTCCAAAGTCTGGAATCCAACATAGTGTTAAAGACTGTCAACTTTGGAAAAATGTTTTACACATTTGTCCGAGACACGTTGTGTGTCTTTTCATGGCGTCTTAGGTGTGAAGTGCACAAAAATGTGTTCTGACATATCTGGCAAAGGTATGGTTTCTCGCCAGCATGCGTTCTCATGTGAATTTTTATATTACCTTTTCTATTAGTTTGAAACTCACATAATTCGCAATGGTATGGTTGCACTCCGGTATGAATTCTTTCGTGCCTTTTCAGGTCACCAGATAGGACAAAACGTTTTGGACATTCACGGCATTGAAATGGCTTTTCTCCTGTGTGGTTTCGAACATGATAGCGCAGAGAAGAAGAATTGGAATAATTTTGTTTACATGTCCGACATTGGTATGGTCTCTCTCCGGTATGGATTCTAACATGATTTTTAAGTGACGAAGATCTCACAAATCTTTTTTTACAAAGAATACATAGAAACGGTTTCCCTTCAGAGTGTATATTTTCATGGCTTTTCAGACCTGACATGCATAAAAATGTTTTTTGGCATACCTTGTTCCAGTGCGAAGTATGTAAAAAACGTTTTTCTCAGGGTTCCAGTCTAAACTTTCATGCAAATATCCATAACGGAGAGATGCCGTACCAATGCCCGATATGTAAGAAACGCTATTCTCGACGGGACAGTCTTACAGCTCATGCAAGAATTCATAGCACAGTTAAGCCGTACCAATGCAGCTTGTGCGATTTTAAAACCAATTATCGAGGAAATTTAACGATACACATCAGGAACCATACTGGAGAGAAACCATACAGTTGCAAGGGTGGCCGGACAAAATGGTAGCGGACAAAATGGTACGGACAAAATGGTACGGACAAAATGGTATGGATGAAATGAAAGCTGGATTTGTGATTTTTATATATATGAAATAGAAGCTGGATTAATGAAAAGACGCATGTGAAATGGAAGCTGGACGAAGGCTCTGCATGGATATTTTTATATATGAAATGGAAGCTGGATTGATGAAAATAACGCTTTAGATATAGAAGCTGTATCAGGGTATTTTCATAGCTGAAATTGGAGCTGGATTAATGAAATATGCATTACAAATAGAGGTTGGTTTAAAGACTCTTATGGCTGAAATGGAAGCTGGATACATCATGAAACACATGAATGAAAGACATCAATCCAGCTTCCATTTCTCAAGCATTTTTATTTGCCAATCCGGTTTCTTTTTCTCAAGTTTTTTTCTTCACTAGAGCTGTATTTCTGCCCCCAAAAAGGCATCCACCCTATATTTCAGCAATAAAATACCCTCATCCAGCTTCAATTTATCCATACCGTTTTGTCCGTACCATTTTGTCCGTACCATTTTGTCCGCTACCATTGTGTCCTAGAACCGAATTCTTGAATGGCTTCTTAGACTGTAACACTCATAAAACCGTTTTTGACATATTTGGCATTGGTAAGATTTCTCTCCGGTATGAATTCTTGCATGACATTTTAGATATGAAGAACGTGAAAAACACTTTTGACACACTTGGCATTGGTAAGGCCTCTCTCCAGTGTGGATTCCTATGTGTGTTTTAAGCTTTGAAGAGTATGCGAATGTTTTGTTGCATACTAGGCAATGGTGTGCTTTGTCTGTAGCATGGATTTTCTTGTGCTTCTGTAGGTCACGGATGTGTGAAAAAATTTCTTGGCAAATCTCGCAATCGTGTGTTTTTGCTCTGGAATCGTTTTCTTTCATCTGCCTCGTGTAACAATCTAGCGCATATGATTTCTGACACAACTGATGACTTTTTATTTTTACTTGTCCTGCATTTCCAATGGAATCGTCCAATGAATATTTGTCAGAAATGCTTTTCGACATCATTAATGACTATGAATTGTCTGAGTTTATTTTTTCAGATCTATCTGATTTTCACCAAAGGTAGATTTGAAAACATTGAATGTCTGACAAGTTTCGGTGTATTGAAAGTATTTGTTAACTTCGTTAACGCAATATATGTCTTTGAATAGGCATTCAGTGCGAATCTAAAACAGTATAGTCTCCATTTGTTTCAAGAACAAAATGTCAAAAGATTTCACTGAAAGCCAAGTCGAATAGCTCTGAGTTATCGTGAGCTCGTTTAATGCCACGTATGCCTATTATACAATTAAGGCACGGTGGGATAAGACGACAGCGGGGGTTATATGGACTTCCGATTTTAAAAAAATAAAAGAAACATCAACTTCTTAATGTCCATCTTACTCCAGATATGGGGTAAGATGGACATTGTCTTTGGACTCGTTATTAAAATACACGCAGTCGGGTACTATGGTACAAGTCTACTGAAGGGTGTAGCCTATTGGTGATTGACAGGTGTAGGTGGGAGGACGTGTTTTGGCTAAAGTTAAATAAGAACCTTAGTCAAACGGCTGAGGAAACTCTATGGACATTTTGGACAACTATTGTTCATCGATCTGCTATGACTAGTAGTTTATTGCATGTATATTTTATTATACAATATTTATATATCGGCTTGTTATTTAGCACACAAAACCAGACGCCTCGTGGTCACATAGACCTACTGTGTCGCTGCCAATTAACACCACTATAATTATAGGCAGATTATCGATATTATAGATCTGAAATTTACTTTAAAAAATTATAGTTTGGCGACGTAAATAATTCGCTAGACTATTGGGTAAACGTGAATTTTAGGATGGTAAATTCTTCGCCATTGCATGGGTTTTAGCAATAGCAAATAATTTCATCAATACAGCTTCATTTTAAGCAAGAACATTTTCATCAATCCAGCTTCTATTTCAGTAAAATGATTTTGTGTCCATCCGACTTGAGGACTTTATTCTACACGATAGTACACGTTATCGCAAAAATAAATTCGAAATTAATTCGGGTGAATTAATATTATAGTACCGCTTTAGTCCAGTGCTAAAAGTGTAAAAAAGAAGTGCCAGGACGCCCATTACCTTTCCAAAAGAAGTGCCAGAACGTCCCATACATTTTCAGGTGTGCTTGCCAAATAAGTGGCAGCTGACGGTATAGAGATTTTAAAATAAGTGCCAGGACGCCGTCCGTGACCATCCTGTCACACTTTAAGCCCTGCTTTAGTCAATGTAGGATTGACAGTGTTGCCACTGAGGTTTCAGAAAAAAACCTAGATTTCCTTGAGGAAAAAACCCAGAAAAACCCAGACCGTCGTCCAGCCGAAAAGTCAAGAAAATTTTTCAATTTTCGCTGGCAAAAAAGTTGACGACCTTTTTTTTTTAGTCGTCCGGCCGAAAAGTCAAGAAAAATGTAAAAATTTTCGCCCCACCCAAAAAAACCGAGATTTTCCAAAAAAACCCAGAAAATTTTCGACTCACCCAAAAAAACCTAGATTTTCCTAAAAAAAACCAGAAACCCAGACGAAGACGAAAAAACCTAGATCTAGTGGAAAAAACACAGCTGTGGCATCACTGAGGATTGAAGAACAGAATTCTTGTTGAATAGGAGACCGATTGATAAATAAAACAGAAATTGCTTTGATGAAAAATATGATAACTTAGTTCTAAATTTATGGAGTAGGCATACTAAAACAGAAAAATAGGCCTCAACATTAATAAATGGAAATAACACTGTGATAGGCCTAAGACTGTCTTCGCTTAGGCCTACTCACTGCAAACCTTTCATATACTATGCCCAAGACGCACCCCCGGTGCATCTTAGGTAGCATAGGTGTGGTGCGTCTTGGGAATTATGAGTATGCTGGTTTATCGGCCATTTTGTCTTAACGACACATAATCACAAAACAACTTTTACGCGGAAAAATAATCGGAATGAGTCCTCTTTTTAAAACGTTTTAGCACTTTCTCACGTCTCAGGTAGTTTATGCACAATAAGAACTTAAATATTAACCATGAATCTGTCAGAAATAGGTAAAATCTTACCTTTCACATCACCACACGCCAATGCACGTGATATGAACTTTTTCTTGATCAATATGCAAGCATGCAGACATCTGACGAATGTATGTTAAACTTTTCGAAAATTTTATAGCGCTTTTCTGTATAAGCAATGAGGTGCGTCTTGGGCTGTAGGTGCGTCTTAGGAACTTTCCCCTAAGTTGGAATGATTAAACGAAATCTTGCATAAATAGAATTGGGATTGATGAAAAGAATTCTTTTTTAGAATCTTCGTTAAATAGACGTTTGCGTGATGACAAATAATAGGCCTAATGCTAGAGTGGTCGAACAATTTACGAAGCCACACCAACCTACGGGTTAACCGTATTTTAGGCAGGGCAAACTATGTTTAAGAAGCCTAAAATTTATTATTGGCAAACATATCGAAAGACAAGGATGCATGGATATGCCAGACGATAATATTAATCGCCGTATGCAAGTTGTGAGAATTTATACCGACATTAATCATAATAAATGAACAATTGAATGTATTAGCCTACTGAATATAAAACAGTAGGCCTAGGCTAGAGAAATTGCGTCATTGCTGATTGGTAATAGCCCTAAAACATTTAAAGCTACTGAAGGGGTTAAACAATAGAAATCTTGGTAAACGTGTATTTTAGCGTCGTAAATTATTTAACATTGCATGGGTTTCAGCACTGGTCGAAAACGAGTCGGGTTGATGAAAAGATTCGTGCTAAATAGAAGTTGGAATGATGAAAAAAAATTAAAAATAAATAGAAGTGGGATTTATGAAAACTTCTTGCTGAAATTGAAGCTGCATTGATAAACAACAATTTTTAATTGAATAGAAGTTGTATTGCCAAAAAATAATTGCTGCTGAAATAGAAGCGGGAATGATGACACAAATTCTTGCCTAAACAGAAGATGCATCAATGAGAAGGTCCTGCCAAACTATAAGTTGGACTGATTAAAATAAAAATACTGCACCGAGCGAATAATTTCCGACTCTAAAATACACATTAACCCCAACTCGTAGGCCTATTCGACTATAGGCTAATTGCTGAAACTCGCGCAATGGCGAATAATTTAATTCGCTAATAGAAAAAATGTAAATTATTATGATATCCACAAGATAATGCTCTCTGCCGTTTAAAGAGATGGTGGGTGACCTAACTCCTTCCATTCACTTCTATCCTTTAACCAACATATCGATGACCAATGATGGTGACCGTAACACTTACCACCAATTTTAAAATTGGTAGTAGGCATAACTAGCAGAGTGACGTGTATGATCGGTAACAGAAGCGGATACAAAAGTTTTCGAGGGGGGACAAAATTTGGTACTTGTGGGTTTTACGACCCCCAAGAAGTAACGTTGCAGCGTTGTTATATGTTGAATAAATAAAACTTCTAGTTTTCCGAGACTTTTTTTCATTCATCCAGCTTCTGTTTATGCAACAATTTGTTCCATAAATCCCACTTCTATTTCGTAAGTGAATATTTTTCATCAATATAACTTCTATTTCATTGATAATTATTGTTTGTCATTCCAGCTTCAATTTAAGCATAATGACTGCACTATCCCTAATACTAACCCTAATCGACCCTCACGGCGCCTAACCTGAGCCCTAACGTGAGAAATCCCGCTTCTATTTCGTCGAAAAGAATTTTTCATCGAATTTTTAAGTTTTGGGGTCGTAAAACCCACAAGAACCCAAAATTTGTGGTGGCCTTTGCCAGAAAAAGTCTGATCACATTTTTTTAGTCATCTGGCCAAATTGTATGGAAAATATACCATTTCCCTGCCAAAATAACTGATGACCTTTTTTAGTCAGCTCGTGTGACCTGTCTAGTCGTATGGCTGCTACTTTTTCTTTGTCGCCTTATCCTGCTGCATTGATTTGCAGCTTGTTGAAACTCAAACGGGGGGAGGGGGTGGCACGTCCTATGCACTTTTGAAATGGGGACCGTGGCCGGATTGTCATCTAGATCCGCCCCTGATCGCTAAGGCCTCCAATCTGCAATGATTGGAGAGGAAGGAGGAGAGGGTGGAGGGGGAGGTGAAGGGGAGGGGGAGAGGGAGGTGGGACGGAAACGGGGAGGGGGAGTGGTAAGGGGAATTTAGGTAGGGAGGTATGGTTGGACGCTCTTTTCAGCCACAGCAACGCGTGGCCGGGTACAGCTAGTGCTTAATAAAATACAAAATTCCAATAATAATTGACGACGTAAGCAAATAATTTCAATCTGCATAAACTTGAAGATAGTCAGTGTTTCAAATTTATCTTTCTGTGAAAATCAGATATGACTAATTATTTCAGACAATTCGCAGATATTGGAGAAGTCAAAAAAGATCCATATACTAGCCTCCATTGGACGATTGCATAGGAAATGCAAAACACGAATTTAAGATAAAAATCCTCGGCTATGTCAGAAATCATCAGTGCTGAATAGTCACAAGAAGGAATACAAGGAAAATTTGCGAGAGTTACCAAAAACTATTTGCTTACATCCGTGATCTACAGAAGCACAAGAAAACACACACTGAAGAAAAAGCAGGCCATTATCCAGTAGGTAATAAAACATACCCATACTCAGCGCTTCTTAAAATACATCGTAGAATACACACTAGAGAGAAACCATTTCTCTGTGAGGTAGGCTACGTAGGCATTTTCCCTCATAGTCTACACTGTTCTACAGAAACATATTACAATCCATGCTGGAGAGATGACTTATCAATGCCAAGTGTGTCAGAAGTGTTTTTTGCGTTTCCCAGATCTAAAGCGTCATGCTAGAATTCATACCAAAGAGAAGCTTCACCAATGCCAAATATGTCAAAAACATTTTTCTAAACGTGACAATCTGAGAAGTCATTCAAGAATTCACACCGGGGAGAAACCTTACCAATGCCAAATATGTCAAAAATGTTTTACTCATAGTTCCACTCTACATAATCATTCAAGAATCCATAATGGGGAGATGTCTTCTCAATGCCCAGTCTGTGAAAAACGCTTTGCTCGATCGGACAGTCTTACAGCTCACGCAATAACTCATAGCGCAGTCAAACCTTATCAATGCAACATATGCGAATTTAGAACTAAATATCGATGTGATGTCAAAGTGCACATGAAAAAGCATACTGGAGAGAAGCCATACCTCTGCCGGGTATGCCAGAAAACATTCTCATGCATGTCAAATCTGAAATGTCATGAAAAAACTCATGGTAAAGGGAAACAGTTTCTCTGTGTCGTTTGTAACAAAACATTTTCAAGATATTCGACACTGAAAAGTCACATTGGAATCCATACCGGACAGAGACCACACCGATGTGAGATATGTAAGAAAAGTTATTCCGGTTCTTCTTCTCTGCGCAATCATGTTCGAATCCACACGGGAGAAAAACCATTCCTATGCCGGGCATGTCCAAAGCGGTTTACTCAATCTTCTATTCTAAACAGGCATGAAAAAATTCATACCGGGGTGAAACGATACCACTGCCAATTATGCGAGTTCAAAACTAATTACAAAAGTTATCTAAAGGTTCACACGAGAATTCATACTGGAGATAAACCATAGCCTACCAATGTCATAAGATATGTAAACAAAGGTATTCCCAAACTTCTCATCTGCAATATCATGTTCGAATCCACAATGGAGAAAAACCATTTCAATGACAGGCGTGTCCAAAACGGTTTACCCAATCTTTTATTCTAAACGGGCATGAAAGAATTCATACCGCGGAAGAAACTATAGGCCTACCACTGCCAATTATTTGAGCTCAAAACAATTTATAGGAGTGATCAAAAGGTTCACACGTGAATGCATCCTGAGGAAAACACACTTATGCCAGATGTACTAGAAAACGTTCTCGTGCTCTTCATGTCCGATACATCATGCAAAATCCTGTTTAACTAAGGTTTGTAACGCCAAATTACAACTTTAAATATCATGTTAGAATTCATCCGTGAGAAAAACCATGCTCGTTCCCGCTTCCAGTTATTCCAGAAAACTTTCAAACGATTTTATTTCAGATGTGCATAGAAGCGTTTTTATTCACATCGTTTGAATTACATGAATGAACCCTATGTTGTGAAAGACCATTCTGTTCCGAGATCTGTAAAAAAGTTTCGCAATCTTCAAGCCTTAAAAAAGCAGAAGTTGCAACCAAAATTATCTGACATATTTGAAGTTAAATATTGAAATTCAGCTACAGAACTGGCGAATAAAGAAGTTAATGGAAGCCTGGACATTAGGCTTAATCAATAATTCGCATAAAGATTCAAGCAGATAAATGTTTGTATTCATAGAACGATCATTGCTACTACAACTGAGTATTCCTGTAGGACGTCATATTATTTTAAGAATCCTTTGTTTATTGTTTTCCGTTTTTTTAAACATATTTTCAGTTCAACTTAGTTAGCCTCTATGCTTGTGCCTAGTCGACACTTTCATTAATATTTTCATCGTACTATTTTATTATTGCTCTTGCTATTTTTGCTTTGTTCCCATTTAATCCACGTTTGCATAATCATACTTACTGTTGAGTATCAAAGTAGACCTACATGTAATTGCTGCAGTAGCTAAATTCGTTATCAGTTCTGCTTGTAATGAATCTCTTACTGTTGAAGCGTCTTTTCAAATAAAGTTTTATTCGCTGTTTATTATTTTGTCATAAATAGTTACCGGTGTAAAGGTTTCAGATTACCCCCTCCTAAACATTACCCCCTTGCAAACTGTAAATTGCATAAATCATCGCATTTATTGCACTAAAAATATAAGAAAAACCATCCCGCTTCTTGTTTTGGTGTTAAGATTTTCATCCGTCATCCCACTTCGTGGTTTGCTATCAATATTTTCATCTGTGACTAAAATACTAATCGCCGCTGAAGCTTATAATTATGGAGAACATGGCTTCGAGGCTATTATTTTTTTTGATCAAACTTTTGATAGCAAACCACGAAGTGGGATGACGGATAGAAATCTTCAGACCAAAACAAGAAGCGAGATGATTTTTCTGATTTTTTAGTGCAATAAATGCGGTGATTGATGCAAATCTAGTTTCCGGGGGGTAGGCCTAATCTGAAACCGGTTTCAAGTTACCGGGGGGGGGTAATGTTTAGGAGGGGTAATTTGAAACCTTTACACCGGCTCTTAGAAACATAGCACCCTTCGACAGCTGCTGTAAGTTGTAGAATGATCTGCAATAATTTTTAAAAGCTGTGATGTTCGACAACATAAGAAAAAAATGTCGCTTACCAGGATTAGGATGACATTGTGCTCCTATGACGGTCCTCCTCTGCAGACGTGCACTGGACACTACAGAGAAATGCCAGGCAACAGGTCTTGCAAAGTAATGTTCTCAAGCTCACATAACATTTTGTAATAAGATAGGCCCAGAGCCTTCTATTACTCTGGATAGGCATAGGCCTATAGCCTACTAAGATTTCTGAGATAGGCCTAGGCCTACGGGAGTCTAATAGAGAAGCTTTGTGTGCTTTTGTGGCTCAGAATAGGACTGCTATGCTGAAATTCATAGGCCTAAGTAAGAAAAATGAAACATTTTTGGTTTCATGCGTTTATATTAGTTACCATGAAAATTTACTTCGCCGAAACAGATAGCTTAGTTCAGTTTTCATTTCCTTATGTAATAAGTTGCGGTAAGAAAAAGTCTTCTTAATTTACTTGAAGAACGAAATAGGCCTAATATAAAATAATTGCTGGAAGGCCTAAAATTGTGTGAATTAAATTTGTCGCCTCTTGTAAGCGATATAAAATCCTTGATTATAAGCGCCAAGTCTGCTGACGTCGCTATTATGTGCTATTATCAACGACATTCTGTTACGGATCTACAGTAGGCCTAACTGTTTAAAAATTAATTTATGTTAACTGTTCGATATTCAATATTAGCCATCGTAAGATTTCGGTAAACGTGTAGTTTAGCATCGTAAATTATTTTCACGTTTATAATGGCACAAAAGCAGTCTTAAAATATTTCTGCCAACGTGCTATTGCCTAACTGGGTAAACGTGTATTTTAGTATGGTAAATTATTTTTACGCTTATAATTGCACAAAAACAGTCTTAAAATATTTCTGCCAACGTGCTATTGCCTAACTGATGTATTATTATACTTAGAATTTGTTTAAAAGAAGTAAATCGATTGAAAAATTGTAATATTTTGTCATAAGAAACCGCCGATCGAAGTTGTTATTCAATTCTGACCCTTTCCGGAAGTTGCGTGCGGCAAGTGTGCAATAAGACAGCACGCAAAAATAAATAAGTAAGTAAGTAAAAGTCCAGCTTTTTCAATTGCATCAGTTGTTTTATGAATCCAACTTCTGTTTCAATAATAATTATTTTTCATCAATCCAGCTCCAATTTAAGCTAGAATATTTTGATTAACCTAGCTTCTATTTCTCGCCCGTTATTTTCGTCAACCCAGCTTCTATTTCAGATATAAAATAGTATCATCCAGCTTCCATTACTTAAGCGTTTTTTCATTAATCCGGCTTCTATTTCAGATCTAGAAATACCTTCATCCAGCTTCCATTTATCATTTTTAACTTAGGCCCGAAGTTTTGACGTACACGTCGATGGTTTGAGCGCGTACCCCAACTTCCGGTCATATGTTGTGGTTCAATGGCGATTCGAGCGGCGATTTCGCATGGGAAATGTGACATTTTAAAAGTTTATTTTATGTCAATATTCTTGTTCCTAACAAATCTGAAGCATGCGGTTCGATGAGTTGGTCAAATATACGCTGTTAGGAATTTAATTTGCTGCGCTTTATGAATCATTATAAGCGTGAAAATAATTTACGATGCTAAACTACACGTTCACCTGAAAAAGTAGGGTAGCGAACAGAAGGCCGTTGAGAGTTGTGACGTCATCAGACTTGGTGCTCATTTACTTAATCATGGAATTTATATCGGAAGAGATGACAAATTCACTCTATAATCTAGCATTCTAGCCTATATAATGATTTTTTTATATTATTATTTTATTTTTTATTTTTTAATTTATTTTAATAATTTCACCATTTTTTGAAAAAGCCACTCAAGCCGAAAATAAAACTAAAAACAGAAATGATTGTGTTCAAACATACCTGTAGATCGCAGTGTTCTCGTCCCCGGGGTGTGATGCAAAGGTTCATCTTAAAGCAACGGCTTCTTCATCATCATCATCATCATGCATCATCATTTCGCTTCTTCAAGAAAATTAAGTTCACTAAGTACTAGGCCTACTGCAACTTATTAGGCTACACGATGAAGGAATTGAAACCAATGGACTACAGTCACTGTCTACACTGTCTATTTCTGCAAAATTATAGGCTAAGAAAAAGTTCGTGCTATCTCAGTCTCAGGACCAAAAGAGTGGAAGTCTTCCAACCTCCATTAATTCGTCAGTGTACATCCGTTGCGGAGTTCAAATCTAAATTTAAAAAAACTCATTCATTTTCATTGTAAACATTATGACTAGATCTGTAGCAAAGCGGGCTTTCGTGCAAGTATTTTGTTAAAGCGCGTTATAAATGTTTGATTGTAGGCAATTGCAGCCTATTGTTATTGTATTGTACTGGTCCCTGGAGCTAATACTGCGAACAGCCTGAAAGATAAAATTAAAGTCATCTTTCAAAGGCAGTTCAAAGTCATGCGATCTGGAGTGCGAAGCACACGACCTACGAAAAATACAATGTAAAATTAATGGCATGGAGAACGGACGGAAGATCTAAAGACGAGAGAGGGTGCAAATCTTGCTTTGAAATCAGGACTGAAAACGACCATTTCTCGGGATATGCTCACATGGAAGGTTATTCCGCTCGTCCCATTCTGTCACATGATCTACAAGTTCATCCTTTTCTTCGCATTGAGTAGCCTATTTATAATTATATAGGCTACGGTAGGCCTAGACCTGCGTGTCGTCTGCATAGGGGCAAAAGGATTGTAGGCCTAATAATCAGGGGCCAGAGTGTAGGCCTAATATAGGCCACGACTGTTTCTCCCACCTGCCATGTCTGCGGAGAGCTCTTACTGTGGGAAACAATCCGTCCACCAGTGATGCCACAGCTGGATGTTTCCACTAGATCTGGTTTTTTTGGCCTTCGTCTGGGTTTCTGTTTTTTTTGGGCAAAATCTGGGTTTATTTTGGCGAGCTGACCATGTGTACTTACAACACATGAATATTCTCAATGCAAAATGATTGTGATACATAATTTTTCCACTAATTTTGATTTTAAACTCCACAATCAAGATATCACGTTGTCAATTCACAAATATTAATTTTATAACCTGAAAAATAGCTCTGCACTGAAATAAACCATTTTGACATCTCAAAAATAGTTCAGGTCACACCTCTCTAATTGTTAAGCTTATGTGTGGATGCCGAGTATCTAACAACTTTAACAATTGATATTTTTAAAGTTGTAATTACATTTTATTCCACTTTTTTGACGAACATTTTGTTAACCCTCATAGGAACAAGCGAAAAACAACTTAGTTTGAATAAAGGGGGTGTAAAATAGCTCGTATGAAAGATATGGGTTTTTCTTGGTTTATTTCGGAAGGAAATCTGGGTTTATTTCTGAAACCTCAGTGGCAACACTGTCCACCGATTTCAACTTCTACTTCCTGTTTTCAATGTGTCTCTTCCAGTGATGCCACAGCTGGGTTTTCCCAATAGATCTGGGTTTTTTGCCTTCGTCTGGGTTTCTGGGTTTTTATGGGCAAAATCTGGTGAGCTCACCAAAATATTTTGGTGAGCTGACCATTATTTTTTACTTACAACACGTAACTTTTTGTGAAATTCAATGTAAAATGGTTGCGATACATAATTTTGTCCACTAATTTTTATCTTAAAATCAACAATCAAGATCTCACGTTGTCAATTCACAAATAATTTATGACCTGAAAATAGCTCTGCACAGAAATGAACCATTTTGACATCTCAAAATATAGGTCACACCTTTCCCCTTGTCAAGCTTATTGTCAGTATGGATGCCGAGTATCTGACAACTTTAAAAATTGATATTTTTAAAGTTGTAATTACGTTTTATTCGACTCTTTTGACGAACATTTTGTTAACCCTCAATCCTCATAAGAACAAAGCGAAAAACCAACTTAATTTGAAATAGCTCATTTGAATAGTCTGGGTTTTTCTGGGTTTCTTTTGGAAGGAAATCTGGGTTTATTTCTGAAACCTCAGTGGCAACACTGGTCTCTTCTGCACAAAATTATACAACGTTTCTGTTTCTATGTAGATTTCTTATAAAACATTTCAAACTCCAGCAGCAGTTGTGTGATTTAGGAACTGAGTTTTAGGGCCTACTATATACCCTGTTGTTTCAGAAGGTAGGTAATTTTTTTATCATATAAAACACAACTTTCTTGATCTCTAAATCTTTCGCTGAACATTTCCCCTATTACTAAGCATACCATTGTGTGTAATATGGGCCTGCATGTGATCGAACGTGTTTTGTGGGTTTCTGCCATCCATACAAACACACAACGTTGTGTAATATGGGTCACTTTCTGTGTTCAGAAAAATAGTCGTCCTATTCAGCTTGATGTGTGCATTCCGGATAGAGTAGGCCTGTAATGTATAGGCCTACTTACCTAGCCTATACAGCCCAATGCTTAGTTAGGTGCCAACAAGAAAACAAGATATAATTAGCTTGACCTAGTCTAGTTCTGCTCTAGGCTTATAGCCTACAAGCATAATGCAATATACAAATCAACCGCGCTCTCTACCGTCCCACATTGGACAAAAGCAAATTGATAAACCTCCAAGGTAAGTCCCTCGGAAGTAAAAAGGAAACGGAAAGGGATGAGTGGATCGCCTCGGACAAGACGAAATACGACAGCCCCCCCACACCCAAATGGAAGTCCACGGAGTTTTGGGCTGCGCTACTGTAGGCCTATTGAACGTTGAATTTTGTTGACCTGGTGAAATTACAGTTCTAAAGAAACCGACAAGAACAACGAATCCAACATTTGAATGCAAAGTTGGCGTAAATGTCACGGAATACCATACGGAGGACTTGAATGGATAAAATCGTAGGCTAACAGTGATCTTACGCTTATATAACGCCACCTCAAAGGCGTTCAATCCAAGGACCATAGACGTTAAGTATAGGCTGATATAGCCTAATTATAGCAGAGGTTTTCAATATGCAGTAAGCCTAGGCCTATTAATAGGCGGTTGTAGAAAAGAGTTGGCAATGCCTTACAGCCCTTATACCTGTTTTGTAACACAGCTTAACTAACAAAAACGTGATTCTCAGGCTAGCTCGGTCCATTGACCGACGGAATCACAAAAGGCTGAACACCCTTTTGAGCGACATCTATGGCTAAAGGATGTCACACAACAACATCTTTAGAAATTATTAAGGCTTGGCAATATTATAACTTTGTCGCCTTTGAAAACGCGTTAATATTGACGTCAATTAAGACGCCAGTCATCCGTAGGCTATCACATAGGCCTAGCGTTGAAACCTACACATGTCGGTTCAACGCATATCTGGGCGAACAATGACACAACACGCCTTGTACAATGTAATGTAAGTTTGCAGGTAAGACATCGAGATCGTTTGCGTGATTTTTTATGTGATCCAATATACATGTACTCCAAACGATTTTCCCACCATTTTGGTGTAGGCCTAATAATAATATACCGGAATCTGATATTATCCTCTGTCATATGATTTAATCGTAATCGTAATCTCAAGATTTCTACAGCGCCCACAAAAGCAAAGTCACGGGAACCAGCTTATTCACAGGCGCTCAATCAAAACAAAATCAATTCAAATAGTATAGCACACACACGACTACACGGATGACTATCGAAGTCGCTCATCGAAATGCGGGACCGGTGAAGAATTCGATAAGATTCTTACAAATTAGCTGACTCAGCAGAGTCTCGAATCAAACTCTCCGTGCTATAGTCCGAGTGCTCTAACTTCTCGGCTGCCGTACAGTGCCTCAGGTATTCTTATACTTTTTCATAATGTTGCCTACATATAGTTTGCACGGAATTTAAAAGTGCCGTTGTTGATCAAACATGGTCTAATATTATAACATAGGCCTCAAATGGTGTGGGTAAAAAATATACCCCAGGTTATCCAATATGTGATTTTTTATAGGTTAGCCTCCGAGGGTTAAAACACAGCTTTGATAATAAATTATTATTTGCGGACTTATTTATATCAGTCACTGCATGACCGACAGAAGAGTTGATCCGATTGATGACGTGTAGGCCTACGCACTTTGAGGAGCTACAGAGTTTCAGCGCCATATGAAAATTCGACATTTTATGTAGCCTATAAGGTGGGCCAAAAAGACCCCCCTAAGGTTTTTTACCAAATTCTTGGCCATAAGTAAGAATTTCGAAATGAAATGTTACAGTCTTAAAGACAATTCATATTTAGGCCTACACATGATGGCCAGCTTATATAAAAAATATCTCGAACAGAACAAAAGCTATTACTTCTGGCCAAGATATTGGCAAAAAACCTTAGGGGGGGGGTCTTTATTGCCTACCCTGTAGATATGTAAAACAGGACTGCATAACTTGCATACATTCACTGCATTTGCAGTCAACTTATGAATCCGGACATTTTAGTCATGGTCTCTTTATGCTTTTTATAGGGCTATAGACAATGCAATGTATTAGATAGATAGGCTATTAGGATTCATTAAAAGTTCCCTGGAATCAATGGATTACTAGTAAGCCATGGACAAATCCAACTCTAATAATCGTCAGTAGTTGAAAATCAATGGCATGATAATATTATTCTCAAGCAATGTTCGCAATCAACTGTGTTCATTTTTCATGATTTAGAGAAGAAAAGCGATATGGCTTCGCAAACAGTTGCAGAAGATGAAGGTAATTTGACGATGCTATTGTATAGGGTGTCTCGATAGGTCGTGAACGATTTTGAATGCAGACAAATATAATAATATTTATTATGTTATACACAATATAATGTGGAAAGTTTTATACTGGCGGATAGGTTATTCAAATGAAAATGCTAATAGGCCTATAGAAAAATTAGATCACTAGCTCACTAATTCAAATTTTAACGCCAATATCCGTGACGTCATCACATTCTTGACAAGTAAACGTCCAGTTAAGCCGCAAAAAATATTGTACGACCATCATTGTTAATCCACACATAATTAAGAAAACCCTAACGTTTGCTATTTCCATTCTGTCGCCATAGCTTCACGGCTATTTACATAACATTCCCGGGCATCGCCGGGTACCCCAGCTAGTAACATTATAATAATTATCTCTTCTTGCCAAGTTCTTGCTCTAGGAAGCATTCTTCAGCTTTCAGATCAGCATGAATTAATCAAATTCTTTTGACTCTGCAGACCGCAACAAACTCAGATAGGGCCTATGGCTGACTGACCAGCCTGACTCACCTATTATTAGGGCCTATTATCTCTTGTTGGATATGAACTCAAAGACCATTAATTTTTTATTCACGACTGCGTTTACACGCTAAATCAACCATGAACGAAATCAGTTCTTCTGTAAGTCATTGCCTTTAGGTAGGAAATTAGCCTTGCGTTTATTGTATTGTACTTTGACGACTGAAGATACATGGCATTATTGTATATATGTTGTAATAATATTATCTCAATTGTAAACAGCAAATTCTTCAGACTGCGTTGTTCTTTTTACTTCCAGAAGGAATTCAGTTGTGCGCAACTCATGACTTTGATCCGAGGAAGATGATTAGAAGAGAGACGATGCAATTGAACGTTTTTTTAAAGAGTCAAGGATTGATGACTAAAGGAGAGGAAATAGAACTCGACGACACTTTACATGGTGGAATATTGATGGAATATTTGAGTGCTACAAAGCAAATAAAGGATACTTTCATATGGCAACTAAAAAAGGAGAAAGAAGAATCATATCGAGGCGTAGATCATTTTAGGCCGGATTGGAGAGATTACGAAGAGATACCCTCGAAAAGAGTGGATCTTTATTCAGTGGTGCTAACCTTCAAGAGAGGAAACAAAATGCAGACAATTCCTCCTGCGAACATCGGGTGACTATATGCATCAAACAATCGTTATTTGCTACAAGTAAACATCGCAATATAGGCACATGGTTCAAATTAAGTGGGTGGGAACGGCGCTCCACTGCTCTCGCATATCTTTGCTTGCGTTCCCGCTGCTCACCATGCACGGGGCCCTGGAAACAAAATTTGCGTCTTAAAAAGTATTCTCTGTCACTGCTCATCCAAACCCCGTTAACCAATGAATAAGCCTAGGTCTATACAAGGCTAAAGAGAATGTTTCTCTAGACGAAGAATCTCTCATTTTGGTAAATAATTCAATTTGTAAAGTTATAGGCCTATACAATTATTTATTATTCTAACTAGCTGTACCCGGCCACGCGTTGCTGTGGCAGAAAAGACTCTCCCCTCCCCCTCCTCCTCCCCCTCCCCCTCCCCTCCCCCTCCCCATCCCCTCCTCCTCCCCTCCGCCTCACCCTCCGCCTCCCTCTCCCCTTTGTCCCGCTCCCTCCGCTCCTTTCCTCCCTCACACCGTCCCTTAGCCCAAGAATGTTGAAAGGCCGCAAAATTAATTATGCGACTCGCTTATGACGTCACGGCACGCGACCTCATTCATGTTTCGTCTGGTGAAGGCCTTTCGGAAATCTGGCAACACTTCGGGTTTGTTGAATTTGCAAATGGCGGTCGAGCGGAATGCAAAGTTCACTTTTGTGGAAAAAATTGCGTTTATTCGGGGAAAAAAAGTTGGAAACTCTCCTATTGGAATGGAAGGTTTTGTTAAATTTTCAAAACAATCTGTGCGGTACTTTTCGAGAACACTTTCCACAAACTATTGGAAAGTTTCATTTTTATTTATAATCTTATAGATTGTGCGATAATAAGTGGATATAAGAATGTATAAGATTTATATGATTAAAAATATTATAATGGTATCACCTGGTCACCTGGTGCCGTCAGCTTCTGGAGCTCTGGCGAAAGACCTGATGTATCCTCTCTTTGGATACATCATGTCAATTTTCTTGGCAGAAGATAATGGGTGGTTTGCCATTGCCTTCCCCCCCGTTTGCCATCCGTGCCCGTTCGTTCACCCTTCCATACGGAAAGGTTACTAACAGGTCGCACCACGAGAAGGTGGGCAAGGGCGGATCCAGGAGGTGGGGCCAATCCGGCCGTGCCCCCCCATTTAGAAATGCCATGTATCGTGCCCCCCCCCCATTTGGTTTCAGTGGCTGCTGAAATGGTATGATTTTCCCGAAAATTTGGCCGGATGACTAAAAAAAAGAAGAAAAAAAAGGTCGTCAACTTTTTGGCGGATGAAATGGTAGGATTTTCCAGAAAATTTTGCCGGATGACTAAAAAAAAAAGGTCGTCAACTTTTTTGGCGGATGCGATTTTTTTCTCCCAGAGCCAAGGTCTCAAGAAATTTTTGCCCCCCCCCCCTCCAAAGTTTCTGTATCCGCCCTTGAAGGTGGGCACGGTGGACTTTGATTCGCCATCCCAGGTCGGTTCCAAGTCTACGCTCCAATTGGAGTCGTCGGTCGGGTCTCCTCCCCGTTCTACTCAATTGAATGAGTGACTGACAAACCTTTGGTATAAGTGGATGAATTGTGCGATTGTTAGAGATTTAGCTTTTCTTTTTATGCGCCGTGGCTCTTAACCCGTTGGGTATGCTTAATGCGCAACAGAGAGACTTTGAATTAGGCCTACTACTTCTTTTGAGTTAGGCTAGGGCCTATATCGCAACATCGTTCAATCTCAATGTCTGACGTTTAAGTAACTCACCTGTTATCACTATTCTGAAAAGGCCGAAAAGGAAACTAATAAAAATGTTCATCCTCAGTTATAAGCTATGTAAAATTTCGTTGCAGTGATGCAGTCGGGTGGTGGCTGGTGCGGATGTTGGAAAGCGGACAGATCGGATTCATACCAAGAAATCGCGTTGTTATAGGTAAAATTCCATTAGAGTAGGAATAGGCTACGTGTTGATGCAAGAGATTTGGATGTCGCTAATATTCCTTAGGAAACCTATTCTGGACGTTTAGACCATAGGATCAGGGCCGGATTAAGCAATGTGGGGCCCTGTTCGGAATTTTTTGCGGATATTTTTTTAGTCATCAGTTTTCTGGCGAAATTTTCGGGAAAATCATACCATTTCATCCGCGAAAAACAGTTGATGACCTTTTTTTAATCATCTGGCGAAATTTTTCGGAAAATCTTACCATTTCATCCGCCACAAAAGTTGATGACCTTTTTTTGTCATCTGACGAAATTTTCGGGAAAATTGTCGTTTGGTCGAAATTTGCTCAAATTTTTTCCCCCGCATTTTGTGGGGGCCCCCTAAAGTGTGGGGGCTACTGTTCGGCCGAACATGTTGAACATGCCTTAATCTGGCCCTGCATAGGATATCTACTTGTTTTTGTTTCTTGTAGTCCTACTCAAACCATTTGCCGAATGCAGTTTGACGACCCGGAATTATTAGGCATAATTTGATTAGATTGTCATCCCAGATTTAACTTCTCATTCATTAATTCGAATTTCAAATTTCAATATTGGCCTTTGTGCGAAACTGCGAATTATAGGCCTAACATGCAGTAAATTATAACTTATGCCAATATTAATGATTATAGGCTACTCGCAAAAATATTTTGTCCTTCGATTTCTTTATTTTAAACAGGGAGATATCAGGAAACATCCAAAACAGCGGTAAGAATTGAGCTATTTTACATAGTAGGCCTAACTTTTTCACAAATATTAGACCGCCGCCTGTGTGCGATATTATGGATATAAGCCTATCATTCTGGCCAACTAAATACTTTAGAAATCTAAATCAAAAGGTTTCACTATGTATTATGGCTTTAGGCCATTATTAATGGGGAAAAATTGTTAGTGACTTTTTAAAGTGACGACAAAATAGGTTGGCTGTTCTGACTCTACTTTTGCACTGCACTCTTAATGCCGATTTACGAAACAGGGTCTGTGTTCATGTGATTAAATAGGCTACCGTTTGATGTGATCATGCGAGTTTTGATTGGGATGGCTATTTCTGTATAAATATTCTATGCATAAATTACTGTTAGTCTACTGTTTCATGATGAATTAAAATGTTGTCTGTATAAAATTTGCAAATTCTCCGTGGGTCGTTAATTCTTTATTTCTAAGTCTTCTTCTATGTCTAACTCCCGCATCCATTCATGACAACTGGCCACGCTAACGTCCTCAAGAGCGCCATCATTGTGATAATTTATATACCCCAATTCTGCCAAATCTTTCTTGAGTAAGGTTTAAACCTTTCTACATGTACATAGTCGCCAACTTCAGTTACAGTGGTTAGCCTATAACTAAAGAACCGAGGTTAACATAATTTACGTGTCAACCTACTAGTATGTAGGCCTATAGGGTAGGGTGGGGCAGGACGCCCCCTTTAACGTTTGACATCACCCACAGTAAAGGTGCGCAATCTGAAGTCAACCAAAATTGATGACAAGTAGCTGCATTATATGCACTATTCAGTAGTAATGTTGATTTTACTTAATGTTAGGCCAATTCGAGAAAAACTCAATTTTTATTCAACTAGTGTAAAAGGGCTTCTTGCCCCATGCATGGGGCAAGAAGTCCCTTTACATGGGGCAAGAAGCCCAATGGCTTACATCTGACGTGGTCAAGCCAAAGAATGCCTTCTCCATTTCTAAGATGTGCTGGAGGAGTAGCTGTTCATATTTTGGAGGAAAAACAGACTTGTGGCGTGACTTGAGCCGCAGCAAGGCAAGTTGAACCATAGGCTGCACGCTGTGTTTTCCGCATGTATTTGCGCACCGTCTTCAAATTCAATTATATACCATAGAAACAATCTTTTAGCCTACACAATATTGCACAGAGCAAGGACAATGATATGAATAGGCCTATATATTTTGTAACATAAAAAATTATATGAAACTAACCAAATTTATTGATGCAATTGGCGTTTCCATCTGTATTGGGGGGAAACGCCCCGGGCGGGGCGTTTTGCCCCGCAGCGTATGAGGCCTTTTGCCCCATCCATGGTTGTCTGCTATTATTGATTTTGTCGGTTCTTTATTAAACTGAATTGATAACTTTAAGCTATATTTCTGTTGTGCATTTATGTAGCTAAATAATGACATAAGGCTCATGCCGATCCCTTAAACATGAAATTAATTACAGCTGAATGAACTGCATACGAGAATTAGAAAATAGACGCGAAAAACAAACTTTTATTTCCTGTCTTCCACCGAAACAAGAAATTGGTCACGTTTTGACTTCCTATAATTCTTAATGGCGTCTGCTGTCATGGGCAGTTATCAAATCCCGCCAAAAGTCGCCAACTGCAAAGATATTCAGCGGGGGCGTCTTCCCCACACTAGGCGTTATGCCCCACCCTACCACTAATGTTGTTGCTACTGTTACGACGTATTATAGTTTGCATCCGTTGACATGACTTTATTTTTTCGTTTTTTTATCCAATGAATGTAAAACCGGTGTAAAGGTTTCAAATTACCCCCTCCTAAACATTATCCCCCCGGTAACTTGAAACCGGTTTCAGATTACCCCGCGGAAACTAGATTTGCATCAATCACCGCATTTATTTCACTAACAAAAATTAATCAGAAAAATCATCCCGCTTCTTGTTTTGGTCTGAAGATTTCCATTTGTCATCCCACTTCGTGGTTTGCTATCAATATTTTGATCGGAAAAAATAATAGCCTCGAAGCCATTTTCTTCACGTAACTTCATCGGCGATTTAGTATTTTAGTTACAGATGAAAATATTGATAACAAACCACGAATTGGGATGACAGATGAAAATCTTCAGACCAAAACAAGAAGCGGGATGATTTTTCTGATATTTTTAGTGCAATAAATGCGATGATTGATGCAAATTACAGTTCGCAGAGGGGGGTAATGTTTAGGAGGGGGTAACTTGAAACCTTTACACCGGTGTAAAGGTTTCAAATTACCCCTCCTAAACATTACCCCCTGAAAACGGTAATTTGCATCAATCATCGCATTTATTGCACTAAAAATATCAGAAAAATCATCCCGCTTCTTGTTTTAATTTGATGATTTTCATCCGTCATCCCGCTTCGTGGTTTGTTATCAATATTTTCATCTGTAACTAAAATACTAAATCGCCGCTCAAGTTACATGGAGAAATGGCTTCGAGGCTATAATTTTTTTTCGATTGAAATATTGATAGCAAACCACAAAGTGGGATGACGGATGAAGATCTTCAGACCAAAACAAGAAGCGGGATGTTTTTTTTCTGATTTTTTAAGTGCAATAATTGCGATGATTGATGCAAATCTAGTTTCCGGGGGGTAATCTGAAACCGGTTTCAAGTTACCGGGGGGTAATGTTTAGGAGGGGGTAATTTGAAACCTTTACACCGGCGTTCTAATAAAAAAATAACTTGTAATTAAATTCAACATTATTACTCAACTTTTTGTTCATTCAAAACTCTCTGATAGGCATTTTCGAGTGTCCTTAATTGCCAAAGAGATGCGATAAATTTCCTTAAATAATTCGAAGCCTAAAAGTAATAAATAAAACTAACCATTTTCCGTTTTAGCTGAATGAACTTCCATTGGAGCTGCTGGATGTCATCTTAGAAAACTCGTTTCTTCAGTGGATAGTGAATTCCTTTCCACTACAGAAACACGACGAGGTCATTAAAACGTTGGCCTCAGTCGACTTCTGTTGGTATCAACGAGTAACAAGACCAAGATTTAGGAACGAAATTTGGCATAGGCTGAAAGGTAGATCACTTTTCTAGTGTTGTCATTTAGAGACGTCAAACGAATTTTCGCATTGATGCTTATCCAACTAGAAATAAGTCAGCCCAGAACAGAATTTCATCTTTACAACTAAGACAATGTCTATTAAAGAGTGGAAAAGCTGAAGACAGTGAAGAGAGTAGGGCCTATGCGTTGTGCGAATGAAGTCTGCAAAGTTTAAAAAAAAATGAAATGTAGGTCCACATAAGGAGAGTTAGGCCAACGGTCTATACTTCACAAAACTGGTTACTACCACTCATGGGCGCCCGCACATATCGGCAAGAGGGGGCACTTGCCCCCCACCCCCTAGCAAGTTGAAACGTATTTTTATAACTGCTACTTTTTGGTTGTTAACAAATTTCTTTGCACTAAAGAAACTATATTCATAATAAAATATTTAAAAAAAGTGAAACTGAGACATTTCCATTGAGAAACCTATATGAAAAATACCCATGTGTCTTCCAAAATTTCCCGATTTACATTTTTAACTTATTGCTACAAAAAAATTTAACCGTGACCATCGAGTTTTGCCCCCTCCTGCAAACAATTCTGCGGGCGCCCATGCTACCACTTGAGCACTTGAAACAGCTTCATGCAACTTATTGTTTTATAGGTTAACAGTGTTATCTGCTATTGCTACAGGTTGTTGATTTGAGAAAATAAGCATCAAACATAATAATTATTGTCTGGAAGCAATCAATTTCAAAATGTGAGCAACTTTGCTAATAAATGCATTCAGGCATGCAATTTTAAAGTTGTCAAATTTTGCTTCTAAGTTTGATTTGAAAGGATTCTGAGTAGGCTACAAATTATTTTGTCTGCTTTAATCTCGACTGCAGACTGCAGGAACAGTCGTGAGTGATGTAACATGCACTTGATGTCGATCTTCATGTAGGCCTACTCAAAATGGGACGCTTCAAAAACTTGCTCCTAAAGCAAACTCATCATTTACAACAGCGGTTTTATACTTTGAGATGATTTTGAAAAATCAGGCACTGATGGGTTAATAGAAAACGAGTGAGACACTTCCAACTATTTTTGGACAAAACAAAAGTTAAGACATGAGCATGAGACGATTAGCTTTTGTTGCATTTAGGCGTCTTTCCTTTAAAACACGTTGGCCGCCTACTACGAGTTAACTCGTAGTAGAAAAGTCTCCCGCACACGCCTACTACGAGTTGACTCGTAGTACGATTCACAGTGTATTTTCCTGATACACGCGGACACTGGCGCACGCCCAATAATTTTCCCGGTGAACCAAAATTCCCTGGTCAACGCTAGTCACCCGGAGGCGTGGGGGCTGGATGGGGACTAGGTGAGGGCAGGCTGGGGTCGGAGTGGCGTGGGGTGGGGTCGGGATATGGGTGAGATGGGGCGAATAACGAAAATTTCCCAGTTGGACAAGGGTATATGGCGAGAACAAAGTGAAACATTATTTATCCATGAATTACAAAAGTTGAAATTTTGCGATGTGGGGTGATGGATGTGGTGGTTTGAGGTGGGGTGGGGCCTATGTTGGGGTGGGTCTGGGGTGGGAGGCGGTATAAGACGAAGAACCCGAATTTTTCTTAGTGAGGTGGGCTGGGTGGGACTGGGTGTGGCGGGTGGAACTGGGTGTGGTTGGGTGGGATGGGTCAGGTGGGGATGAGGTGGGGGTGGAATGGAGGCGGAGCGTGTGGAATCGGGTGGGGGCGAAAACAAAACCAAAATATCCCGGTGGGCCGGGGTAACAACAAAGTGAAACATTATTTTTTCAATGAAAATTAGGGCCTGTATGTTGAAAATTTTGCGGGTGCTGCGGGTGGGGGTAGAGTATTGGGTGGTGTGGGTGGGCTTACCTTGGGGTTTGGTGGGGCCAGAGTGTGAGACGGAGTATGACAAAAGTCTGAATTTACCTCAGAGGTTTGGCTGGGTAGGGCGGATCGGAATGGGTTTGGTGGAGTGGGGAGGGTCTGAGTAGAATTGGGTGGATGGGTCGAGTTGGGATTGGGGTGTGGAAGGGTTTGATGGACTTGTCACAATTGGGTTGCGGTGTGAAGGGGTGAAAACAGATTGAAACATTATATTTTCCCTTGAATTTCGTATGTTGAAAAATTTCCGAGATGGGCAATTTCTGGCGGGTGGAGATGGTTTGGGGTATATGTCTGGGTAGAGTGGGGTGGAAGCGGGTTAGGTGGGGTGGGGTGGGGTAGAGGTGGGGTTGAGATTGGTGGGATTAGGTCAGCTAGGGTGCGGTGTGGCCGGGTGAAAGCAAAGTGAAAATTTGTACAAGTATTTCATATACATGTATAAAATTCGGCTTGGCGCCGTGAGTTGGCGGTCAATGTGTTAATGCCATTTTTGGTCGAAATTCACAACTTCATCACCTCTCTCAAACCGGGCAAATTTTTACTCCAAGCTGTGATGTCATTTAACAAGACTAGCAACGGTAGCGTTAGAATTTTAGATTACAATAGAAAAATCAAGAGAAGATCTGCAATCGTTAGGAATAACCGAAACTATCTGTTGGAAAATATTCAACCGAATGAAGAATTAATTGCTTCACTGTTGTCTCTCGACTGCATAACACAAGAAGAAAGTCAATTCATTGAAGGACAACGTTCGAAACGAGACAAGAACTCAGAGATTCTATGCGTTGTGAGATCTTTCGACGAGACAAAGTTTTCGAATTTCATCCGATGTCTTCGGAAAAACAATCAGAAGACTGTGGCAAGAATCATGGACAATGGAGGAGGTTTGAAGACAAAAATTGATGTTATCTTGACACGTCATGACTCTAGCTGCCTCACATATGCTCTTGGCCTATTGTAATTATTAGCTTAATCGTGAGGAATTTCACCTAGGCTAAATCATTCCGATGCGTTTAAGCGTTTCTACAATCACTTAAGCCTTATCATCGTTGGAACTTGTTTATTTATTTCATCATTTTCATAGCGCTACATCAAGACTATCTACTTAGATTAGAAGCGCTTCCCTACCCAACCTCGGCTAAATAGGAAGGTTAATGATAGAATGGAACATGGTGGACGATCGCCGAGGCGCGAAATGCCGAGCAGAGGGAGGATATTTTGGAGGTGATGTGCGCCCCCAAATTTCGAAACTGCTTGCATTTCCACACTGGAATGGTAGCATTTTAGGTTGTCATTTTAACGAAATCGTTCGTCATTTCAGTACCGATAGTCGTGGTTGAAGATCTCAAAAGATGCAGATACAGTGTAGGCCTAAGTTATTTACGTTTCGTCATAAGAATTTAGTTCGACACTACATTTCTTCCTGGTTTGTCTTTTAGTCGTAATAAAAGTGGACGTGCAAACACGTGGTGCAGATGGTAGAACGTCCACAGAAGCACAACCAATGTTTCAACGAATTCTTGAAGATGTTCGAAACAGAGCTCAACCATGGTCGCACCCAATATATGAACTGATAAGTCGACTGAAGGAAGATGACTTGGAAATCCTGAACTCTCAACTAGACAGACAGACTGTGGTCTTTTGGATCTGGTGTCATTCACAGATAGCCCTGGAAAATCTTCAGAGGTTGTTCATTACAAATCAGCTGAAAGACATATTCTTTGGTTTTGCCAATATTGAACCGTCAACTTCCGAAATTATCCATTCGATGGTGATCAACATTGATAACGATCAATTCAAGAAAACAGTTGGTAAGTTCATTTAAAAACATTCAAAATGAACAAAACTAAAAACTCAACCTAGTTATAAATGAAGTGACTAAAAAACTTTGCAGAATTCTAAAACTTAAACGAAAGGTTGTTAATTTATAAAGAGTATATGTATATCTAACTGAAAGCAAATAATTTTTCAAATTTCTTTGATGGTACCCTGGTACCAGGGATATGCAAGACTCAAAGAAAAAGCACAACACCGAGAAGAGTGGCGTCGTTGGGCATCTGGACCTTCCGTGAGGCAGCAAACCTAAAGAAGAAGAAAACCTCTGGTATATGATTCAGGCAGCAGTTGATGAATATCTCGTGAATGAATCCAATCCATTGCCTATCATAATAACAGTTCGTAAATGCACGAGGCATCAATCGCTAAAGAGCTGGGTGAACAAAGTAATGTCAAAAAAAGCTCCAGCACTAGATAAGTACATGTATAGCGATTAAGACCATCAGATGAACAGCACGAGTGAAAATGAACAGCTGATTAGGCTACATGAACAGCAGTTATCAATAGTTAGCAAGCACAGATAAGTCACAGACATTTAAAAACCATCAATAAAACAATGAAATAAAAATTACATTGACAAAACAGCAACAACTTAAATGCGGCAATTAGTTATCGTCTGCGCTTTATCAATGTTAGCCTACTGCTCACATTGAAATAGAAAAAGTAGGACTTAATTATATTTATTAATGTACTAACCCTTTGTTTATTTAAAAAACATCTAACTTGTAAATCGCGGACATCGACTGGGCAAATATCTATTTGGACTAAGGTAGTCAAAATGGAAGCCACAGCAAATATGGCCTATAAATGATTATCAATAGACCTACATAATAAGCAAATCAGCAAGAAGTAGCCTAAATCACAGCAGTAGATTTTGAAGTTTGAATAAGCAGAATCGGTATTATATCTACCGAGAATAAATCATTTTTATTATTGTATTTGTTATACATTTTATTTCATTTTAGCGATGTGTCCGATTTCCATTAATTTCACTGAAATAATCGACATACAAAGAAAATATGAAGATCTGTGTGGAGTAACGAAACTGTCAAATGAAATCTACGTCACCAGTTACAAACAATTTGAAAATATAATTCGTGTCTTTGCTGATCAGAGCCCATTTCCTCTTCTAAACAAGATTGAAATAAAACAGTATAGATCTTATTCAGACATTGTATCAAGTGAGAGGGAAAGTTGTGTCTATGTTGCTGACGTAGCGGATAAATGCATCTGCAAGATAACAAAAGACATAGATGACCAGCTTATTATCACCAAGTGGCTGACCACTGATTGCTATCAAAGTACTTTGTCAGTGTCCAGCATTGGTCACTTATTGATAGTCGGTCACTTTTCGTCCGATCTGAATATCTACGGATCAGATTCAGAACTTATTCGATCCATTCAGTTACCAAGAGAATTCAAGTTTCCAATTCATGCCGTGGAAACATCCATTGGGAATTATATCATCATTCACCAGTTGAAGAAATATATGGATGGAAAGCCTGTGGAACTTGGGGAAGCGTGGGGATCAAAGTGGGGCGTAAGTGAACTGACAAGAGATGGACAGATGGTCATCCGTCATTTCAATCCTTCAAATGAATCACAGAGACTCATTCATCCCAGTTATCTCTCACTCGATTCCGACGATCGAGTATTTTTGGCTGACTGCGGGAAAGATAGAGTGGTTCTCTTGGATTCTGATCTCAAATGGAATCGGATTCTTTGTCCAACGAAAAAGGAAGAAGGACTCGAGACAAGCTTTCAGAGAATGCATTACGACGAAGGAAAGAAACAACTGATCTGCACAGGATATTCGCACCCGGGACTTAATGTCTACACTCTGAGTCGAAAATAAACTCAGATTATATTCAGTGATTCTGACAAAGGTCCTTTTTAATCTCTAGTTCCCATATTAATAGCGATCGGTTGGAATAGTCCAATATATTCTAGACAATTTATCTCAAGTAATCAAAGAACATGAGTAGAATAATCTTGGACTATAGGGCCTACTCTTGCATACTTTTAGGAGATTGCAAAACGTTGTTCGGTGTGGGGTGACTGGGGTCATGAAAGGTCCCTCATAATCTCTACATTAAAACGATCAAATTCCGATAATATATTTTCAGCAATTTATTTCAATTACTTCACCTGATAATCAAAAGAATTTTTGTACTCTTGCATACATTTTAAAAGATTGCAAAACATTGTTCGGTGCGAGTCACCTTTCTGTAGCCAACATTTTATCTATTCCTGGCCTGTGAAATCGTACAAACTTGTGATTTGACAAAATTGCAGTCCTGGAAATTTGCAAGACAGTGCGACTCCTTGTATTCGTATTGACCCGTAGCCATATGCTTGAAAAGTGGAATAGGCCTACTTGCATATTTTAATGTTTGTAGATTTCAAAAAGCTGTATCCTTGAAAATTTGTAGGTCTGAACGCGAAATCCTTATACATCGGGGAGTTCCACTGAACATCGACCTCCAGTACATAACCCTAGATTACAAACTTTAAATATTATTGATAGGTCTATGGCCTACACGCATATTGTGTTTTAGCTATCATGCATTGTTACAACCATAACGCTTACGGTTTCAAACGGCGCTTTAGAAGTTTGGTGTTGTAAGAACTAATTCAATGCTGTTGCGCATTGATTTCAAGTCATGTTAAGGAATTTTTGCGATGTAAGAAACTTAAGTTGAAAGTAGCAGTGGTTAAACTATTCACAATCCAACCATTGGTTTTCGAGTCACGCAAAGATTACGCGAATTGTTCTTTGGTCGAATAGAAATGTGCATTTTTACGAGTAGGCCTAGGTCTAATAGGCAATATGCTATTAGGCCTAGGCCTATATATTACATTGATTTCAATTACTGACTGATTAATTTATTTCGAGAATTTATATAGCGCCTCTTCAAGAAGCTTAGGCCTAGGCCTACTCAGAGGCGCGAATTATATGCTAAGCTGTAGCCTTCTCTTGCGCGTTATAGGCTACATGTATCGCGATATTTTTTATGGCAGCGTTTCCCAAAGTCGGTTATTATTATTATTATTATTATTTATATATTTTTTATCCGAGGTATCTTTGATCCCTCAGGTGTAAGATATTAATAAGCAATTTTAACTCTGGAGTGGCCATCCGAGTCAAGATCAGGGAGAACAAAAGTGCTGTGAAAGGCAACAGCATTGATGCGCTGAATAATGATTGACAGGCGCTGGAACAAGTAACTGGTTTGTCTTGGTTCGCCAGAAACTTGGGCCAAGAGACCTCCCAGGTCGGCGAAAAAAATTATTATTATTATTATTATTATTATTATCATTGTTATTATTATTATTATTATTATTATTATTATTATCCAGTGTTAGTATAGAGTCCAGAAAGAAAAGGCATCACACAGAGGGAGTGGTGGCAATGTTCCGGAGAGGCAGATGGCGTCCCCGTTGAAGAGCCATCGAAATCCGCTGGAAAAGGCACGATGCTTACAAAGGGTCATGGGTAGCAGCAGAAATTCTTCTCCCCAACTCAGAAATGAAATCCAGTCCTTCTTTGCACCAAGCGCCGCCGGTCTCCAGGGCGACAGCCACAAAAGCGTGAGTTCTGGTGATCGTGGCGTATACTTGATAGTCTTCGACACAGCTGCGCGTTCGGCGGCTTCGCCAGCTAAGAAGGATGTAGGCCTACGTGGAAGGTGAGACATGGCGAAAGTGTCGGGCACTGTCACATCCTATGCCAGGCATCGACCACGTGACCAGGGGATGAGCGTTACGCCGTCTGGTCGTTTTCCGTCTTCTCTTAGCAGACCGAGGACCTGGTGTTCTTTGTGAGAAGGAATTCTCGCTCTGCTAAGAGCTCTCCACACGATGTCATTTGTCATACTATGTCTCTGGTGTTTACCGCTTCCTCATCTGCACAACAGTCCATGCAGCCCTCTTGCGTCGACACTCTCTCTGCAGTGGTGGAAAAAATGAGGTTGAAACAGCGACGTAGCCTACCCAGTCTCATGCCGACTGCAAATCGTATTTCCTCGTCTGAAAGGTGCAGACCCAGAGCAGTCACAGGAGAGCAAGCATCCAGTCTCCAGAATGTGGGGCTCGCGAGGCTAGCAGGCGAGTACGGTCGCATGGGACGCTGATAGACTCAAGCAGGCTGGCCCAAGCCTTTTCTGTAATACGACAATCCCACTCTTTCTAGCAGAGGCTAGCTGGTGTTTATTATTTTATGCTGTGGTAAAACTTTCGTCTGTGAATTTTACCTAAGTTTTGAGTCATATCCTGGTCATCTTATTTTTTTCACTTTTAAATTCAATGTTTATTCTAGGCAATCTAGGAGAACCTTGATAGAGGGCTTAGACCATTTTAAAACTGTCCCATTGAGAAAACATTGTATAAATTTTTTCTCATTGTGCCTGGTGGACGTGATTGATTGCTGGCCTTGGTCGCTTGCCTCGGACTTAATTCAAGTTGAATGTAATAATTTACAACGATCAAAGAATCGATATTTTCGAGAATTTGATAAACCTAAAAGTCAGCAATTGAAAATTAAAGATGCATAACTGAGAAACGTTTGTATAGGCGATACCTATAGGCCTAGCGTTATTAGGTGTGCGTAGTATTTTTGATAGCCTAAGCTTAGGCTTATTGATGTTATGACGATTAAGGAAGACAAGGCATCGCAAGTGTGTCAGCAACTCAATGTAAACCAAAGTTTAGCAGTCATTATACTTTCGCATCGTCCTATAGGCTACTGGTTGAGAGCTAGTGGCGGCGCCAGGATTTCAGTTTTCGGTGGGCTGAAGGAAACGAACCGCGGAGGAAATTTTCCGTGCTTCATTCGCCAAAATTTCTGACAACCTTTTTTTAGTCATTTGGGGCCGTCCATAAAGTACGTCACGCTATTTTTGACCATTTTGCCCCCCTGTCACAAACTGTCACAAATCTCGGACCCCCCTAAAGTACGTCACACTTTCGAAAAAATTTAACATTAACAGCGAAAGGCTATACATTATTAGGGCATAAAACAAGGCTTCGCAGCAGCATTACTATAGCGCTGCGAGAGGAATCGTGAACAACACATTCAGGGATACGCATTTCATGCTATTTTTACATAAAACTAATTCAAATGTTTCACAAAATGTGTGAAAATTATTTTTAAAGCTATTAAATTCTACCAAAAAAATATTAAAAAGTGTGACGTCACACATGGCCTGACCCCTCTGTCACAAACTGTCACACTTTCTCAACCCCCCTCGAGCGTGACGTACTTTATGGACGGCCCCTTTGGTCAAAAGCTGAAGAAAATATTCCATTTTCCGGCGCAAAAAATCTGACGACCTTTTTAAGTCATTTTGGTCTCGAAATCTCATAAAAAACATGTCCAGAAAAATCTCATGACCTTATTAGGGGCGATGGGCTAAGTCGAATTCTCGTCATTTTCCCCATACAAAAAATGATCACATTTTGGGGGCTTACTCCTAGCCTAGCCCCCTCCTAGCGCCGCCACTGTTGAGAGCAGTTTTTGATTCACTCACTAGGCCTAAATAGCCTATGGAAGACAATTTAGGCCTATTCATCGACTCAACTTCGTGGCTTTTTTATATCGAACAAATGAACTGCAATTTATTAAGCTAAGTTGACATAATGTTTCTTTTTTCCGTTCTATCTTTCTAATTCTAAGTAGTATTCGTTTTTAAAGTCTTATCCGTGATAATTTGTGAAGATCATAAAATGTGCTAATAACTGAAGAAATTAGGCCTATATAATTATTGAAAGAAAAGTTGGCGCAACAAAACTTGGTGTATCCGTGACGTCATATTTGATGCCTTGCACCGTTGCGCGCGACAGGAATGCGTACAGCCAAAATGTAAGACAGTCGCATTAACAGTAGGCTATTTGAACTAGGTGAGGTTCAAATCTCCGGTTAAAAGGTGATTTATCTTTACAGAATCAATTGTAGATAGGGCCTACAGCAACTAACTTTTGCCTTTCAACATAATGTCAAATAAATTAGGTGGACAGTTCGACCACTTTGTAACAGCCGTAGGCTTGTTTTAGTTCTTGCATCTAAGTCTAACTAATAATCGTGAATTTGAAGAAAGGCACATTGGTCTGTTATATAATTACTTTTTCAATCTTCAGGCTAAGTATTTGAGCCCACATACTGTTTTTGAATTATATTGCTTTAAGTGGTTTTGCATCTGTAATTATTTAAAAATGTTCATTACTTCATTTCGTTAAGTATTGCATTATGACGCTTCTAAACGTTTTCTTTAAGGCCTTATTAAATGTCAAAACAGGGTCTAGGACCAAGCAACTACGCTTGGTTTGACGTTTAGGTCGCGTTAGTAGGCTATCTTGAAACTTTTTCAAAATCTGTTTTTGAAGTAAAATTCAATTTTGGTTTTTTATTTAGGATTATATTGAAAAATAATAAATTTCAGAAATTTTCAGTCATTCGTGATGTCGGTAAACATTTCTTTCAAGGACTCATAATTTTTAAATTTCACCGGAAAATTAATGCAACACAAGAGAAGATGAACAATGCCAAATTTTGCAAAGTTAAACAATTGTACTAAATAGTCAAAGCTGTTCCAGAGAAAAGGCAAACAAATGCAAGCTTCGTAGTAGCATGACTAAGGATGAATGTAGCCAAAACATAGGCCTACATATGAAAACCTATACTGGACGAATAGCACACAGTTACCTGGTGTGTCATGAAACATTCTCATACTTGCAAGCTGTGAAAACACAAACGAAAACCCAAGGAGGAGAGAAAACATTTCGCTGCCACTTCTTGCAAGAAATCATTTACACAGCTTTTGAAGAGACAATTGGATTAAAACTGGGAAGAGGCATTGCCAATGCCAGATGTTTGAATACAGTTTTTCCATGGTTTCCCATATGAAAGACCATAGGCTACTAAAATGCATTCCAGACATAAGTTACACGAATGTTTAAATAATCGCATAAATCATCTAAAGAATCAGATGGGAACTCGTGCTGGAGAGAAGTCGTACGTTTGCAAGGTAAGCTTATGTCGGAAAATGTTCCCATTTGCTATAAGAGAGAAGTCGTACGTTTGCAAGGTAAGCTTATGTCGGAAAATGTTCCCATGTGCTATAGACCTAAAAGAGAAGCCGTACGTTTGCAAGGTAAGCTTATGTCGGAAAATGTTCCCATGTGCTATAAGAGAGAAGTCGTACGTTTGCAAGGTAAGCTTATGTCGGAAAATGTTCCCATGTGCTATAAGAGAGAAGTCGTACGTTTGCAAGGTAAGCTTATGTCGGAAAATGTTCCCATGTGCTATAGACCTAAAAGAGAAGCCGTACGTTTGCAAGGTAAGCTTATGTCGGAAAATGTTCCCATGTGCTATAAGAGAGAAGTCTTACGATTGCAAGGTAGGCCTATGTCGGAAAATGTTCCCATGTGCTATAACTCTCAAACATCATAAAAAGTCCAACTCAACGGAAAAAGAACACCTTTGTACGATATGCCAGAAAACATTCTTCAATCTGCAACGCCATAGCAGAATCCATACTGGAGAGAAACCATACCAATGTCACTTATGCACAAAGACATATGCTCAGCCGTGTTGTCTACAAAAGCACGTTAGAAGTCATAGTGGAGAGAGGCCTTTTAAATGTCACATATGTCTGAAAAGGTTTACCTCTGCTTCCTATATTAGGATTCATGCAAGAATTCACACCGGAGAAAAACCGTATCGATTGAAGTTATGTAATTTCAGTGTAAATGATAGTAGTTATTTGAAGAGGCACATGAGAAAACATACTGGGGAAAAACCATTCCTCTGCCATGTTTGTCAGAAAACGTTCTCATTCAGTACAGCTCTGAGACATCATGAGAAAACTCACTCTGGAGAAAAACCATATCTCTGTCATGTTTGTCGAAAAACATTCGTGCGTGCTTCAGTTCTGAGAACGCATGAAAGAATCCATACAGAAGAGAAACCATATCAGTGTAAAGTCTGTAACAGAACATTTTTCCAACTTTCATATCTGAAAGGCCATGAGAAAATCCATTCTGTAGAGAAAGTACTTACCGCAAGTTTTTAAAAGATATTTCCCAAATAATAAAGGTAGGAATCCATGCCGCAAAAAAGAAAAATGAATGCCGGTCAGGCCATGCCTGGGGAAATTTTCATGCGGTCCTCTTCTGGGGATTCAATAAAGAACCAATACTAGGTTGGAACCAAATATAAACGACAGCGATGTTTAACAACCCTATAGCAGATTTAAGGGGAACAGAAAGGTAATTCTGCTTGGTGACTTTAATATAGACCTATTGAAAATTAATGAACATGCCCCTACTCAAGATTTTCTGAATATTATGGCAGCTTCGCACTTTCTCCCTACAATTGATAGGCCTACTAGAATTACAGATATCTCATTTTCACTTATAGATAATATTTATACTAATTTTTGGCAGGAAGTTGTTTGCCCTTTAATTTTAATAAATGATATATCTGATCACCTACCAATTATGATATGGTTTGGAAATGGAATACCCTCCAGATGTGTAAAAAGTAATGCTAAGATTAGAGTAATTAATGACAAACTGATGACTCAATTTGCTGAATCCCTAAATGAGGCCAATTGGAACCCAGTTAAAGATGCAATTGCCAACAACAACCCCACGCTTGCATATGACATATTTATTTCTATATATAGAAAATATTATGATGAAACTTTCTACCGGGCAGGTAGTCCAAAGAATTATAAAGATGGCCCGCAAAAACCATGGACGACATTAGGACTACTAATTAAAGTCATGTAAGAAAAAGGATAAGCTGTATTTAAAATACTTAAAATCGCCCACCAGTGAGAATAAGGATAAATATAAGAAATATCGGAATAAGTTTAAACAGATTAGGATTAATGCGGAAAGATTATATTGTTCGGAGGAGTTTCTCAAGTATACGCAGAACCTAAAAAAAACTTGGGGTGTCATAAAATCACTGATCAATGGGCAACCCAAGGCCACTCTTGTAGACTCTCTAAACATAAATGGTCTTACAGTTGACGATTCTAAAAAGATTGCACATGCATTTAACGGCTACTTTGCAGGGGTTGGCCAGACACTTGCTGATAAAATACCTATAGGAGAAAAGACTGTTAAGGAATTTTTAAATCCTCCACTTCTTGGATCTTTTGCAGTCACGTTGACTAACCCATATGAAATTGTTGCTATTGTCAAATCCATGAAATTTACTCGAAGCATGGGTCCAGATGAGATTGACCCACTAGTAGCTAAAAGTTCTATTGGATCTATTGCTGATATATTATCTGATATTATCAACTGTTCTTTCATCACGGGTGTTGTTCCACCAGCCCTAAAGGTTGCAAAAATAACACCAATATTTAAACAGGGTGATAAGCAGGAAATGTCCAATTATAGACCGATATCGATACTTCCATACTTTGGTAAAATTTTAGAAAAAGCAATGTGCCAGAGACTTAACGACTACATAAATAAAATGAATATATTGTACCCCCTACAGCATGGATTTCGTCCGGGTCATTCAACTGATATGTCCCTAATTAATATGCAGGATCTTATATCCAAGGCAATAGACTCGAGCAAATTTTCTATTGGCATATTTCTGGACCTTGCAAAAGCTTTTGACACGGTTGACCACAATGTCTTACTGAGTAAACTTGAAAATTATGGTGTAAGGGGAATAACCCTTTTATGGTTTAAAAGTTATCTGGAACATAGGTATCAGCAGGTGATGTGTAATGGGACGTTATCTTCACGGAAACCTGTAAGAGTTGGGGTCCCACAAGGCTCCAACCTTGGCCCTCTGCTGTTTCTATTGTACATAAATGACCTACCTAATGTATCCACTATGATCAAATTTATTTTATTTGCAGACGACACGAATGTTTTCTGCTCCCACGAGTCCTTGACCACGTTAATAGAAATAATAAACTCAGAACTGGCCAAATTAGCATGCTGGTTCAGGACTAACAGACTTTCTCTCAATGTTAAGAAATCATGCTATATTGTATTTCGTTCTCCAAATAAGCAAATTCAAGGTCATCAGATTAACTTGTCAGTTGATGGGATTTCCCTTTTACAAACTCGTTCTGTAAAGTTTCTAGGAGTCTATGTTGATGAGTGCTTAACATGGACAGAACACATTAATGCAATTGCCAATAAAGTTGCAAGGAATCTTGGAATCCTGGCAAGAATATCACACCTACTTCCAGTACACATCCGTAAAAACTTATACTATACTTTAATTAATCCATATTTTGACTATGGTAATATTGTCTGGGCTGCCAACTATTCGACTAGGTTAAAGTGCCTTGTGCTCTTACAAAAAAGAGCGATTAGAATTATAGCTGGTGATCATAGATGTGCTCACACAGCGGATAGATTTGAAGAGTATAACATTATGAAATTTGAAAACAAGAATTACTATCTGGTGGGCAATTTTATGTATAAGTTTGTAAAAGGTATGCTACCCGAAGTTTTCTCAAACTCTTTTACCAGAATTGTTGATGTGCATGATCATTACACAAGGGTGAGCAAAGGTCTGAGTGTGTCTTATGCACGTACAAATTACCGTAGATTCTCAATATACTGCAGTGGACCAAAAATTTGGAATGCAATACCCACAAGTATCCAATCTTTACCCACATACTCGCAATTCAAAAAGCACTGGAGAGACCATCTTAATTTAAGGGAACGTGATTGAATGCATCTAGTTTGTTTGTTTTTTCTATTTGTCGATCTCTCATAGTCATAGGCTTGTATGTTGTTCTATTAAATGTCGAGTTATCATCATCTTCAGTATTATAAGCATACATGTAGTTATTATGTTACAACCAACATTAAGTTGAGCTATAGGGTGGGCCCTCCCCAGCGGGGCTACTGCCCCTTCTGGGTCTTCCCCTTTCCTGGATGATACAATGAAGTGTGCTTCTGATAATTTTCTGTTCAAATGTGTTATATTAATATGTTTATCAGACAGTATGAACACGTTGTGTAGTTAAGTTGCACTGTGTAAAGGTTGTGTTTTATATGCTCCAAGGAGAAATAAACGATTTGATTTGACATGTATTACTTTAGAAGTATGTATAGACTATAACGCCATTCTTATAATTAGGCTATGCGTTTCATTTTCCCTTCATGTGACATCAAGCGAAAGATCATTTCAGCTTCACATGGCACTTTTGTCACATGGGAGACAAGTTGCTGTTTTATCAATGTCCTTGTTCGTTCGCCTTGAAATGTTCATTCAAGTTCATTGTAGTTTTACAGCGATCAAGGAATCGCTATGGAGATTTGATAAACCTAAGAGTCATCAATTTAAAATTAAAGGTGTAGGCTATAGCTGATAAACGTTTGCAATAAATCCATGCCCAAGGACAGTTTAATATACAGAGTCCTTGCGCTATTAGGCCTACATGTATAAATCGTCCTTGGGCTATAATACCTAAGCGTTATTAGTCTGTTGCGGTATTTTTAGAAAAAGCTGACTGATGTTTCAGCGATTATATTAAGGAAGACACGACATCGCAAGGGTTACAGAAGTTCAAGCTAAACCAATATTTGGCAGACATTATGCTATAGGGAGTAGGCCTATAGGCCTATGATGGTCACCTATCCAGTTTTTAAAAATGTGTGTTTTGCCAGGCGCACAGTTGCGTTGAGAGAACTGAAGACGTCTGCTGATTAGAGAGTTGTGTGATTCATTAGTCTAGCGTGTTGCAATGGATTCAACCATCATGGAACCATGCATTGAGAAGGTTTCAGGTTCATGTGATTTCATGAATTTTTGAACGTTTTGAGTATTTTGTGACCATATCTGTTGGACCCCTTCCCTTCAATTGAAACCCACGAATTTTTTCATGGCTAATCTAGGCTACTGAACTAAACAAACGAGTGGTTTGCCCTGTGAACCCGTTTGAAAGTTTTTGATGATAGGCTTATCATTGAAAGAACGAAAAGAACAATGAGTTGAACATTTGAGTTAAAAGTAGAACTAGGCCTAATTTTCACGAAAAATATATTCTGCCGAGAACTTAAATGGATAGAATCGTAATCGTAAACTTTAGCTTATGCAGCTCAAACACAAAGAGAAATAACGCGAACGTTCTCAATGTCTTGCCTGAAAACAACGATGCGTATCGAATGTGTAGGTTAGGCCTGTATAGCCTAGATTTTAACACTATTAATATGCATGTGATACGGATGGCTGGCGCCTTGTAGTTAATATATTCACACGTTTTCTAAGGCGACAAGATTGCTTCGCCCTAATAATTTCTAAAGAAGTTGTCGTATAGCCTAATATCCTCCACCGGAGATGTCCGCTCAAATAAATGTTGGGCAATGGACCGGTCTTGCCTGAGAATAACATACCTGCTAGTTATATTTTTTTAAACAGATGTAGGTCTAAGCACTGTAGAGCACTGTCAACTCTTTTCCACAAACGTCTAGATAGGCCTACTCAGACCTACTGTGTGTTGACTGTTGAATACCTTTGACTACTAATGGTCACCTTAGCCACAGCTTCGCGTCTCTTGTTGAGCGCCTATGGGGAGTGAGCGAATTTGAAGAACATCCAATTTCCTCTAGCAATAATATTGTCTTCACCACTTAAGTGCAGTGAAATAGGTTTTATCGGATTTGATGTTGTCCTCCGCAATTCGCTATGAATTGCACATAGGCCTACAGCCTCAGGGCAGAATGTCGACGGCATAAGAATAATGTGGGCGAAGAATTTCTTCAAAGCCTTAACAAATAAGCGGACTGAGCGGAGGAGGTTTCGAGTCTTACTCTACGTTCTGCTGGTCGAGTGCTCAAACTTATCGTCTACCCTACCTCAGGTAGGCTATCTATACATCTTTTCATAATGTAGCTGGCACCGAATTTAATAGCTATAGTTATCTAGTTATCTATCTAGTGGAGACACTGAGTAATAAAGTTTACTCGTAAACGAAAGATACAGCTGTAGGCTATATTTTTTGCGGTAGCACGACATTTAATCCCGCGACACTTAATACCGCGACAGTTAATGCCGGACACTTAGTCCCGCCGACATTTAATCCCGCGTCAGTTAATCCCGCGACAGTTATTCCCGGCGACATTTAATCCCAGCGACATTTAATCCCGCGACATTTGATACCGCGACACTTAATACCTGTAGACACGTTTGTACGAATATTTGTACGACTATTGTTGTCCACATAACCAATTAGATAGGCCTACCTATCTGTTCATGTTTTCTGTTGTAGGCTACGTTCTGTACAATACATAAAACGATCATTATAAAGGGTTTTAAATAGGATTTGCGAAATTCAGTATAGGCCTACGATAGGGCAGTGACATAGAGGCGAATTTCGACTGCAGAAACAAAGGCAAGCAAACTGTGACAGACCTACATGGAAATTATGAATACATTAAACCCAGCTATTTGAAACAAATTTAACCATAGCCGACATAATTATCTCCATGGCGTGCTTCCTTTGCATTATACAATGCCAAAGCACCTCTTTTTTAATCAAAAGTGAATATTGCTGTAAATATTGGTTTTAGCTACATTTAGTGGTTATTTTATTTTCCCGGTATTAAGTGTCGCGGGATTAAATGTCGCCGGGATTAACTGTCGCGGGATTAATTGGTCGCGGGATTAAGTGTCGCGGGATTAACTGTCCGGTACTAACTGTCGCGGTATTAACAGTACTGTCGCGGGATTAAGTGTCATGGAACCATTTTTGCATGTGGCTACCAATAAGCCTAATATATTTTTCAAGCGCACAGAGGTTCAGCGCCATATCGAAGTCCAAGAATTTATGTAGGTAATTCAAACAGGATTTCATTACCCTACTCCTGTCTTGCATAGACTTACATGATGATGGTTCTCTGCCCGAAGGCAGGTTCGTTGGCTTTTTGTGCCCCTGGGGATGAGATGAGTGAGGTGGTTTCCCGTTGCCTTCCCCACAGACAATGATGGGTAAGCAACTTGCCCAAGGTCGCTCCTCTGCAGCTTGCGCCATCGCGTCTCATGCGTGCTAGCCCGAGATATCTAAATCTTTGAGTGTCAACTCCCAGCCCGAGGCTTGAACCGCAGTCCGTTGTATCCAACAGACGAATGCCGCTCTCGCTTCTCGGTGTAGCTAAATAGGCCAGTCAGACTTACATGCACTGCCTTAATTTTTTATCAACAAATTAGCCGGGCCTTTTTTATCATGATCTCTTTATATCTTTTTAAAGGTCTACCTATATACCGTAATATTCAATGAATCACTACCAAACTATGCCAAATTCAACTCTAACAATAGTCAGCAGGCCTAGTTGAAATCAATGGCACACAGGCCACGTTTCTCAAGAAATGATCGTAAATAACTTTGTTTATTTTGTCATGATTTAAAGAAGAAGAAAGATATGACTGCGAAAACAGTTGAAGAAGGTGAAGGTAACTTGACGATATTCTTATAAATTTTGACATAGCCCTTCGAGAATCATGAGCACCTTTCATTGAAACTCTAGACCTTTTTTAATGAGATAAGATAGAATAATTATTATAGGCTTGCAGCTTCTAAGTTGTTCGGACATTCATGTTTCACCTCCTCTGCATGTGCGACGCTTAAAACGTGTTATAACCAAAAAGTGAAACCTAGGCTGAATATATAGGCCTGCTGAAAGAGCTACTTATATCTTCCTGCGTTAGGCCAGCATTCTTCATCTTTCTTATCGATACGTAGAAATAGTTGTATTCTTTTGCTTCTGTAACCTGCTTTGTAAAATGTGACCCTAGGCTCACAAGTGACTGACTCACCTATTTAGCCTATTATATCTCTTGAGTATGAACTCAAAGCTCATTTATTCACGATTGCCTTCACAAGCTAACCTGACCAAGGGTTTAAGAAAATCAACTCTTTTTATAAGTCTCTGCCTTTAAGAAAAAATTAAGCCTTTTTGCTGTATGCTTTGATGTCTGCAGATATATCTATGATAGGCTATATCCCAATTCTAAACAGTAAATTTAAGAAACTTAAAGACCACGTTGTGTTTTTTACTTCTAGAAGGATTTAAGTTGCGTGCAACTCATGACTTTGACCCCAGACAGATGAGTAATAGAGAGACGATGCAATTGAACTTGTTTTTAAAGAGCCAAGGATTGTTGACTAAACGGGAGGAGTTAGAAATCGACGACACTTTACAGGGTGGAATATTAATGGAATACTTGACAGCTACGAAGCAAATCAAAGATACATTCAAACGTTTACACCGATACACATTTAATCTGGTAATGAATATGAGATATTATGAAAGGTTGCCATCGAAAACAGTGGATCTTTATTCAGTGGTGCTAACATTCAAGAGAGGAAACAAAATGCAGACAATTCCTCCTGCGAACATCGGGTGACTATGCATCAAACAAGTGTTTGCAATTGGCTAAGTCACGCAAAATTTCTTATAGATAAAGAAAATAAAGTTAGGCTACATGCAATATTTGTATTATAATAATATTATTACCGATTGTGCCTATGATACGACTGTTCGAGCATTAACTTTTCTTTTGAACGACGTTGTTCTAAACCCGTCGGGTAGACCAGGGCCCGATTAACACCTGGAAACAGATTTTTAATTAGAATAATATTATTTCTTTGAGTTACATAGCCGTGCACCCTACAAACTCAATGCTAGGGCATTTAGAAATAATTTTTTGCACGTTGCTGAATATCCAGAAAAGTTAATTAGTCAAAAACGTTTTACCTCAGTTATCAGCTAGGCCTTATAATTATTTTTTAATATTCTTTTGCAGTGATGCAGTAGGATGGTGGATGGTGAAGAAGTTAGAAAGTGGACAGATCGGATTTATACCCAGAAATCGCTTTGTAATAGGTAAATACCATACAATAAGCTACGTGTTGATGCAAGAGATTTGGAAGTTGATAGGTTTAACTCATTGGGCAGTCTATTCTCTACGTGTGTAGAATATTCTCCTAGTATCTTGTTTCTTGTTGGCCAATTCAGATCATCTTGCAGATTTCGTATAACGATCAGAACTAATTGATTTATTCAGATTGTCATCGTCGAGAAAGATTCGACATCTCATTCATTAGTTCGAATTTGATATTTAAAAATTTAGGGTCCTATGCGTCAATAGTGCCACGTAGCAACTTAAAAATTAGGTAGGCCTATTTTATCAACGACATAGGGCTATTCGCTTATACGGAAAATGTAGGCCTGGCTATGTCATTCAATTTGTATATTTTTTGTCTTAAACAGAGAGATATCAAGAAACTTCCAAGACAGCGGTAAGAATGTGAGCAAGGCTATTTTATATTATTGGTTTGTTTTTTCGCAAAAAATGCACTTGCATAAAATTATCGGTAGGCTAAATCACTTCTCTCGCCAACTAAATATTTTTTAAATCTAAATCAACAGGCGTCAATTATAGTTATATAGTTATAGTTTGTTACTTAGTTACAACCTAAGCCTATTTGGGTCATGGACTCATTATTAGGCCTAACGCAAAATATTTTTTAATTACAGTTTTAAATTGACGACAAAATGGGCTAACCTATAATATGTTATGACATTACTTTTGCATTATAAACGAAATATGGTTAGCCTATGTGGTTAACTGAAGTTTTACCTGAGATTGATTTAGGTGTCCAAATCTTTATAGGATAGGCCCTATATTGCTTTAAATATTGCGCATAACCAGTGCCGTTGTAAAGGTTTCAAATTACCCCCTCTTAAACATTACTCCCTGAAAACTAATTTGCATTTTTCAGAGGGTTAATGTTTTTAAGAGGGGGTAATTTGAAACCTTTACAGGGGGTAATTTGAAACCTTTACAGGGCGCTAAGGTAGCCTACCTGACTGAGGCTCCCCTACAAAAAAACTGTGTGGTTTGTGAATTGTTAGGCTGTTACAGTATTTGAAGCTGTGATCCTAACGCAAAAACAAAAACTACTAGACATAGCAAAGTTTCATTTTTTAGCTGAATGAACTTCCATTGGAGCTGCTGGACGTCGTCTTAGAAAACTCATTTCTTCAGTGGATATGCCTACCGAATTCCTTTCCCATACAGAGATACCAAGATGTCATCAAAACTTTGGCATCAGTCGACTTCTGTTGGTATCAACGAGTAACAAGACGAAGGTTTAGGAAAGAAATTTGGCATAAGTTGAATGGTAGATCACTTTTCTAGTATTGTTACTTAGAGACGCTTGTTTGTCGCAAATGTTGGTTATCCAGCTAAAAATGGGACATCCGGGGAAAAGAATTTCCTTTGAGAACTAAGACATTGCCTCTGCCTTAACAGAAAACGAGTGAGACACCTTTGAAATATTTTTCGGCAGGTCAAAAGATTTGGCATGAGTAGGCTAATAATTGGATATGAAACGACTATGATGCATTTAGGCGCCGTTTCATTGAATGCCATTTTTTGTGGTTGAAAATTTACAACTTTATCACCTCTTTCTAATCCAGCTAAATTCGTGCTCTTAGCAAGTTGTAATGTAGCAAAGTTGTGATGTCATTATTTTAACAAGTAACGGTAGCGTTGGACTTTTAGATCGCAATACAAAAATCAAGAGAAGATCTGCAATCATTAGAAATAACCGAAACTATCTCTTGGAAAATATTCAACCGAATGAAGAATTTATTGCTTCACTGTTGTCTCTCAACTGCATAACACAAGAAGAAAGTCAATTCATTGAAGGACAACGATCCAAACGAGACAAGAACTCAGAGATTCTACACGTTTTGAGATCTTTCGACGAGACAAAGTTTTCGAATTTCCTCCGATGTCTTCGGAAAACAAATCAGAAGACTGTGGCAAGGATCATGGACAATGGAGGTTTGAAGACCACGTTATCTTAACATGGTATAACTTTGTGTGTCCCACAATTAAGAGTAGAGTGGAATAGAAGATAAGCTACAGTTATTCATAAAAATTTCATCTAAATCGTTCCGAGACCTTCATTCGTTTCTACAATCAGTCTTATGCCTTATCGTCGTGGAAGCTTGTTTATTTACTAATTAGTAATTAGGATCATTATAGGTCTACACAATTAATGTATAAGCTTAGCTCTCCATCAAGACTAACCACTCAGAAGCGGTTCCGTCCCAACCTCTGCCCAATGGGACAGTCTTAACTCTTAAGGCTGGAACAGAACATGGTGGAGTGATCCATGGACACAAGACAAAGTGCTACATGAAGCTCATTCCAGGTGGCAGGCCCGGCGACCGAAAAGACTCGATGCTGACCTTGAATAGGTCCGCGAGTGAGGGACAAGAAGCTCAAGCTGTCCAGATGAAAGAAGGAAGACTTCGGAAGGAAGTTTTACGGACCTTACTCCGCCATTCGATTTGAAATTTAAAATTTATCACGGTACTCTAATTTTTGCTTGAAAGTAATTATACCTTGCAAAAGACAACACTTTCTACAATAGCTTGCTGAATTTCGTTCTAAAAATGACCAATTTGGTCTAGGCCTACTTATTTATTTCGCGAATCGCTAGCAAATATCAAGTTTATTAGGCTATTAGATATTAGTCAATTAGTGGATAATTTACTTCAATTTTATAGTGTAGAACTACGCCTATATTAGCCTACATTGTGTCTTAAGAATTTACTCAGACGCTAGGCCTGCTGTTCTTCCTGGTTTGCCTTTAGTCGTAATAAAAGTGGATGTGCAAACACGTGGTGCAGATGGTAGAACGTCCACAGAAGCACAACCAATGTTTCATCGAATTCATGAAGATGTTCGAAACAGAGCTCAACCATGGTCACAACCAACATATGAACTGATAAGTCGACTGAAGGAAGATGGCTTGGAAATCCTGAACTCTCAACTGGACAGACGGACTGTGGTCTTTTGGATCTGGTGTCATTCACAGTCAGCTCTGGAAAATCTTCAGATACTGTTCGATTCAGATCAGCTGAAAGAAATATTCTTTGGTTTTGCCAAAATTGATCCATCAACTTCCGAAATTTTCCATTCGATGGTGATCAGCATTGATAGCAATCATTTCATGAAAACAGTTGGTAAGTTCCTTTGAAAGCGTTCCTAATATTAGAAAAATCCTAATAGTGATCGAGGGGCAAATGGAGGGAAAAGAACAAAATACCCAGACAGATGATGCTAGTCTGGATGATGTAGGACGGTTACCAAAAACTCTAGAAGGCACAATGGAGGATGGAGTGGCAACATTTTGCATTCGAACCTGCTTAGGGGCAGAGAACATGAGGAAGAAGAATGAACAAAAACTAGGAGCTCAACTTAATTATGAATTCTGAAACTTAAAAGAAAGCCTACTAATTTTTTTTAAAGTGAATCTAATTAATCTAACTGAAAGCAAATTCCCCGAGAAAAAATTAGGTAATTAGAGAGAGGAAGGTGAGAGAGACAGACAGACATATACAGACAGACAGAGAGAGCGACATACAGACTTATACAGGCAGACAGACAGAATGGTAGGTTATGGCCGCAAAAGGCTGGTAGCCTGAATAGCGTGATTGTTAGCAGGTGAGGCAAACAATCAGCAAGCATGGCGTCATAACAAGTTTGACAACTAGAGAGACAGTCAGAGATTGGCAGAGGGACCATGTCATTATGGCATGAGGTAAAGTGACATAGTATGGCCACAGCGCTAATTCGGCGGTAGCACAGCGTGGGGTTCAGTTTGAGAAAAACAGCGACAAGAGCACGGTCATGGGGAAAATTTAGCTGTATTCGACAGTCCGTGGGATGGATACAGAAGCTGCGGTAGGATAAAACAGCGAGAGTGGTTATGGCTTCCTCGAATTCCATTGATTTTTTTCTATTGATTTTTACTTAGCGTTCTGTGAAGAGACCATTAAAAAAATTAATCGAACAGATAAATCACATTGAATAAACTCACAGTGACAAGTTAAATAGGCAAGTTATCAAATGCGTTTCATTGATGCTACTTTGTACATTATAGAAAGAAAAGAGAAACTCATTTCATTATATACAGGTTTATTGGTGCAGAAGGCTAACACTTAGGCTATGTTTTTCTAAACTGTATAGTCTAAGTAACAAATACCGAATGAGCAATTATTTATTTGGTTAAAGTGAAAGTAGGCCTACAGCAAATAAATAAATAAATAAATAATTATTAGGCCTATAGGGCCTACAATAAGAAATCGGGAAGCAAAAAATAGTTGTAGTTGATTTGAAATTTGAATAAACAGAAACGGTATTAGCCTATGTATTCCTGGTAAATAATTATTCTTTTTGCATGTTAATGATGCATTTTCTTTCATTTTAGTTGAGTGTCCAATTTCCATTAATTTCACTGAAATAATCGGCCTACAAGGAAGATGTGAAACTCCGTGTGGAATAACTAAACTTTCGAATGAAATCTACGTCATTATCCGATGTTCCGATTTCAGGAATATAATTCGTGTCTTTGCTGATCAGAATCCATTTTATCTTCTGAATGAAATTGAAATGAAAGAGACTTATAATTCTTATTCAGACATTGTATCCTGTGAGAAGGAAAGTTGTGTCTACGTCGCTGACCGAAGGGATCAATGCATCTGGAAGGTAACAAAAGACATATACGACCAGCTTATTATCATTAAATGGCTGACCACTGATTGTTACCCAAGTACATTGTCAGTGTCCAGCATTGGTCACTTATTGATAGTCGGTCACTTTTCGTCCGATCTGAGTATCTACGGATCAGATGCAGAACTTATTCGATCCATTCAGTTACCAAGAGAATTCAAGTTTCCAATTCATGCCCTGGAAACATCCATTGGGAATTATATCATCATTCACCAGTGGAGGAAATATATGGATGGAAAGCCTGTGGAACTTGGGGAAGCGTGGGGATCGAAGTGGGGCGTTAGTGAACTGACAAGAGATGGACAGATGGTCATCCGTCGTTTCAATCCTTCAAATGAATCACAAAGACTCATTCATCCCAGTTATCTCTCAATCGATTCCGACGATCGTGTGTTTTTGGCTGACTGCGGGAAAGATAGAGTGGTTCTCTTGGATTCTGATCTTAGATGGAATCGAATTCTTTGTCCAACCAAAAAGGAAGAAGGTCTTGAGACAAGCTTTCAGAGAATGCATTACGACGAAGGAAAGAAACAACTGATCTGCACAGGATATTCGCAACCGGGACTTAATGTCTACACTCTGAGTCGAAAATAAACTCACATATATTAGCCTATATTCAGTTATTCTGACAAAAGTCCATTCTAATCTCTGCATTACAACTATAAATTCCAATAATATATTTTTAAAAATACATTATGCTACATCAAAGACAACGAATATAATTATTTTTACTCTTGATTAGGCCTACATGATAAAAGATTGCAAAACATTGTTCGGCGCGGGTCGTCTTTCATCGAACAGTCCATTTTTTTGGCTAAGGTCCACTTTATGACGGCCGATTTTTCATTTCCCTGCTCTGGCTTTCATAAAATAATCGTCGAAGCCAGAGACTCGGTCTAAAGAGCTAGCAGTCATAGTCGTCGGACTAGAAAGGGCCAAGACATCATTACGGGGGCCTGGGGATGGTCGTGAGCTCCGGCCCCCAGCGGGGTCTGGGGCGGAGCCTCAGAAACCAATGCATTTTTAGCTGTTGGCATCGACTAGAGCGCACGTTTTAGGCTCTTTTTGGCTAGCTGTTTATGAACGATAAAGTCATGAAAATATCAAGAGGAAGTCGTTTGCAGAGCCACAGACTACCAGAGTCAAAGTCAAGCTTATGTGCTTAAAGAAAGTAAGAAACAGGACCTGGTTTCGTCTTTACCATAACCATAAAAGTTAAAAGTTTGGGCTCATGACAAGTTTATAAGTAGGCCTATACTGTCATGCGGGAGTTAGCCTCTCTAGTCCCGTTGAATTTGCATCCAAATTGTTTTTCACTCTGTTGGCTTTGCACGCTGTAATTGTACATTTTGAAGCTGTCATCTTCACAAAATTTCTCGTGAATTCAATGCTCAGAAACGTGGCTTAGGATATCATAAAATGTCTCCTCCCCATTATTTACAATTTTTTAATTTGCACAATACATTGGTAACATTCCAAAATTTCTCATTATGGGTTAACAGTTCATGCGTTAAACACAGTAGTAGGCCTAGTCCTGTGACGTTTGGAAAGGTCCAGTATTGAGCAAAATATCAGCTTCTTTTGGTATGCTATATCAAATTGAGTAGCCTACTGTCAGTTGTACAATGCTTAGCAACATCCATTTTGGGATCCACACAAATTTCATGGACATTACCCCGGACCACTTCTCGTAATTTTCTGTCTTATAGCCTACCTGTCTGGATTTCATCAGAGCGTTTCAATAGGACAATTCCCACAAACCTTTCCCTCAAATGTAGGCTACCCATTGCTAGTGTAAGCAATTTGCATTCTTGTTGAGCAACCAAGCCTTTATTGCTTGATTAATGTTTTCTTAAACAGACTATAGACCTTTAGGCCTACTATAAACAAAAGTAGGCCTACTAATTTACTGTTGCTTCTTTGCCTCTGCCACTAAAATTCATTCTTAAAATATCGTTCATTTTATTTAAGACCTAGGCTATATTATAAAAACTAATGCAGTGTCAGTAGATATAAAATATATTTTAACAAAATTTTAACAAATAATGTAATTAATTATGAGTTCAAGTTGTGAGAGCGAGCGCCATATAGATTCAGGGACAAATTTAAGTGACTGTAGAGCGGCAAAGGTCATAAATGAAGATCTACCCTTGAGAGGCGGGTAAGAACCATAGGCGTACGGGAGCTTTCAGAAGTGGGGGGGGCAAAGATTGAACTTCTGCCCGAAAATTTTTTCCGTCCGGCCAAAAAGTTGACGACCTTTTTTTAAAAATTTTTTTATAGTCGTTTGGGTCTGTTTTGCCCGAAAAAACCACCAAACTTGCCCGAATTTGGGGGGGGGCAATTGCCCCCCCTGCACCCCCGCCTCGTGCGCCTATGGGAAGAACGTTCAATGGGAATTTACCGTGGGTATGGGACGGAGAGGTGGTACAGAGGGAAATTCCGGGGGAGATGCCCAGAAGGAAATATCATCTGCCCGGAAGGAGGATTTCTCTCTGGCACAAGTTGGATCAGGCTACTCACTCCCCTCCCCACGTGGTAAGCCCTGATTGGTGCGAATGTGATGGGAGTGCAGGGACAAATTTAAGTGAGTGTTAATTTAAGTACAAGTCAAATTAAATGAAGATTTACCCTGTGTTATGACAGGGAAGAATTGTTCAGGGAATTTACCAGAAGGAAATGAATTGCAGATGTTGGGGAATACCGGGGGAATATTCAGGAGGAAATATTCTATACTCAACTTAAATCGCCATTAAATCGTCAAATACAACGACCGTTAGGCCTACAATGTTGAATTGGCGATGAACAAATGGGAAGATCTGCACGGAGAGGACAACGGTCTGAAGATAACAGAATTATTAGCTAAAACAAGTCGTGTAGGGTATAAAGCCTATAAGTGTATATTGCACAATAGCCTATAATAGGCCAATAATGCGTAGACCTATGCGCTGACTGTCTGAAAGACCAAGCCTACAGGACATAATTGGCTCATCTAGTTTTAAATTGGTTCAGCTGCCTTCCTTGTGTAGTCAACGATGAACCACGTTACAACTTGGTGAGTCAATTATTTAAAAGTAACCTCCTATAATAATATGTTATATTGACCTAGACCTATATGTTGTAGGCCTAGTGTTTGTCTAGGCTTAGCCATGTATACAGCGGACGATGATGCAACTGAAGACTGGAGATTTGAAGGTGGTGTGATTAAAGAGTCATTCGTCTTACAATAGATTTGAACGAACGATTTGTAAAGCCTACAGGCCCTACATAGTGAACAGGTATAAATTTTTTGACGAAACTGCAGAAAAACGAAAAGAATATAGACTTCAACATGTTCAAAGTAAGTGTCACGAAACACAATAAACCTAGGCTAGTGATAACTTAAAATATTATATAGAATGCAAGGATGATAGCCTACAGTGACGTTATAGGCTATTTAAGCGGCGCATCGAACCGATAGCCTATAGGTAGAGGAGGTCCTTAACAGAGTCAACACACAATAAGTCCATCATAGATAGAGGGCCGTAGAAATGGATAACTGTGACTTACAGTGCTTGCACCTGTTTTATAATTTAGCACATAATTTATTTGAATCTCAGGCTAGCTAGGTCCATTGCCCCAGGAAGCCACGAAAGGCTGAACAACCATTTGAGCGAACATCTCCGATGAAGGATGTTACACGACAACTTCTTTAGAAGGGCCGTAACTAAGATTTTTTGTTGGGGGGGGGGGCTTAAGCCTTGAACATGACGAGTGCGGTAACAGGAAAAAAATCATAAGATCAAATATTTAGCCGTAAGCATACAACGGCTTGATTTATTAGGGGTGGGGGCTTAACGCTTAATGCTAGTTACGTTCCTGTTCTTTAGAAGTTATTAGGGCCAGCAATCATGGTGCCTTAGAAAACGCGTGAATATTGACGACATGTAGGCTATAGGCTACGTCCAATGAATATGGAATTATAGATCTATAGGGCAAATGATTACACACATAGGATAATGCGCAGCGTATACAGTTTGCTCCTACTGAAGAAGGTGGAAGAGGAAAGATCCTTGATGAATACAATTAGAAAAAGGCAGAAGAACTGGATAGGACATGTACTGAGAGGCAACTCCTTGCAAAGAGACATAGTGGAGGGCAAAATGGAGGGGAAGAGGAAGACCTAGGGAAAAGTTCTTGGACTGAATGATGGAGGATGGATATGGAAAACTCAAAGATAAAGCACAACATCGAGAAGAGTGGCGTCGTTGGGCATCTGGACCTGCCGAGAGGCAGCTAACCTAAAGAAGAAAGAAGAAGTTTGCTCGTAAAGCGTCAAGATTGTTTGCGTTATTTCTTGCTGTGATCCAATTTCCAGCAATTTTCGTCACAACTTTGGAGCAATTAAATACATCGGAGTCTGATTTTGTCTCCGTCAAACCGTTCAGGATTGCACAGACGGGTTCCACGACAACTGGTCTACCGACAACTCGTCTAACGACAACTCGTCTCCGGACAATTGGTCTAACGACAACTGGTCTACTGACGAATAGTATTGATGAAATAGAAGCTGGATTTACGAAAATGTTTTTTGCTTAAATTGAAGCTGGATTGATGATTTTCATTCATGTATTCCAACATGCACCCATTTCTACGTCAAATCTAAAAATACCTTCATCCAGCTTCTATTTCTCGCCTGTTATTTTAGTCAATCCAGCTTCCATTTCATATATAAAAATATCCTCATCCAGCTTCCATTACTTAAGCGGTTTTCTTATCAATCCTGCTTCCATTTCAGATCTAGAAATACCTTCATCCAGCTTTTAATTATCATGCGTTATTTTCGTCAATCCAGCTTCTATTTCACCTGTAAGAGAACCATCATCTAGATTCCATGTCTCTTGCGATTTTTCATCAATCCAACCTACATTTCACCTCTAAAAACTATCATCCAGCTTCCATTTCTCAAGCGCTGGATAAGTTGTCAGTAGACCAATTGTCGTTAGACGAATTGTCCGGAGACAACTTGTCGTTAGACGAGTTGTCGTTAGACGAGTTGTCGTGACACCGCACAGACGAATATCATAGGCCTGATTTTCGAAGACGCTCATAAAAATTATGTGAGTGAAGATAATGTTCAAGGCATTCACTCGTCGCTACCTTTATAAACACAGCTTGCGATAATTATGCACAGACTGAATATATCAATCACTGCATGGCAGGCATAAGAGTGCTGTTGAGTTGTGCTGATCCGTTGAGTTGCTGAACTTAATATAATAATACAGAAATTATTGTTGCAAGTATAATTATATTTATTAAAATCTTGAACCACTCTTATCAGCACTGAAAAGTACAGCAATTTTGTTAGAATAACAGATTTAAATGCTAAAATTCAAAAACATTTCCTATGGAGATTTCGAGGGACATCAAAAACCTATTCCCATCTGGACGCTGCGATCTTTGCCCGTCCTCCATAGAAACCTCATCCTCTCGACTAGATTAAACACTGACATTCATTGAATTTGTAGTCAACGTGTGAACCGTTCCTATTAGGCAGTAATCGTGCAATATATCAGAAGGCTATTATTTTCCAATCAGAGTATCACTGGAATTACTAAGTGAATTAATCAATTGGAATTAATCAATGAATTAGCCTACTATCAAGCCATTGCAAAAATAATTCCACTAATTAGCCTACCAGTAATTGAAATCAATGGCATATTACAGGCCATGTTTCTTAAGCAATGTTCGGAAAGAAATTTGTTTCTTTTTTTAAGATTTAAGAGAAGGGAAGAAGAAAGAAATGTCTTCGCAGGCAGTTGCTGAAGGTGAAGGTAACTAATATCCGATCTCATTATGCCGTTTGGCATTAGCCTCCAAGAATCATCTTCTATAATTGTTTATCTAAGACAAGATATAAAAATCAATAGACCCTTACAGCAATTTGCAGTCTCTAAATTGTTCTAACGTTCATGTTTCATCGCATCTGTGCGACTCTCAAAAATAGACCTAATGAAAGAGCTATCTTCTACGCTAGGACGGCATTCTTCATGTTTCGGATCAACACAGGAATTGAATTCATTTTGAATCATCAACTAGGCCTACTGTGCATAATGTGTCCCAACTTCTCAAGACTCAGAAATGTCTGACTCACCTATTTATTGAATAGAATACGAACTCGAAGCCAGGGCCGAATTAGCAAATGTGAAGGGCCAGTTCAAAAAAATTGTGGGCCCAAACCTGACAGAATTACGCCTAGAGGAAATACAAAACGTATCATATTCATTCAATGAATTCGTCTACGTCATAGGCGTAGGAGGCGGGGGTCCAGAGGGGAATGTCCCCAAATTTCGGACCAGTCTAATTTTTCGGGCAACCAGACCCGGGAAAATAGTAAAAGAAGCCTCAAAATAGTACTTTTCAGTTTTCACGAGATTTCAAGTCGATGCCCCAAAACGTCTTCAACTTTTTGGTTTTCGAAAAGAGTATTTTTCACGAGATTTCAAGTCGATGCCCCAAAAAGTCTTCAACTTTTTGGTTTTCGAAAAGAGTATTTTTCATGAGATTTAAAGTCGCAGGTTTTTTAAGTCATTTAATCCGAATTTATTTTTCGGGCAGAAGTAAAATCTTGGCCACCCCACTGCTGAAATCTTCTCTGCCCCTATGCTCTTCACGGTACTTACGACCCTGCACTTGTACTCAATGACAAATTTAAATATTAATGCATGCCTAAAGGAATAGCACTCGGAAGTAATAAGAGCATTTGGACACCCCGATCATCTACCAATCTGCAGTAGGCCTAGAACTTCATCCAGTCCTCATAAATCCTAATTCTTGCCTACAATTCACTCACACTTCAATAGACTGTCTTCCGGAAATAAAGGGAACGTCTACATTTTGTATGCAGACAAAATACACGAATATTTACAAAGCTGTAAAGACAAAGTTTTAAGTTTAAACAATCAGAACCGCTACGTCTATGCAATACCGACTGAACCTCCAAATAACTCTTATGGGTGATTATTTGCTTGAGGCTAAAGGCCGCTATCATTACTGTAGGGCCTACCTTCTTGATCAGTCATCATCCACCCTTGCCACCAGTCGCCCTCCCTTGTCAATTGCCCTCATGTGGGGAGACCCAGTATCGCCATTGCTCACAATTAGGCCACAACTGGGCCATTTGCCTATATACAGGGTGGCGCAAAATAAACCGGACTATTAGTTTTTGCAATTGCATCGCTTGAATAATCAAAGTAATTATCGCCTTAAAACTATCATTAGACAGAAATGACACAGAAAAATGGCAATGGTTTGGCATTTGATATAACATTGAATGAACTGTAAAGTTTCAGAATTTTCTGAATGCGTAAGAAATTTCAGTCAAAGTGATGTTCAGTTTGTCCTCCGTTTGCTGCGATAACCAATGACAATCGCTTGCGAAACTGTCCAATAGCCCGGTTGATAGAGTCCTCGCTGATTTCGTCCCAGCATGCGGTCAGAACTTCTTTCAAATGTTCAATATCTCGAATTCTCTGCCTGTAGACAAGCTGCTTGAAGCACTCCCCAGATCGAATAGTCTACGGGATTCAAATCCGGACTGTTCGGTGGCCAATTTTCTGGTTCAATCAAGTCTGGAGCGTGAGCAGTGAGAAAATCAACTGTTTTTCGTGAACGATGAGCATGTGCTCCATCCTGCTGGAAAGGGAAATTGTCACCAGAGTGAGCTATAATGTCTGGCAGTAATCCTTGATGTAGGACGACGTCACAGTAATAGGAACTGTTAACTTTTGCTCCTCGTTCAACTAATAGTCCGGTTTATTTTGCGCCACCCTGTATATGCACTGTTTATATAATTATAATACAAAATTATATATATTGCTTATAAGTAAGTAAGTAAGTAAGTATATACTTTAATAAACCGCCTGCAAACGCACTGCGGGAACATATCAATCAATTATGAAAAAGTGAATATATACAGGGTGGCTCAAAAAAAGGTACCACCGGATAAAATACGATAACTTCAAAACTGATGGTAATTTTTCTCCGAAAATTTTCCAATTTGTAGGGGATTGAATTTCCAACAATCCCTGAAACTTTCACTTGAAAGTTTTCATGTTTGCAAAAGTTACAGCTGTTTAAACTTTAAATTCCGTTTTTTCGAATATCCGGAGAATTATATTCCAATACATGTGATTTCAATACGATTTTTTGGCAAATTACAACACACAATATGATGATGATGTCATACAACCTCACTAACAGCTGTAAAGAAGCTGTTTATGATGTAAGCTGTTAGTATGTGGTCATATTTTGTATATTAAGGTCTTAGTTTGGGAATCCGTTACTGGACGTCTTGGGCAAAGTTTCTGCAGAGGATAAAATGGAAACTCGGACGTTGCGTGAACAGAGACTGGGACATCGCGCGGTCAAAGCAAAAGACCCAGTGAAAAAAGGAGTCTGAAGCACTGCAAAGGCTATCTGCCAACGTGTTTATGTAACGAAGGTCAGATGTTGAAAGAGAGGAAGGAAGTTGTCGTTTGGTCTCACAGGAAAAAAAGCACCATGTTCAGAAAATTCGCTTGGTATTCGAAAGGGTTAAGTTTGCAAAGCACATCATGGTTTCAGCATCAGCTATGCTGGCATGTGTTACGGCTTCAAGAAAATGCTGCATTTTATCCCATTCAGTAGGCTAAATGTCAAACTCATCGCCGAACTCTCTTACCCAGACTCATTGAAGACCAGGTATGCCCTAACATCTGGATTCATTTTCCAGCAGGGCGGTGCGCATGCATGCTCGCACGGCAAGACTGATTATGATAACGCTACCTTATTTTTGCCATCAACTGCAGTATATTTATTGGCAAAGGTGACTAACAACCTCGCCAGACCTTAGCCCTCTTGCTTGTCACGTCTAGGGAGCTATGCTGGAACGCTGCAAGACATTTCATCCCAAGTTGGAGAACATTGGCTTGCTGAAGGAAGTCTTGCTGCTAATGTGGGATCAGTTGCCGCAGGACCCGATAAACAAGGCCATATTGAGCTTCACAAAAAGAATTCGAACTCGTGTTAAAGCAGGGAGTGGACACTCCCATCATACCCTACGATAAATTGTAAAACGGAATTCTGAGGTCGTAGTGAAAAGGGATATCATTTGACATGGAAATCTACAATTGACGTTAATTTTTTCGCAAAAATTTGAAAAAACCAAATTCAAAGTGTAAACAGTTGTAACTTTTGCAAATATAAAAGGTTTTCAGTGAAACTTTCAGATATTGTTGGATATTCATTCCTCTTCAAATTGGAAAATTTTCGAAGCAAAATGTCAATCGGTTGCGAAGATATTGCATTTTATGCGGTGGTACATTTTTAGCCACCCTGTATATATACATAAGTAAATAATCAACAGATCTAATAAAGTCAGTGAAAATGCAATTATTATCAATTTTACATATTAAAAGTCGGCTAAATAGCCGAATAAACATATCGATATTTGTTTGTTTGTATGTGCACTTGTTATAGCGCCCCTTCAAGCTTTCTCTACTCCAGTGGTTCTTAACCTTTTCAAGGGAGCCGAACCCCAAGAGAAATCCATGACCACTCACCGAACCCCTCAAGTTTGAACAATAATTTTTTAACTAATGGGAACAAAAGGAAAAAACTTGTACCAAAATGTGATACAATAAATTATTAATACATTCAATACATGAACTAATAACAGTAGCCTACCAATTTCAACTTATAGCTTAATGTGTCCTTTGTAGTTGCTCTTTGGAAGCAATAGGAAATGATTTTTCACTCACTCTCACTGACCCTGAATATGTATATATTTCAGAGGACCTCTGCCGAACCCCTGGCAGTGGCTCATCGAACCCCAGGGGTTCGGTCGAACACTGGTTAAGAAACACTGCGCTACACAGAGGCGCTCCCGATGCAGAGCGGACACTGCATCGGAGTTTCACGCCGAAGCGCTGAGCAATTGTAAGTGAAGGACTTGCCCAAGGTCCTTACGCGGTGAGGTGGATTCGAACCTCGGACCTTCCGGCTCCAAGGCAACGACGCCACCACTAGACCACCGCGCCCCACGCGTATATATCATACGAGTAATAAAGCCTCTCCTAGTTAATGTGTCAGCATATGGGATCTCTCGATCGTGTGATCGAGGGCGGAGGGAGTAGGTAACATTCTTTATAGGAGGCAACAAGGCAATTAAGAACATGCATGGCTAGGATTGTAAAGTACAGACGAAAAAAGAGAGGTGTCAGCACAGCAGCAGAGGTCATCAAAAGACTTCTGGTCTTCAGGCAGATACTTGTGACGTACCATTTTACGTATTATTGAGTTAATACGCGTTCTCTGTGCAGCATTAGCAAAACCATACCATGCAGGAGAAGCATAGAGAAGACGGGCCAACATTGTGGCCCGAACAACGTCAAAAAGGCGAAGACCCATGAGTCCATGAGAAATAGGAATGCGTATTGCGTAGAGCGATTGGTTGGCCTTAATACAGATACGATCAATGTGCAAGTTAAAGTTAAGCTTATCCGTAATTGTTAGCCCTAGGATGACAGATTTTGTCACCCTCTCCATACCAGGTATAGGGGAAGGGAGATTGGTTAGCTTAGACCTTGGACGGCTAATTAATTATCATCTCCTTAGATTTACCATGGTTGAGTTTGAGATTAGAGGAGAGTGGGGCAAGAGCGGCCTGCGGGGCAAGAATAGACGGAAGGATATCGTAAAGCAATACGTATGCGTAGCGATTAAACTAAGCCACGTTGAAAGACATTTTTCGGCCGCATCGAACGACATAAGATTTTTAAAATTTGTTTGCAAACTCTATGAGTAAATTTTTAAAAATCGATTTTTCTAAAATCATTGTAAATCGGAATAGTTAGGAATAATTTTTTATAAAATCAAAATTTTCGATGCTAAATTTTTCGATAATTTTATGTTGCAAAGACATCAAAAACGCATTGATTGCGCGTATTAAATTGAATGAATTCGAAAGATGTTACGAGAAATTAGAAAAAATTAATTGCTATGGTAACGGGGCAAGAGTAGCCGTGGCCGCATGGGGCAAGAGTGGCCTCAACTTTACCATAAGTTTTTATTAATTGCTACTATTATTATTATTACTCTCACTAATATTAGTACTAGAATCATTATTGTTTATAATTATTATCATTAATGCGAAATTAGTCCCAGGGAAGCTATAATATATCTCCAAAATAGCAATCCAAAATATATGTAGTGTAAATACGAGGGTTAATACTGCATGCCACTCTTTCCCCACGGGTGGGGCAAGAGTGGCCTTTCAAGAGTATGCAAAAAATGTTTAATACCAAAAAATCAGATGAATTTTTCTGAAATAGTTTGTGTGCCCTACAGAGCCAAATGGTTGGTCTATGACAAGGTATAGTCGATTGTTTCAATATTGTCATCTGCTCAAAGATATTTAGAAGAAATTCTTAAGGGGCCGCTCTTGCCCCACTCTCCTCTACTAGTAAGAGCCCACATAGCAACATTGTCGAGCTCAGTAGAAGTGGTAGCAATAGCAGAAGCAGGAATTAAGATGTAGTTGTCATCTGCATATTTCAGAAGACTATTACTACGGTGAACTGGTGTCAGACCTGAAATAACTACCACAAAATCATCCGGTCCAAGTCCCGAGCCCTGAATAATACTGGCGCTAATCTTACAAAAGGTTGAAACTTGGCCAAGAAATTTAGTGCAGTTTTGTCGATTATGCAATAGGGATAAGATCCAATTATACAGAAAGTCAGGTAAAGGCATTTGAGCAAGCTGTTCAGATAAGTACGAATGTCTAACCGTATCAAAGGCACGGGAGAAGTCGAGCGAGATAAGACGCACATAAGGCTCATCATGATACATGTCTAGAAGTCTGTGAGTAAGACCAATAAGGTCAGATGTGGTCGAACCAGATGGTCGAAAGGCATATTGGTCGCTAAAAGCATATCTACACCGTGAGGCATAAAAAGGAACCCCCTAGAAAATCGTTATTATTTTTAACAATATTCAAACAATGTCAATGAAATTCAGGGAAGTTAGAGCTTAATAGCAGACAATGTGAAAAAATTTACAGTTTGTACTCAAACTGTCCGCCTTTAGCTTCTACGCATGCGCGAAGTCGCTTGCGCCATTCACGCACCGCCGAATCAATAATTCGCTGGTCAAGATCGTTCCAAGCTTGCATGATTCGCTTGCGAAGTTCTTCAACGTCACGGACCTTTGTTTTGTACACCATTTCCTGCATACATCCCCATATTTTATAATCGACTGGATTCAGATCTGGACTGTTAGGGGGCCATAATGTAGGAATTATGAAGTCAGGAGTTTCATTCGTCAGAAGTGCAACCGTTTCTCGAGCTCTGTGCGCTGGAGCACCATCTTGCTGGAAAATGTAAAAGTCAGAGAGTTCTCGAGTTTCACGTAGAAGGCCTTCCATGAGTAAAACATCTCGGTAGTATTGGCCGTTGATTTTTACCCCCGGTTCAACAAAGTGAATTGATGTGCGCCCCAGAGAAGAAACACCGACTGACACCATCAGGGATTTGCTAAACGTGGGACGTGTGCCTAAAAGGCGTTCGGCTGCAATATCTCTCTTTCGAGTTCCAACTGCTACATACAGACGATCATTTTGAGCATTGCTAGGAGAAGCAACTGTGATTAATTTTTCGTCCGTGAACCAGATTAAATGCACTAGACTAGCTGGGTAGCGACGCAACAAAATGCGACTGTGGTCAAGTCGAGCTTGTTTGTTGGCGACGGTCAATTCATGTGCCCTACGTTTTTTCATGCATATCAAACGTAAGTCTTTCTTCACAATACGATTAACGGAACGTTGAGATATACCAACTTCCCGAGCAATTTGTCTTTGAGTACGGTGTGTCCTGATTCAAAACAAGTGTTTCAACTTCTTCAATTTTGTCAGCAGTTCGAGCAGTGCGCGGACGGCCACTGCCGGAAAGACGTTGGAAAGTTCCAGTACTATCAATTTTGCGAATGATCTTCAATCCACTATGAGACCAGTTTGTATGAGGAAACTTCTTTAGAAATCTTTTTGCTCCAACAACCCCTGAAAGTTTCACTTGAAAAGTTTCATGTTTTCAAAAGTTACAGCTGTTTAAACTTTCAATTTCGTTTCTTCGAATTTTTGGAGAATCATGTTACAATACATGTGATTTCATTGCGATTTGTTTGCAAATTACAACTCACAAAATGATGATGATGTCGTACAACCTTACTAAGAGCTGTAAAGAAGCTGTTTATCATGTAAGCTCTTGGACCGGTATTTGGTCATATTTTGTATATTAAGGTCTCAGTTTATGGGATTGTTGTAAATTCATTCTCCTTCAAATTGGGAAATTTTCAGAGAAAAAGTTCAATCGACTGCGAAGTTATCGCATTTTATCCGGTGGTACATTTTTGAGCCATCCTGTATAAAACCTTTGTCAATTAGCTGTACATGTATGTAACATGCTGCGTTCTGCCAGCCTGAAGTTTTGATTAAACGAAAATTGATTGATTGATTGATTGCTTTGTTTGTATGTATGTGCACTTGTATTAGCGCCCCTTCGAGCTATCTTTTCAGAGGCGGCGCTCCCGACTAGACAGCGGAGTTTCACGCCGAAGCGCTGAGCAATAATAGCAAGTGAAGGACTTGCCCAAGGTCCCTACGCGGCGACTTGAGGTGGATTTGAACCTGCAACCCTTCGGCTGCACCACCGTGCCCCACAAGCATTGTGCTACACGGTCCTCTATTGTTGTAACTTTGGCTTGAGACTCGTTAAACACTGCACTACGAGGCTAAACATAACGTTATTATAACATTATCATGGCTAGGCCTACTTTACTGCTGTCACTATTACTACGGCTTCTTGTTAATAATAAATCATTTATCGAGAACAAAATAATAATGATGAAAACAATTCCCTCTTTTTAAGTCATTTATTCCGGATTTATTTTTCGGGCAGAAGTAAAATCTTGAACCCCCCACTGCTGAAATCTCCCCTATGCCTATGGTCTACGTATGATTAATTCGATCCTTTTTATAGCAATAGGCTACTCGTTAACGGTTAAAAAATATTTGAACGATTCATGGTCAGGTATCAATAGTATTTGGTAACCTGCAGATCATAGCCAGGGCACTCGTACAAGTAGGACAGTGCTTGCAGACGAGATTCATGCAGCAAATAAAGTCTTGGCATGGACAGTGGACATATTCTGGAAGTCTTGTGGTAGGAAAACGACTAGGGCACAAGGTTTCCACTAGAGCATTATTTTTGGCCTGGTTTCCTCTGCTATTATAGTAGTGCAGCCACTGATAACAAACTAACATATTTTCGTGGTCTCGCCAATTATAGTAGACGTAGGCCTAATAGTTCGTAAAATAAAGTGTGTAGCATAATACTTAGGCCTACGCCATTTCATCAATGCGTCGCGCATTCATTCAAATCAAATCAAATCAGTTTATTCCCTGAATTCATTATTCATTCATTCATTATTATGCATTTATATAGCGCCTCTAGTAGGGGCTACTCAGAGGCGCTCAATTAAATATATCACATATATCACTTGAAATATATCGCATAGCCTATATCACTTGAGTTCCGATTAGGTTAGGTAAAAAGCGCTTAAATAAACTATTATTAGCCTAAATATAATATAGCTTACCCGGATTTCTGACTAATTTTAAGATCAACCTGCCTGGTAATTGAAACTCAATAAGGGCTCCATAAAAAGTCCACAGTTAGGCTATATGGGTAAATGCTGTAAAGTCTCAAAATCATTAGTTTTCGAATAAATTGAAATTAAATCACTTCACCTTGTCGTTGCTTTGAGTCATAAATTGGTCTTGTATTTCAAATGCTTTGATGACTGCATATAGACATATATAAATTGTAAACAATAAATTCAGCAAATCACGAGATTATATATATATATATATATATATATATATATATATATATATATATATATATATAAACAATATACATAATTATAGGCTATAATATGCATACGCTGTGCTTTTTACTTCCAGAAGAATTTAAGTTGTGCGCAACTCATGACTTTGATCCGAGGCAGATGAGCAAAAGAGAAAAAATGCAATTGAATGTTTTTTTAATGCGTCAAGGATTGTTGACTAAAGGAGAGGAGTTAGAAATCGACGATACTTTACAGGGTGGAATATTGATGGAATATTTGACAGCTACGAAGCAAATAAAAGATACCACACTATCACCAAAACGGAAATATTATGAAGAATATAAATATAAATATAAATTCGGAGATTATGAAAGGCCACCATCGAAAATAGTGAATCTTTATTCAGTGATGTCAACATTCAAGAAAGGGGACAAAATGCAGACAATTTCTCATGTGAACATCGGGTGACTATGCTTCAGACAATTATTATTTGATAGATCATCGCAATAGGCCCAGGGTTTGACGTGGGTGGAAATGTTCCCACTGCTCACGGAATTCTTTGCTTACGTGTCCACTGTTCACCATGCATGGAAAGAAATATGTCTCAATAAAAGTTTTCGTCGACGTTCCCACTGCTCACCCAAACATGGGCGGAGACCTAGGAGGACAGAAGGGACGGTCCCCCCTAATGGAGGTGTTGGGGGACGGCCCATGCATTTGACCCCTTCCTCCCCACCCCAATCGTTGAGCGCAAAAAAGGTCATCAACTTTTTTGGCAGTCCAAATAGAAAATGTTAAAATTTTCTTGACTCTTCGGCCAGATGACTAAAAAAGAAGGGCGTCAAAAAATTTTTCAGGCAAAATATGACATTTTTACGACACAGCCATTCGTCCATCCAAAAATCTCGCGTCTTTTCTTCGGCCACTTGTTCGTCCCCCTCCCCAAGTCTCCGCCCGGGTTTCCGCCCATGAACCCAAACCACTTTAACCACTGTGTAGGTTACTGTAAGCCCATATAAACATGTTTCTATAGACGGTAAAGTTCTCATTGATGAAGAAATTAAATTACATACAATCAGTGATAATATTATTATGTGGTAGGGTGGTTCTTAAAAATGAAAGTCATTTAAATTTGTTCTCCAACCCGCCATATGGCGAATCCAGGTGCCAGTAGTTCACGGTTAAAAATATTAATATTTAGAGCTGGTGCAAAGCTGACGAAGTTTTTACAATTTGCTTCTGGTTTCTGTCAAACATTTAAAGACACAGCACATGGCAATGTTTGACATATGCTAATTCCATAATCCATACAAGTAGGCCCTAAACCATAAATTTTCAGGTAGGCTATTTAGGCCCTAATACAATTACCTTCATGAATAATATTACCGAATTCATATCGGAATGAGTTAATTTATATCGTTTTAAGATACTTTCTGCAAAACTTATTTTCATATTATTTTCTAAGTTTTGCAGTCCAGTTTCCAATTTCTCATGCGCTTGACGGAGGAGAAATTGGAAATTGGACTGCAAAACTTAGATGATAGCATTAAAATTTATCATCAGTGATGCCACAGCTGGGTTTTTCCACTAGATCTGGGTTTTTTGCCTTCGTCTGGGTTTCTGGGTTTTTTCGGGCAAAATCTGGGTTTATTTTGGTGAGTTGACAATTTGTATATACAACACATGAATATTCGGTTCGCGGACGTTTCGTCTAGCGGGGGTTGAGTAAAAACTGATTGATGAAAAGAATTCTTGTAACGTGAAAGCGGGATTAATGAAAATATGTTTTCTTGAAATGGAAGCGGGATTGATGGAAAGATTTCATAGCTTAAAGAGAACTTTTGTGGTGAAAAAATGTAGTTTTTAATCGAAATTGGATGAAAAAATGTAGTTTTTGCATAAATAGAAGCTGGAATAATGAAACAATGTCTTTCCAAAATGGAAGTCGGATCTAGGAAGAATAGTTCTTGCTGAAATACATGATGGAACGATTAGCCTACTTGAACTCATGTCTAAACGGAAGCTGAATTTATTCAATTTATTCCTTGTGACGAATAGTCCGTGGACGAATCGTCCGTTGACGAAACGTCCGCATACGTGACTATTCTGTTAAATTCAGTGTAAAATGGTTGTGATACATAATTTTTCCACTAATTTTAAGTTTAAACTCTAGAATCAAGATATCATTTGCTAATTCACAAATAATTTATAACCTGGTGACGCAGAAGAATATCCCTGGGCAGAAATAAGCCATTTGACTTCTCAATATGGATCAGTTCACACCTCATTAAATGCCAATTTTTATCCAAAATATTTTGGATAAAAGAGTCTCTATGAGTTGCATCACCAAACCGTCGCCTGAGAGTCATCTTCGCGTGTGTCCACTTTTGTGAATTCCGAGAAAAACGAGGTAGAAGTTTCGCAACTTTGGACGCCAAAAAAATATATATCCAGTGCAAAAAAACTTCAAGCAAGGACGTCATATTAAAGCATCGACATTAATTAAAGGATATTGCACTAAAATTAAGCTGAAACTTAGAGTGGCTTTTGTGAAATTTTGAAAAATGTTGTATAAAATGGATTTAAATCAATTGCAAGTCATCCTGACGTGTGAATTTTTTTAAATATGAAATAGGCCTAATAAAAGAAAGCAATATACAATCATGTGCGACTTTGTTCGTTTCAATTTTCTCAGGTTTAATACCCTTTTTTATTAAAGGAACGTTTTTATTTCCTGGACATACGACACTATGACACTGCGAAGTGGGATGTCGTATCTCCATCGTCCAATCAACGACGAGCTTTTCTGGACATACGACAATGCACTTTTAAACCGTGAATGCGGCACTGGAGATACGGCAAAATAAATTGGAGATACGACAAAGCAACACTGAAGTTGGACATACGACAAGTAGTTTTCGTTGAATATCTTTAAAACGACTCGTCGTATCTCCTAACGGTTAACAGTGAAGAAAGATAAACAATTTTTTGCTACAAAACAAGTCTAAACTCGAGTTTGAAAAAATGGACATACGACAAGATAATTCTGAGGCGACGAAATGGTGGGTTGGAGAATAAAAAGAAACAACTTCAAAAATGTCCATTCCTATCAGAGGCGTAGCAAGGTGTCTGGGGGCCCCTGTGCAGGGTTTTGGTGGCGGGCCCCTTCAGTGCTTTAACCCCCTCGATTTCAAACAAAAAGGTTTCGCAAAAACCCCTCTTTTGATATTATAGACACTGCATATTTCGCACTCGAAATTAAATATATAATTAGCCTACCACAATTTTTATTATTTTCTCTCATTTAGGCCTATATTTATAAAACATTTTTTATTTCCTCAGTCTACCAGAGAAAGTTGAATTAGAGCTTAAACCAATGACACTTTTGAATGTGTACGCCAAACTTGTAGGCTAGACTTGATTACGTTCTGAATATTCAGAAAGTTAAAAAAATTGACTCTGACCGCCGGGGGGCCTCTTACTGCCGGGACAGACTACACGCCCTATTGCTACGCCACTGATTCCTATTGTGTAGGCCAGTATGAGCCGATTACTGTACACCGTGAGGCATAAAAAAGGAAACCCCTAGAAAAATCGTTATCATTTTAACAATTTTCAAACAATGTCAATGAAATTCAGGAAAGTTATAGCTAAGTAGCAAGCAATGAAAATACATTTACCGTTTTTACTCTAACTTTCCGCCTTTAGCTACTACGCATGCGCGAAGTCGCTTGCGCCATTCACGCACCGCCGAGTCAATAATTCGCTGGTCAAGATCGTTCTAAGTTTGCATGATTCGCTTCCGAAGATCTTCAACATCACGGACCTTTGTTCTGTACACCATTTCCTGCATGAATCCCCATATTTTGTAATCGACGGAATTAAGATCTGGGCTGTTAGGGGGTCATAGAGTAGGAATTATGAAGTCAGGAGGTTCATGCGTGAGAAGTGATCTCTGTGCGTTGGAGCACCATCTTGCTGGAGAATGTAAAATTCAGAGTTCTCGAATTTCAGGTATATAGAAGGCCTTCTAAGAGGAAAACATCTATGTAGTATTGGCCGTTGATTTTTTACCCCGGTTCAACAAAGTGAATTGACGTGCGCCCCAGAGAAGAAACACCGACTGACACCAAGGGATTAGCTAAACGTCGCCGTTACGTCGGACGTGTGCTTAAAAGGCGGTCGGCTGCAATTTCTCTCTTTTGAGTTCCAACTGCTACATAGGCCTACAGACGATCATTTTGAGTAGTCTAGGCTTATTGCTACGAAAAGTAGGAAATGGTGTACAAAGCAAAGGTCTGTGATGTTGAAGATCTTCGTAAGCGAATAATGCAGGCTTGGAACGATCTTGACCAGCGAATTATTGACTCGGCGGTGCGTGAATGGCGCAAGCGACTTCGCGCATGCGTAGAAGCTAAAGGCGGACAGTTAGAGTAAAATCTGTAAATGTAGGCCCTATTTACATTGCTTGCTATTTAGCTATAACTTTCCTGAATTTCAATGACATTGTTTGAATATTGTAGGTGTAGTAAAACTGTAGTATAGTTCCTAGCCTTTCTTTTATGCGCCGTGGTTCTTAATCCATTGAGTAGGACTAATGCAGAACTAAAAGACTGCGGAGCTTTTGAATTATTAGCCTACTTCCTATCTCAACTTGGTTCAATCTCAACGTCTGGCCTTTAAGTAACACGCATTTTAGCACTTTTCTGAAAAGGCCGATAAGGTACGGTAACTAATAAAAAAGCTCATCATCGGTTATATGTAAAATTTTGTTGCAGAGACGCAGTCGGGTGGTGGATGGTGCGGTTGTTGGAAAGCGGACAGATCGGATTCATACCAAGAAATCGCGTTGTAATAGGTATACACCCTAAATGCCATACAGTAGACCTGCCGCCTACACTCTAATTGAATGAATTTGGTAATCTATCTACAGGGTGGGCCATAAAAAAGTAATACTCTACGGTTTTTTGCCCATATCTTGGCCAGAAGTAAGAATTTCGAAATGAAATTTTATTGGCTTAAAGACAATTCATATTTACACATGATGGCCAGATTTCATCAACATATTTCAAACAGAACAAAAGTTATACCACTTTTAGTGAGACCACCCACCGTTTTTTGACGATTCAAAAACGTGACGCAACAAAAAGTTGCAAAACACCAATTTAATTATTCTGGCCAATATCTTGGCCAGAAGTAGCCTAAGAATATCGAATTGAAATTTTACAGGCTTAAAGACAATTCCTATTTACACATGATGGTCAGATTTCATAAAAAATATTTCAAACAGTGCAAATGTTTTACCACATTCAGTGACGCCCCACCGTTTTTTGACGATTCTGAAGGGTAACGCAACAAAAAGTAGCAAAACCACAATTTTATTAAGTCTAATTTCACATATTTGTTATCAAATAGCATTGATATTGCCAGATGATCATTATTAATACTCTTTAAAAAAGAAACAGAGTACCAGCGTAGCAGCACATCACTGAGAAGTCACTTAGCAAGATGACAATCAAATTGGTAAATAAGGAATCTGTGACGTTAATCAACAGGTCCATGAAGAACTTTGCAAAGATACTCCACAAAAGTTTTGTCACTGGTGGTGGGCACATTGAAAACAAGTTGTGAAGCACTAACAAGTTCATTTGACAACAGTTATTTGAGATGAGACTTAATAAAATCGTGTTTTTGTTACTTTTTGCTGTGTTTCGTTTTTGAATCGTCAAAAAAGGTGGGTGGCCTCACTAGAAGTGGTATAACTTTTGTTGTGTCTGGAATATTTTTATGAAATCTGGCCATCATGTGTATATATGAATTGTCTATAAGCCTTGAAAATTTCATTTCGAAATGCATACTTCTGGCCATGATATTAGCAAGAAACCTAATTTTTATGCGTTTCGTTTTTGAATCGTCAAAAAATGGTGGGTGACCTCATTAAAAGTGATACAACTTTTGTTCTGTTTCACATATGGCGATGAAATTTGGCTGTTATACATAGATATGAATAAACTTCAAGCCCGTGAAACTGGATTTGAAAAATTCCTACTTTTGGCCAAGATATTGGCAAAATATCGTAGGGGATTACTTTTTTGGCCCACCCTGTATATAAATAAAAATGAAACTTTCCAATAGTTTGTTCCCAGTGTTCTCGGAAAGTAACGCACAGATTGTTTTGAAAATTTAACAAAAACTTCCATTCCAATAGGACCATGTTCTTTGATGCTTTTTCCCCAAAAAACGCAATCTTTTCCACAAAAAGTGAACTTTGCAATCCGTTCGACCGCCATTTGAAAATTCAACAAAACCGCAGGGTTGCCAGATTTCCGAAAATCTTTGTCCCGAAATCACGTTGTAAAGTTGACCATAAGTCGCGAGATTTCCGAAACGCGAAATCACGCTGTAAAGCCTCTGAGTAACTTAGGTAATTATTCTGAAAGCGGCGAGAATGGCGTCAAGATATGGCGTCATGACGTCTGCTCAGCAATGGATGCGTGATATTTTGCGTTGCGGCGTGAAAGGCTTTTGAACTAATCTTGTAGGCGCTTATCACTGAAATTAAAGATGCCCCTAACTCGGGATTTAAAGTTAATTGAGAGCTGAAAATAGTCGCGTTGACCTACAAATTTTGGTGAGTTATTTAAAAATTGTTTAGTCAACTGAAACCCTGGAGCTTCAGAACCTTTCTTGGGACAGAATACACACAAACAGACGACTTCGCTTTATATAGGCTAGGCCTATTAGATTTCTTAGGCAGCCTATTCTGGAGTCTGGACTTTAGGTCTTTAGGATATCTCTTTATTGCCTGTTTCTTGCATGTCTATTCAGATCATCTTGTCGATTGCACTTTAACGATCAGAAATAATTTAATTGATCAGAATGTCAACGCCTGAAAAGATTTAGGGTATCATTTATTAATTCGAATATCCATTTTGTATTTATGCCCATGTGCCAATAACGCCATTCAGTAGGCCTAAAATATAAATTAGGCCTGTATGGCCTATAGGCCTATTAAAGATACATTCTATAAAAAGTATGTTTTTCAATTTTTTTATTTTAAACAGAGAAATATCAAGAAACTGCCAGGACAGCGGTAAGAATGTTAGCTATTTTACATAGGCTCAATTAATTTTCGCAAAAATTACCTCTGCATAAAATAGCCTATTCATTAGGGTGTCTCTTAGCACAATGGGGAAAATAATTTGGGGGATTCTTTTCCATATCACCCTCACAAGTTGTTAGGTTTATTTAAATAAAATTCTACAATTCTCGGTGGTAGGACCCTGAACCTGGAATGGTCAACTGACACTCCGCTCCCTTTCTAAAAATTCTTCTCAGACTTTCCTCTCATCTTAAGACAGTTTTATGTATCCGCGCTGGAGTTGGGAGTGCCTCTGAGTAGCCCCCCTTGAAGAGGCGCTACATAAATGCACATCATGAACTTAAATTGAACTCGCCAACTAAATATTTCTAAATCTAAATCAACAGGCGTCAATAGACCTAGGGATCCAATTTGGACCATTTTTAACTTAATGTAAAATATGTGTTAAATATAAAGTTTACAAACAACGACAAGTAGGCCTAGCTGTTCTGTCTCTATTGCTAATGCATATTTCCGAAAATGTTTAGACCTAAGTGGTTAAATGTTAAGTTTAATGCGAGTTTTTATTGGAGTGCTTATTCCTCACATTGCTTTTAGTGTTATTGTTTCATGCTAAGCTATGGTTTTATCTACATTAAAATAATATGCACACTTTTGTGGCACTCCTAATTCTTACCATAAATTTTCCTAATCCCAATATGCGTAAATTTAAAACTAAAGGAGCCCGCGACGGGCCGCGAGTGATTTTTCAAAAGTTCAAACTTTGCTTATTTCCTAATAGGCCTAAGTCTTGTTCTGCCTCACTCCACCTTTCAGAACCAATAGGATATCATATAGCCTAAGACTAGTCAGTTTTGTCTGATAAGTTAGTATCTTAGGCCTACATGTTTGCAAATGTGATTTTTATTTTGAAATCTGACTTACCATTACTTTACGAATCTAGTCTTCGATAGGTCTTTCCTAATTCCCAAAACAAAAAAAATCATCACAGCTGGTGAAAACAGAAGGTTAAAAAGTTGGTGCAGTTTGATACCGAGAAAAGCACGTCATGAATGTTACAAGTAGGCATTCTCTTTTGTTTTAGAATTCGAAATTTTTGTTGTCAAAAATGGTAGGACTATAATAAATATTCTGATCAGCAAAACTACCGTTACAAGCAGACCTACAACTTTGAATGGGTGCAACATGCACTGCCACCGAAAGTTTCAGTCCTGTCCTGGTCTGTGCTCACCCATTCTCGAAACGATGGTTGGTCCCGTCATACACAATTATGCTCCATTGCTCTCTGGTCTTTGCCTTCTTTATCAGTTCAGCCGATGACAGTTCATTTCACGTTTTAATGTCATCCATCCAATTCGTTCACGTGACCCTGGTGAAGTGTCTTGAATTATCTCCAAGCAACCTTCTTTCTTCTCTCAAAATGTGTCCATAGCTTCCTTTCCTCTCTCAGAATGCGTCCATAGCTTCCTTTCCTCTCGACACCAGCAGTCTCAAGTAGGCCTAACCTACCGATACATTTTGCATTTTATCGGTCCATGTTTGGCTTGCTCAGAGGACATAGCCTAATTATCTGAAAGAGTTCGTCACAATGCATTCAAAGTTTCTTCCTCGCTCTTCTCTTCAATGTCTAACTCTCACTTCCATACATAGCAACAGCTGGACCACACTAAGATCAAGACTAGCGATGGGAATGCCGAGCCTGATCAATCTGACGAAGGTTTGGAAAAACAAAGCTGTCAGCAACAGAACAAAAACTAGACTGTTGAAGGCCTTGGTGTGGCCAGTGGCGACATACGGGTGTGAGGCATGGACATTAAAAAAGAGGAGGAAATACGTATTCAAGCATTCGAAAGATACCAAGAATCCCATGGACAATTGATCAACGAACAGGTTTACACCATAGCAGGAACAAAGCAAGAACTGTTGACCCACGTAAAAACAAGAAAGTTGCGATACTTCGGACACGTCATGAGACAACAAAAGGACAGCATAGAAAACCGCCTGCTGAAGGGATTGATGGATTGGAAAAGAGGAAGAGGAAGACCTAGAACGGCATGGATAGACAACATCTTGCAATGGACTGGAGGACGGGGAGGATACTAATAAACATGGCAGGAAATAGACAACTGTGGAGGATGCTGATCCATTCGTGTAGCCAACCGTCGCAGAGCGACGATGGCGGAATGACATGACATGACAGACCACATTAAAATCTTCAAGACCGGCAGCTTAATATTTAGGTAATATTTTCTATACAACGATTCTGCCAAGTAGGCTATTTTTGAGGCAGGTTGCGAGATTGAAACCCTTTGCAGGTGCTATCGAATTTCTTTTGCACAGTTTCCATCTTCAATAATTACATGTATATTGGCGTGACTAAAGAACCGAAGTAAGTAGGCCTATATGAGCCAACATGCTCTAATTGGCTGCTGTTGTTAGGCCTACTGATGCGGAACACTGTTTTCTAAAATGACATATTTATTTTTTGATTTTTTTTATCAAATGAAAGTGAAACTGACTTTCTAATTACCAATTAACTTTAGATAAAATCAAAAATTAGGCCAACTCAACTTTTTGTAGGCCTACATTTAAAACTCTCTTATATGCATTTTCGACTCTCTATAGAAACAACCTTAAAAAATTGCCTAAAATTATTTGAAGCGTAGTTTGTTGCGTAAAGGCAACAATTAGAGATAATATTATAGCCCGCTTTAATTTATAGCTGAATGATCTTCCATTGGAGCTGCTGGACGTCGTCTTAGAAAACTCGTTTCTTCAGTGGACACTGAATTCCACACCCCTACAGAGACACGAAGACGTCATAAAAACTTTGGCATCAGTCGACTTCTGTTGGTTTCAACGAGTAACGAGACGGGTATTTAGGAAGGCCATTTGGCATAGGTTGAAAGGTAGGTAGTTCTCTTTTATTGTGATTTTATTTGGGGTCGCGTAATGGATTGTCGCAAATGCTGGCCATACAATTAGGAATAGACCTAGGCCTATAGCCAGAAGAAATAATTCACCTTGACAACTAAGATACAACTAAGATACTATATCTGGCTTAATATAAAACGAGTGAGACGCCTTAGAAATATTTCGAGCTTAACAAAAGATCGGTAATGGGATTGATAGGCTACTCGTTTTATGAGGCATTAATATTTATAAGCCTAATCTTGCAGGCGCTGCGTTTCCTTGAATGCTGTTTTTGGTTCAAAATTAATAATATTGCGAATTTCATCACCTCAAAATGGAAAGCAACCAAAAAGCTTGCCATTAACAAGTTGTAAGGTCGCCTAATAAAGTTATGGTGTCACTTAACAAGTAACGGAAGCGTTGCACTTTTACATGTAGATTACAATAGAGAAACAAAGAGAATATCTGCAATCATCAGAAATAACCGAAATTATCTCTTGGAAAATATTCAACCGAATGAAGAATTTATTGCATCGCTGTTGTCTCTCAACTGCAGTACACAAGAAGAAAGTCAATTCATTGAAGGACAACGTTCAAAACGAGACAAGAACTCAGAGATTCTACACGTTTTGAGATCTTTCGACGAGACAAAGTTTTCGAATTTCATTCGATGTCTTCGGAAAACAAATCAGAAGACGGTGGCCAGGATCATGGACAACGGAGGAGGTTTGAAGTCCACATTTTATCCTAGCATGGTATAACTCTGTCTGTCTCACAATTAGACCTACAAGTTAATAGAAGCAGTGGCGCAACTAGGGGGTGCTTGAGCACCCCCAGGGCTAAAAAGGTGACCCACGCAATTTTTCCAAATCCGATGAGTTTTTTGTTGGGGTGGGGATGGGGGGGGGGGGGGTAGGGGTCCTTTCGCTCTTTCAGTCTTTCAGATTGCACAATCAAGCACGTCTCTTCATTCTTCTGTATTATAATCTTAGTCAAATTCATGGTTCATAAAGCACTAGATTTCAGTGTTTAGCTCGTCTACATGTGTTTGTCTGTGGTCTCGAGAATTTGCCTAGCGATGAATTTAAAGCGTTAGTGATATTGTTGGATTCCACGACTGTCCATGACTGGTTAAGTTAATTAGTCAAAAACGTTTTACCTCAGTTATCAGCTAGGCCTTATAATTATTTTTTAATATTCTTTTGCAGTGATGCAGTAGGATGGTGGATGGTGAAGAAGTTAGAAAGTGGACAGATCGGATTTATACCCAGAAATCGCTTTGTAATAGGTAAATACCATACAATAAGCTACGTGTTGATGCAAGAGATTTGGAAGTTGATAGGTTTAACTCATTGGGCAGTCTATTCTCTACGTGTGTAGAATATTCTCCTAGTATCTTGTTTCTTGTTGGCCAATTCAGATCATCTTGCAGATTTCGTATAACGATCAGAACTAATTGATTTATTCAGATTGTCATCGTCGAGAAAGATTCGACATCTCATTCATTAGTTCGAATTTGATATTTAAAAATTTAGGGTCCTATGCGTCAATAGTGCCACGTAGCAACTTAAAAATTAGGTAGGCCTATTTTATCAACGACATAGGGCTATTCGCTTATACGGAAAATGTAGGCCTGGCTATGTCATTCAATTTGTATATTTTTTGTCTTAAACAGAGAGATATCAAGAAACTTCCAAGACAGCGGTAAGAATGTGAGCAAGGCTATTTTATATTATTGGTTTGTTTTTTCGCAAAAAATGCACTTGCATAAAATTATCGGTAGGCTAAATCACTTCTCTCGCCAACTAAATATTTTTTAAATCTAAATCAACAGGCGTCAATTATAGTTATATAGTTATAGTTTGTTACTTAGTTACAACCTAAGCCTATTTGGGTCATGGACTCATTATTAGGCCTAACGCAAAATATTTTTTAATTACAGTTTTAAATTGACGACAAAATGGGCTAACCTATAATATGTTATGACATTACTTTTGCATTATAAACGAAATATGGTTAGCCTATGTGGTTAACTGAAGTTTTACCTGAGATTGATTTAGGTGTCCAAATCTTTATAGGATAGGCCCTATATTGCTTTAAATATTGCGCATAACCAGTGCCGTTGTAAAGGTTTCAAATTACCCCCTCTTAAACATTACTCCCTGAAAACTAATTTGCATTTTTCAGAGGGTTAATGTTTTTAAGAGGGGGTAATTTGAAACCTTTACAGGGGGTAATTTGAAACCTTTACAGGGCGCTAAGGTAGCCTACCTGACTGAGGCTCCCCTACAAAAAAACTGTGTGGTTTGTGAATTGTTAGGCTGTTACAGTATTTGAAGCTGTGATCCTAACGCAAAAACAAAAACTACTAGACATAGCAAAGTTTCATTTTTTAGCTGAATGAACTTCCATTGGAGCTGCTGGACGTCGTCTTAGAAAACTCATTTCTTCAGTGGATATGCCTACCGAATTCCTTTCCCCTACAGAGATACCAAGATGTCATCAAAACTTTGGCATCAGTCGACTTCTGTTGGTATCAACGAGTAACAAGACGAAGGTTTAGGAAAGAAATTTGGCATAAGTTGAATGGTAGATCACTTTTCTAGTATTGTTACTTAGAGACGCTTGTTTGTCGCAAATGTTGGTTATCCAGCTAAAAATGGGACATCCGGGGAAAAGAATTTCCTTTGAGAACTAAGACATTGCCTCTGCCTTAACAGAAAACGAGTGAGACACCTTTGAAATATTTTTCGGCAGGTCAAAAGATTTGGCATGAGTAGGCTAATAATTGGATATGAAACGACTATGATGCATTTAGGCGCCGTTTCATTGAATGCCATTTTTTGTGGTTGAAAATTTACAACTTTATCACCTCTTTCTAATCCAGCTAAATTCGTGCTCTTAGCAAGTTGTAATGTAGCAAAGTTGTGATGTCATTATTTTAACAAGTAACGGTAGCGTTGGACTTTTAGATCGCAATACAAAAATCAAGAGAAGATCTGCAATCATTAGAAATAACCGAAACTATCTCTTGGAAAATATTCAACCGAATGAAGAATTTATTGCTTCACTGTTGTCTCTGAACTGCTGTACACAAGAAGAAAGTCAATTCATTGAAGGACAACGTTCAAAACGAGACAAGAACTCAGAGATTCTACACGTTTTGAGATCTTTCGACGAGACAAAGTTTTCGAATTTCATTCGATGTCTTCGGAAAACAAATCAGAAGACGGTGGCCAGGATCATGGACAACGGAGGAGGTTTGAAGTCCACATTTTATCCTAGCATGGTATAACTCTGTCTGTCTCACAATTAGACCTACAAGTTAATAGAAGCAGTGGCGCAACTAGGGGGTGCTTGAGCACCCCCAGGGCTAAAAAGGTGACCCACGCAATTTTTCCAAATCCGATGAGTTTTTTGTTGGGGTGGGGATGGGGGGGGGGGGGGGGGGGGGTCCTTTCGCTCTTTCAGTCTTTCAGATTGCACAATCAAGCACGTCTCTTCATTCTTCTGTATTATAATCTTAGTCAAATTCATGGTTCATAAAGCACTAGATTTCAGTGTTTAGCTCGTCTACATGTGTTTGTCTGTGGTCTCGAGAATTTGCCTAGCGATGAATTTAAAGCGTTAGTGATATTGTTGGATTCCACGACTGTCCATGACTGGTTAAGGACCTAGGATGGACTGTAGTCGCGGTTGAATGACTTTCTTACGCTAGGGGAAGACATCTAGCGACAGGTTAAGTCTATTTAAGGGATCGCAAAGGGGCGTGAGTAGGGACTCCGATGTTTTCGACTGCTGGGTTGTTTTGTGTGTTTGCAGTCTTGTTGTCGGAGTTGCTCATTAGTTAAGGTTTTCCTTTGTACACCTAGACACGGTGTCTTTAATTAAGTGACGTTTGTTCCTTGGTTTTGCTGTCTACCGCCAGTTCTTCTGTTGGGTAAATGTATCGTTTACTGTTTTACTTTGAATTATACCCATTTAAAACTAGACACGAGTGTTGTTTGAGCTTTTGATAGGAGGGACCGTAACATATGAGGGCTCGTCCGGGATTTTTTTTCCCATTTGTTGAAATTTTGCGTCGTAGTTACGCGTTAGTGTGAAATTTCGAATTTTGAGAGTTAGACTCTTGAGGGGCGTGTCTCCTTTATTATACGGTATCCATTCCGGTTATTATACGGTATCCATTCCGGTTTAACGTTTTGACGTTGGTGGGACGCACTTGAGGAGTTTTTCTTTCGAAAATTTGTGAGAATTTTGAAATTTTGGGGGCGTGTCTGCTCTCATATACGGTAACCATTCCGGTTGATATTTTGCACGTTGTGCATACGGTATTCATTCCGGTTGATATTTTGAAGTTGTGTATACGGTATCCATTCCGGTTTTGAGTATTATATACGGTATCCATTCCGGTTAATATTTTTGACGCGTAGAACGCATTCGGATAGTTTTTTCTTCTTGAAGGAGTTTTGACGATAGATTGGTCGATAGCCTTTTGGGGCGTGGTGCCTTAATTTTGCATGTATACGGTGAACATTCCGTTTCTTATTGTTGAATTGGTGGTTAGCCGCGAAAGACGTTAACAACTTTTGAATTTTTTTCGCAATTTTTGAAAGTTTAGAATTTTGGGGGCGTGGCTCTTAAAATGTTTGAGAATTTAAGGATGGGTCCGTTGGATGTTGTTGACGTGTCTCGCGGAGATGTGCAGTCGGTTGAGCATGTTGAAGTTTAATGCATGCTTCTAGAAGTTCTAGTGATGAGAATGGCTGCCCGATCGAGGCCAAGGTGCAGTTGAATGTCTGTGATGATTGTACGGCTGAGGTGAATCTATTGTTTGAAGATGTGGTTGATTTTGCGCAGATGTTTGTGGGTGAGGAAGTTGATGTGGCTGGCACGGTTTTTGATTTTGTGTCGCACGAGTTAAAGTTCGTGTGGGTTAAGAGACTTCCTTTTCGACATTTGCATCGGACTTGTGTGAATGTGTTGTTTGAACATGAAGACAATCATAGTTGGATTACACGTTGGGTGCATAAGAAATTGTTGCATGAAGTTGGTCTTTTGAGGATGGATGATTTTGTTCATAACGTGATTGAATGTTTGCATTCGGATGTGAATTGTGAAGATGATGCGAAATTGTTCGTTCGAAGTAGAGCTCATGAGAATTTTGTCTCGAGTGAGATTTTCGATTCACTTGATGTTTCTGAAGTGCATGTTGATGTTGCCTCGGAAGTGAATGTTGTGTGTGAGACGTCACCGTTGTCTCTTGTGGTTGCTTCATTGCATGATGGTGCGAGAGAGAATTTTGTTGTGCAGTCTATGCTGACAACTGTTGTCTACGAGACAACTCCGAATGTTAGTTGGTGTTGCACTGTGTCTACAGTCGCACTTTTGTCAACGAGTGTTGATTTCTGTGGACGAATGGTTGTTGTTCACAGGGTTGTGTTGTCCACGCATTGTTTCGTTTGTGAACATGGGTCGAATGAATTTGTGTTGACTGATGTTATTTTGCATGTGGACAAGGATGTGACTTCTGCGCGCAAAGGGCAGTTGTTTTTGGACGACATAGTTCGTTTTCACGTGTTTCTTGCACGTTCAGCGTTGTTGACTGTTGCACGGGAGTGTGTTGATGATTCTCTGGCTGCTGGAGATATTTCGTCAGATTTGATTGCATTTGATGTGTGTTGCAGTTATTTGGAGAGTTTTTCGAGAGATTGTTTTCAGACCCTTGCGTATGTAGATTCGTCAGTGGGTGTGGATGTGTCTTCTTTGCAGGAAGATTTTGCAGACGAGTGTTGGTCTGTTATGCCTGAGTGCATTGATTTTTTCGCTGGTATTGTTTCGTTGCCAGACGAGTTGAGTTTGAGATGCAATGACGCTAATTCTTTTGTTTTGTCTTGTGAGAGCGCTTCTTTGCAGATTCACGATATGGATTCGTTGGTCGGTGATGGTTGCCGTCTACGCTTTGGTTCTGCGAGGCTTCGACAACGAAGTGTGAGCGCCTTCGTGGTACGTTGGATGGTGACGACCATCTTGGCGATGACGACTTCGCGTTTTGCCTTCGAGAGTGACGAGTACGACGGCTTGTCGCTCGCGTCCAGTCTGACGAGCGACACTTCGCTCTTAGTTCTTTGCGAGTCAGTGACTGCGCTCTTCGCTCTCAGTTTTCTCGCACTATGGTTTGGCTCTGTGCCATTGTGCTTGATTCCTTTTCGTTTCTGGAAGTCGCAAGAGAACGATTTCCTGGAACTTTCGCCTTTGACTGTTTCAAGACGGTGTTCTTGGGGCATTAGGCTACGACCGTGTCGTTCGCTTTTGTTGATTGATATCTTGTGCAGATTTTCTTTTGGCGATTGATGGTCTAATTTGTACGAACTTTCGAGTTTCCAATAGCCATGTCAAATATTTATGGAAACTTCGTTTTGATTTTGTGTTTCGAACTGTTTTTCTCGAACGATGTTTCCATTCGAACGTGTTGCGGGACTTGCTCCGTCAACCTTCAGTGGTTAACACTGAATCATGAATAGGCAGAACGACGTGCATAAACGTCTAGAATGTAATAGTTTAATTGCTTAGATATGGCATTCTTCTTTGCATTATTTGTTATTTTGGGTTCTCTTCGAGACTTTTGATTTTACATTGATGAACAGTCGTGTAATCTTTTAATGCATAAGTTTCGTTTAGTTAAGACTTAGTTAAGTCAGAAACCCTTCTGGTTTCTGCCTTTCGTGGTTGTCCGGGGGTATGTTGGATTCCACGACTGTCCATGACTGGTTAAGGACCTAGGATGGACTGTAGTCGCGGTTGAATGACTTTCTTACGCTAGGAGAAGACATCTAGCGACAGGTTAAGTCTATTTAAGGGATCGCAAAGGGGCGTGAGTAGGGACTCCGATGTTTTCGACTGCTGGGTTGTTTTGTGTGTTTGCAGTCTTGTTGTCGGAGTTGCTCATTAGTTAAGGTTTTCCTTTGTACACCTAGACACGGTGTCTTTAATTAAGTGACGTTTGTTCCTTGGTTTTGCTGTCTACCGCCAGTTCTTCTGTTGAGTAAATGTATTGTTTACTGTTTTACTTGGAATTATATTATACCCATTTAAAACTAGACACGAGTGTTGTTTGAGCTTTTGATAGGAGGGACCGTAACAATATGCCTATGCCATTACGTTGCAGTGTCTCGCCACTTTATTGATAATATGTTACAAGATAATTGATGGTACCGTGTGTGCTATTTTTATTAAGGTCTAGTTAATAATTGGTTCCTTCATATTAGCAGGAGTTTTTATCCCCCCCCCTCCTAAGCAGCCGGGCTCAATCCATCTTCTCCCCCATCTTTGACCGACCTTCCCTCCCGGCATTATGTAATCTAATCCCTTCACCGCTCATACCCCGCATCACCCACGGCCCATCCCATCCCCATCCGCACTCTTACCCGGCCCCACATAGACTCCAACCCTCCAATGTAGCAGGCGTTGTCCGGAACATTTTGGTTAGCCCTTGCACATTTCTGGTTAACCTTCCCACAACTAAACCCGACTCGCCTCTGCGGGGCGGGGTGTGCATGCTGACTGTGGGCGTGATGGCCTTGGTCGCATTCTATCTCTAACTGCATAGGGTTTGATGCGTAAAACTCCGAAACTGCGCGAATATCGCCTCCACGCAGGCCTCCGTGGTTAGCTAGATTTACCAACCCTTCACTGGGTGGTTCTGGTGATGAATAGCTGTGAAACTATAGGCGTATAATTATGGACAAACGCACACACACACACCCATACACACCCGCATTAACATTCTGCGTTCTCTATTCAATAGTATAATAGGGTCTATGGTTTATGCACTTAGAGCGCCTATTAATAACTTGATTAATACTGTGAGCGTCAGGATGACGTCATGCAGCCGTTTGCTAAAATAATAATGGAGCTTAAATCGCTTCTTAAAATATCTGTATAGGCGCTAACTACCACATCGAAATTTAAAATGTCTATAACTCGGGTTTTAAAGTGAATTGAGAGCTGCCAATAGTCACGATGAATTCCAGATTCGCATACAAATATTTTTAAAATAATTTCGCGAATTAGACATATTTAGAGTAAAAGCCTTTGACCGCGAGAGTTTTGCGCCCAACACGACAGATCCACAGAATTTGACTTCGCCTTATAATATAGATCTTGTTACTTTCACCATGAATTATACAAAATCATCATTCATGGCATAGTATTTCTTCTACCCGCCATAAAACTTTATTTTTGGCGCCATAAAATCGTACATCGCATTGAAATACATCATGATGAATACTTTATCATGTGTAACATTTTTATTTTTGAACCTAGAAACAAATGTTATATGTCAAACTTATTTGTCGTTTAATGAGGATTATTTCTTAGTAGCTCTGACGGTTCAGGAGTTATTGTTGAAACACTGAATTTAGGCCGCCATTTTCCAAGATGGCCGCTCGAGCACAGCTCGGATTTATGGGGACTTTTTGCATTTTCATCAGTGGGATGTACTTAACAACTGTGCCAAGTCTCTACTTCCTGAAAATTTATTGAGTCGATTTGTCTAAAATTATTCCACTACAACGCGAATGACCGAAAGATAGGCTATATTAAAGGGCGTTTGTAGCGAATTTACTTGAAGTGCAGTTACAGTGTAGGACTACGACTATATTGCGTTGCGTCTTAAGAATTTGGTTTGACACTACCATTTTACCTGGTTTGTCTTCAGTCGTAATAAAAGTGGACGTGCAAACACGGGGTGCAGATGGCACAACGTCTGCAGAAGTACAGTCGATGTTTCAACGAATTCTTGAAGATGTTCAAAAAAGATCCAAGCTATGGTCACGCCAGACATATGAACTGATCAGTCGACTGAAGGAAGATGGTTTGGAAATCCTGAACTCTCAACTGGACAGGCAGACTATGGTCGTTTGGATCTGGTGTCATTCACAGATAGCCCTGGAAAATCTTCAGAGGATGTTCGATTCAGATCAGCTGAAAGATATATTCTTTGGTTTTGCCAATATTGAACCATCATCATCCGAAATCATCCATTCGATGGTGATCAACATTGATAGCAATCAGTTCAAGAAAATAGTTGGTAAGTTCCTGTGAAAGCATTCTTAACGAACAAAATTCTTGTTTTGAAATAGAAGAAGCAACGGGTGACTTAGTCACACACACACAAACACACACACGCACGCATGCATGCACACACACACACACACACCAATGTATTACACTTTTGTTTTTATCAACGTTGTTAAACGCGAACATTCAATAAGCGTATATTATTTAGTTATTTAAACTCAAAACAACGGCACATTAACAAATGATTATCAGTACCGTAAGTTATACAATAAGAAAATCATTGAAGAGTAAAATAATCATAGTAGGCCTAGCCGAATTAAAATTTGACTAAACAAAAAAAGGTATAAAATCCACTAAGAGTCAATGATTTTAATATTTTATTAGTGTATTAATGATACTTTTTGTTTCATTTAGCGATGTGTCCGATATCCATTAATTTAACTGAAATAATCGGCCTACAAAGAAATTATGAAGATCTGTGCGGCGTAACTAAACTGTCAAATGAAATCTACGTCATCAGTTACAAACAGTTTAAAAGTATAATTCGTGTCTTTGCTGATCAGAGTCCATTTCCTCTTATGAACATGATTGAAATAGAACAGTATAATTCTTACTCAGACATTGTATCCTGTGAGAAGGAAAGTTGTGTTTATATCGCTGACGGAAGAAATAAATGCATCTGGAAGATAACAAAAGACATAGATGACCAGCTTATTCTCAGCAAATGGCTGACAATTGATTGCAGCTATCAAAGTAGGCCTACTTTGTCAGTGTCCAGCATTGGTCACTTATTGATAGTCGGTCACTTTTCGTCCAATCTGAATATCTACGGATCAGATGCAGAACTTATTCGATCCATTCAGTTACCAAGAGAATTCGACTTTCCAATTCATGCCGTGGAAACATCCATTGGGAATTATATCATCATTCACAACTGGAGGATATACCTGGAAGGAAAGCTCGTAGAAAGTTGGAGAGAGTGGATGTCGAAGTGGGTCGTAAGTGAATTGTCTAGAGATGGACAGACGGTCATCCGTCGTTTCAATCCATCAAATGAATCACAGAGACTCATTCATCCCAGTTATCTCTCAATCGATTCCGACGATCGTGTGTTTTTGGCTGACTGCGGGAAAGATAGAGTGGTTCTTTTGGACTCTGATCTTAGATGGAATCGAATTCTTTGTCCTACAAAGAAGGAAGAAGGACTTGAGACAAGCTTTCAGAGAATGCATTACGACGAAGCAAAGAAACAACTGATCTGCACAGGATATTCACAACCGGGACTTAATACCTACACTCTGAGTCGAAAATAAACTCACGTTATATTCATTGATTCTGACAAAGGTCCCTTCTAATCTCTAGGACCCACGTTAATAGCTATCGACTGCAATGATGATGATGATGATGATGATGATGATGATGATGATGATGATGATGATGATGATGATGATGATGATGATGATGATGATGATGATGATGATGATCCCGTCTAGCTAGCCCGGAGGGCTAGCCAATGGGGATGAAGTGTTAGCGACTTCATTTTCAAGGCCTCGGCATATGAGGGCGGTGGCCAATCCTCTCCCTCGCCGTCACATCATCCACTGACCGTGAGGTCAGTGTACTCATCATATCTGAGTCGGCTAGGGGGTGCTTGTGGAACAGAAATCTCGTTACAAATTTCTGCCCCGGCGGGGAATTAAACCCCCGACCTCTTGGTCGATAGTCCAGCGCGCTAACCACTGTACTACCGAGCACCCCCTATATATATATAGCCTACCTCAAGGAGTTCCACTGTAAATATATATCGACTGCAATAGCCTACTATATTTTAAACAATTTAGCCCATATCCGATGATGATGATGATGATGGTGGTGGTGGTGGTGGTGGTGGTGGTGGTGGTGGTGGTGGTGGTGGTGGTGGTGGTGGTGATGATGATGATGATGATGATGATGATGATGATGATGATGATGATGATGATGATGATGATGATGGTTCTCTGCCCGAAGCAGTGTTTAATCTAGTCCCCGCCCTCTGGGGGGGAATCCAGATTTCTGGGGGGGAGACAATCGAGCGTCCGGAGGACGGTCGCCGAGGCGCGCAGCGCCGAGAGGGGAAGGGGTGTGGGGAGGGGGATGAGCCCCTCCCCACCCGAAACTTTTTTGAATTTCCATATTACAATGGTAGCATTTTAAGCTGTCATTTTAACTAAATAACTGTAGCCTACTTTCCAGTGCTGATTAGAGTGGCCTAAGACTTCACTAAATACACTTAGTCTAAACAAAACTAAACATACAATAATAATTTCTTGTTGAGTTATCACATTGTAATGATACCTTTTTAAGATGTAATTTTAACAAAATAACTGAATTATTTCAGTAAACTTACTAATAAAAAAAGAGTGTGTGGGGAGGGGTATATGCCCCTCCCCACCAGAAACTTTTTGAATTTCCACATTGCAATGGTAGCATTTTAAGCTGTCATTTTAACAAAATAACTGTACTTTTTCAGTGCTGATGAGAGTGGCCTAAGACTTCAATAAATACACTTAGTCTAAACAATGCTAAACTTACAATAATAATTTCTTTTTTAATTATCACATTGTAATGACACCTTTTTAAAATGTCATTTTAGCAAAATAACTGAATTATTTCGGTAAGGTTACTACTAAAAAAAGATTGTGTGGGGAGCCTCCCCACCAGAAACTTGTTTAATTTCCACATTGCAATGGCATCAATTTGAGCTGTCATCTTCACAAAATAGCTGTAATTTTTCAGTGCTGATGAGAGTGGCCTAAGTCTTCAATAAATATACATGTAGGCTATGCTTACAATAACAATGTTTTTTGAGTTTCCACGTTGTAATGGTACATTTTTAAGATGCCATTTACTCAAAATTGTTAAATTTTATCAGTACTGATAAAAAGAGTGTGCTACGATTTCAACATAGGCTATACATATATAATTTAATACATATAATAACTACAATAATAATTTCCTTCAGAGGCTCATTTCTGCTGTTGATGGGTTATTATAATGATTAACTGCAGACCTGAGTATAATAATAGTAGACTATTTAAGCTGACTTTTCAGCACTGAATCAGCTTATCACTGTTTCCCAAGATGGTCTGGAATTGTTGATCAGGACACATTGCAGAATTCATAACAAATGGTATACAAACCAACCAAGAACTAATAATTTTTTAGGTGCCAAAATCTGGAAGCCTTGCAGTAATGATGTTGTTTTTCTAGATGTTCAAAGACCAAAACATTTGAAATTTGTCAGTTTGAAATTTGAAAGAAAGCACTGGAGAGAAAGCATTTAGTTGTACAAAAATAGTATTTGTACAAATATTTTCAGTAAATTATACCGGTACTCATTGTAACAAGATTGTATGCGTTGTATCATATAATATTATAATAGTAAATAATAACACTAGCCTATAATCATACAAGCTATTTAATATATTAAATATATTGTTATCATATAAATATTAAATAATATCGCAGTATATTATAACAGTAACTGTTCATAAAATACAATGATATAAACAGCAACTAAAAATTCTCATAATTTTGTCAAATGTTTCTGGAGGGAAAGTCATCTCTGTTTTTAGTTGAACAAAAATAGTATTTGTACAAATATATACAGTAAATTATACTCATTGCAATATGATAGTATCATATACTATACATATATTAGTAAATAATAGCCTTATATATAATCATAAAACAGTTAATAATATCACGGTATATTATAACACTTCTTGTAGAATAATGATGTAAAGAGCAAATAAAACTATTATCATTTCGTCAAATTTTTCTGGGGGGGGGGAAATGTCAATCCTGGGGGGGGGAACTTTCCCCCCCCCCAGAGACGTCTAGATTATACACTGGCCCGAAGGCAGGTTCATTGGCTTTACGCCCCTGAGGACGAGATGAGTGAGGTGGTTTCCGGTTGCCTTCCCCACAGACAATGATGGGTAAGCAACTTTCCCAAGGTCGCTCCTCAGGAGCTTGCGCCTCTGCGTCCCACAGTGTTCTAGCCTCAGATATCGAAATCTCTGAATGTCAACTCCCAGCCCGGCGCTTGAACCGCAGTCCGTTGTATCCAACAGACGAATGCCGTTCGCGCTTAGGCCTACCGGTGTAGCTAACTAGGCTAGGCCTAATCAAATAACATGAATAGAATTATCTTAGGCTATAGGCTACTCTTCCTTACTTTTTAAAAGGTTGCAAAACATTGTTCGGTGCGATTCGTCTTTTTGTAGTCAGCATTATGTCCATTTCTGGCTTCTGACATCATACAAACTTGTAATCTGAAAAATGCAGTCCTGGAAATTTGCATGTGCGACTTCTTGCATTCTTATAGACATTTTCAGGCGGGAAACGTTACCATGGTAATAGTGTCCCATGGTGCATCACGGCTCCCGCGTGATTTCCGTGTATGGCAAAAGCCTAATAGGTGGCAAAAGCTGTTTTTGTTGTTGCCAATTCTTTAAGTAATTTTTAGATGCCATGTAGTCGGGCGGAGGAAATACAGTAAAAAATTCGCTTTCCTTTAACTAATATTACGCGTGTAAATCGCTGGATTGTAAAACTTGGGCGTCTATGTATGTATGTGCACTTGTTATAGCGCCCCTTCAAGCTCTCTTTACTCAGAGACGCTCCCGATGCAGAGCGGACACTGCATCGGAGTTTCACGCCGAAGCGCTGAGCAATTGTGAGTGAAGGACTTGCCCAAGGTCCTTACGCGGGGAGGTGGATTTGAACCTCGGACCTTCCGGCTCCAAGGCAACGACGCCACCACTAGACCACCGCGCCCCATAGCTGTCACCGCCGTCCGCCGAAGGCACCCGACTCAATGGGATGCATCAACCGAAACAGCACGCCCGTATAATTATTATGTGTTGCTCAGTTTCTTAAAGATATCATAATTCTACTTTCACGATTATCTATACCGGATTTGACTTTAATACCGCCCGTAACATTTTTACACCTACAGCTCATTTGAAGGGCCTCGCATGATTGATAAAGCTTGCTAAACGTCTACGTTTGTTTACGTTTAGTGTGCTTCTGGCAGTCTCGTGAGGGGCCATAAGCTTCAAGTAAAATCAACTGTTGTGTTGACACTTGATAATTTGACTGTCTGTAGATTTTATTAGGCCTAGATGGCGAGCATGCATTCTTGAAGTGGTGATAAGTCTTGAGTGGAAATCTTGAAATGAATGAATGAATGAATGAACCTAGGAAGTGATTAATCCTGAGGCAGATGATGGTGGATGATTGGCAGTGATGGTGCATGGAGGAACCGAAAAGTGTAAAATTAAGAAGGAAGATTGTTCCAAGATGTTGTGCAGTGCTGAATCCTCTTGATGAATGTAAAGAATGAGGAGGGATGTTTTGGTAAAATGGGTTGGTTGGATGGTGAAAAGATCAAGAAGACATTTTGGCAGCTGCGTTGTTGGGAGGTTTTGGTTAGTTATAGGACATCGAAAATAACTGATTGAAAGGCCATTACGACAAGTTTTATAAAAAAACATTTATTTAACAAAATGTGTAATTATACAACAGACAGTAGTAATCTGCACATGGCCGATTTAGCGCTTGAGAAATGGAAGCTGGATTAAGGTTTTTACAGGTGAAATAGAAGCTGGATTGATGAAAAAACGCTTAAGAAATGGAAGATGGATCAAGTTTTTTTCGACCTGAAATAGAAGCTGGATGCATGTTGTGACACATGATGAAAATCGTCAATTCAGCTTCTATTTAAGCAAAGAAACCAGTAGACTTTTTTCATAAACCCAGCTCCTATTTCGTAAAGAACGAACTTTTATCCAGCTTCCATTTCTCAAGCGCGTTCTCATTAATCCGGCTTCTATTTCGCTGGACCAGTTGTCGGTGGACCAGTTGTCGGTGGACCAGTTGTCCGTGGACGAGTTGTCGTTGGACGAGTTGTCGTTGGACGAGTTGTCGTGACACCGTGCCGAACACGGAGTGGATCTTTTCACGACATCTCCGACTTGAAGCGGTTGCAATCTTGAGTTTTCGGGCATATCTGGCAAAGGCATGGCATCTCCTCAGTAGACCTATATGTTGTCGTGTGACTATTAAGATTAGCCCTCTATATTATTATAAGTTTTAAACTCACATAATTGGCAGTGGAGTCTTTTCTCCCCGGTATGAATTAGTTCATGATTTCTCAAGCGAGAGAAGATCGGATAAACCGTTTTGGACATTCTCATTGAAATGATTTTTCTCCCGCGTGGCGTATAACATGACAGCGCAGTTGAGAAGACCTAAAATAACTTTGTTTACATGTCTGACATTGGTATGGTCTCTCTCCGGTATGGATTCTAGAATGGCCTTTAAGTGTCGAAGATCTCAAAAACGTCTTCTTACAAACGACGCACAGATATGGTTTCTCCTCAGAGTGATTTTTTTCATGACTTTTCAGACCAGCCATGCATGAGAATGTTTTCTGGCACATACGACAAATGTATGGTTTCTCTCCAGTGTGTTTTCTCATGTGTATCCTTAGATAACATCGACCGTTAGTTTTAAACTCGCACAAGCTGCATTGGCACGGTTTAACTTTGCTATGAATTCTTCATGAGATTTAAGAAGGTCCGATCGAGAAAAGCGCTTTCTACATACAGAGCATTGGTAAGGCATCTCTGCATTATGGAGTCTTGCATGACATATTAAACTTGAACCTTGAGAAAAACATTTTTTACATAATTCGCATTGGTAAGGCATCTCTCCAGTATGAATTCTTGAATGAACACTTAGATGGCATCGCTGAGAAAAACGTTTTTGGCACATTTGGCATTTGTAAGGTTTCTCTCCTGTATGAATTCTCGCATGACGTGTTAGGGTTGAAGATTGCGGAAAACACTTTTGACATACTTTGCATTGGTAAGGCATCTCTCCAGTATGAATTCTTGAATGATTTCTTAGACTGTAACGCCGATAAAAACGTTTTTGACACATTTGACATTGGTAAGGTTTCTCGCCCGTATGAATTCTTGCATGACAAGTTAGGTGTGAAGAACGAGAATAACACTTTTGACACACTTTTCATTGGTAAGGCATCTCTCCAGTATGAATTCTTGAATGATTTCTTAGACTGTAACGCCGATAAAAACGTTTTTGACACATTTGACATTGGTAAGGTTTCTCGCCCGTATGAATTCTTGCATGACAAGTTAGGTGTGAAGAACGAGAATAACACTTTTGACACACTAGGCATTGATAAGGCATCCCTCCAGTGTGAATTCTTATGTGCATTTTAAGACTGTTGGACTGAGAAAAGTATTTTTTACGGTTCCATAACAATTGGTCTACCGACAACTCGTCTAACGACAAGTGGTCTCCAGACAATTCGTCTACGACAACTGGTCTACGACAACTCGTCTACGACAACTGGTCTACGACAATTCGTCTACAAACTACTCCAGCTTCTATTTCATCTATATAAAACCTTCATCCAGCTTCCATTTCAAATATAAAGATACCTTCATCTAGCTTCTATTTCGTATCTATGTAGGTGAAATAGAAACGGGATTGACGAAAAAACGCTTACGAAATAGAAGCTGGATCAAGGTATTTATAGATCTGAAATAGGAGCTGGATTGTCGAAAAACACTAAAAGAAATGGAGGCTGGGTGAAGGAATTTATAGATCTGAAATAGAAGTTGGATTTATCGAAAGAGCGATAAAGAAATGGAAGCCGGATGAAGGTTTATACAGGTGAAATAAAAGCTGGATTAATGATAAAACGTTTGAGAAATGGAAGCTGGATGAATGTATCTTTACACTTGAAATGGAAGCTGGATGAAGTTTTTATATAGGTGAAATAGAAGCTGGAGTAGTTTGTAGACGAGTTGTCGTAGACGAGTTGTCGTAAACGAGTTGTCGTAGACCAGTTGTCGTAGACGAATTGTCTGGAGACCACTTGTCGTTAGACGAATTGTCTGTAGACCAGTTGTCGTGACACCATTTTTTACATGCCTCACACTGAAATTGTTTCTCTCCAATGTGAATTTTACTATGTCTATTGAGACGTGAAGAGTTTACGAATGTTTTGTTACATACTAAGCAATGGTTAGCTTTTTCTTCAGTATGCGTCTTCTTGTGCTTCTGTAGGTTACGGTTGTGCGTAAATATTTCTTGGCAAATCTCGCAATCGTGTGTTTTTGCCAAAGAATGTTTTTCCTTGTTTTCCTTCTTCTGACAATTCAAGACGGATGTTTTCTGACATAGAGGAGGACTTTCCATCTTATCTCGTGTTGCATTTTCAATGCAATCATCTAATGAATGCTTGTAAGAACTCCCTTTCGGCATCATTAATGACTTCGAATTGTTGGAGATTATGCTTCAGATCTGACAGTGACACAAAGAAATATAGGCCAATATTTGAAAACGCCGAAAATCTTGCAAGTTTCAGTGCATTAAAAATATTTGCTGATTTTGTCAAAGCAGTTTGCCCTGTAATAGGCCTAGGCATTGAGTAAAAATCTAAAACAGTACATTGTCTATTTGTTTCAAGAACAAAATAATGTCGAAAGAATTCACTGCAAAGAAAGACAAGTTGAATAGCTCACCCATTTAATGTCGCGCATTATACCTAGTCCTATGCAACTGTGTGGAATTGAAGACCACGCGTGTGCAAGGCCGTAGCTAAGGAGTTGTTTTGGAAGCTTGAACACCCCGAAATGGAATTATGTAAAAAAAAGAAACAGTGTATCTACATGCACATAATGGAAGAACTGGAGTGTGTAATGTAGGCTAATTTCGAGCGGAAAATAGGCGAAAATCGAGAAAAATGCTGTTGCTAACACCCCCATGAACGTAATACGAGCCCAAAAGGTTAGAAAAGCAGGCTGTGACTAAAAAGGGTCCTGAAGAAATTACGCCAAAAGTTTAAGTCGGGAAAACATCACCCGAAATAAAATCCTGGCTACAGCCTTGGGTAAACGTGTATTTTAGTATCCTAAATTATTCGCCATTGCATAGGTTTCAGCATTAGTCGAGTAGGCCTACAAGTCGGATTGATGAAAAGAGTTCTTTCTAAAATCTAAATAGAAGTCGGATTGATGAAAGTAATTTCTATTGAAATAGAAGTGGGATTAATTAAAACAATCTTGCTGAAATTGAAGCTGGATTGATGAACAATAATTTTAAATTAAATAAAAGTAATTCTGATGAAAAATATTTGCTGACGAAAAAGAAGCGGGATTTATCAAACTAATTGTTGCCTAAGCAGAAGCTGGATAGACGAAAAGGATTCTCGCCAAACTAGAAGTTGGATTGATTAAAAATAACAATGCTGCAGCGAGCGAAGATGAGCGAATAATTTACCATACTAAAATACACGTTTGCCGTTTATGTTACACCGATAGTTTAAAAAATAAAATAAATAAATAAACTCACCCCGCAGAGGTGTCACGACAACTCGTCTAACGACAACTCGTCTAACGACAAGTGGTCTCCAGACAATTCGTCTAACGACAACAGTTAGGCCTACTGGTCTACTGACAACTGATCCAGCGCTTGAGAAATGGAAGCTGGATGGCAGTTTTTAGAGGTGAAATGGAGGTTGGATTGAAGAAAAAACGCTAGAGAAATGGAATCTGGATGCTGGTTCTTTTACATATGAAACAGAAGCTGGATTTACGAAAATAGCGCATGATAAATAAAAGCTGGATGAAGGTATTTCTAGATCTCAAATAGAAACTGGATTGATAAGAAAACCGGTTGAGTAATGGAAGCTGGATGAGGGTATTTTTATATCTGAAATAGAAGCTGGATTGACTAAAATAGCAGACGAGAAATAGAAGTTGGATGAAGATATTTTTAGATTTGAAGTAGAAATGGGTGCATGTTGGAACACATGAATGAAAATCATCAATCCAGCTTACATCTAAGCTAAAACACCATTTTCGTAAATCCAGCTTTTATTTCATCAATACTATTCGTCTGTAGACCAGTTGTCGTTAGACCAATTGTCCGGAGACGAGTTGTCGTTAGACGAGTTGTCGGTAGACCAGTTGTCGTGGAACCCCCAGCAGATTAGATAGCTTCTAATGGTGACGACATCAGTCTTTGCGCTGATTGCGTAACCAAGGAGTTTATATGAGCAGTAAGAGTTTTATCATAATCATTGATTTGTAATGCAGTGTAACTGTTGGAAATCAGAAATTTACGTTGAACCATGTAAATTAATCTATCTTCTTTGACTTTTCGACACAAACCATGAAAGAAGTATGTAATACTAAATATTATTTTTAAAATATATGATACGGCATGGAAACCGGAAATTAGGTAGAGAACCAAGAGAGAAACTATTTCATTTATTGCTCTGTAAGCTATTCCATTTTTGTTATGTAAATCCACACAACTGTAGTAGGCCTATTTTGCAATTGACAGGTTTTTTTGTTCGGCGCAGTTTTTTATCCACTCATTATCTAAATATGGAAGACAATTTATTCATAGACTCGTGGGTTTTTTAGATCGAACAAATGAACTGTAATTATTTATTATGCTAAGTTGACAATCATATTGTTTCTTTTTCCGTTCTATCTTTCGAATTCTAAGTGGTATTCATTTTTAAAGTCTTACCCGTGATAATTTGTGAAGACCATAAAATGTGCTAATAACTTACGAAATTATATAATTATTGGAAAAAAATGTGGCGCAATAAAACTTGATGTAACCATGACGTCATATTTGATGCCTTGCACGGGACAGGAATGCGTAGGCTATAGCGAAAATGTATGACACTCACATTAACAGTAGGCTATTTGAACTAAATGAGTTTCAAATCTCCGGTTAATAGGTAATTTAATTATCGGTAAACGTGTATTTTAGCGTAATTAATTATTTTCACGTTTTTAACGATACAAAAACCGCCGTAAATTATTCCTAATGACTTGCAATGGTCTGACTCATCTAACAGCACACTAAAAATTTCGTAAGGATGCGAATATTGAGAGAAAATATGTTTTTACAATGTCACATTTCCCATGCGAAATCGCCGTTCGAATCGCCATTGAACCACAACATCTGACCGGAAGTTGGGGTACGCGCCCAAACCATCGACGTATATGCGACTATAAATAACGTGTACGTCAAGACTTCGGTCCTAAGTTCAAAATGAGAAATGGAAGCTGGATGAAGGTATTTCTAGATGTGAAATAGAAGCCGGATTGATGAAAAAACGCTTAAGTAATGGAAGCTGGATGAGGGTACTTTTATTATTTTCACGGTTATATTTGCACAAAAAGAATTACGCTAAACTACACGCTTACCAAATGAACATCCATCTGAAATGGTAAAACGCTAAAAAGTTGAAGAAGTTGACTGATAACCCAGATAACACCGACTCAGGGGACCCGTGCGGTTTTCTCACGGGGTGCCGGTGCGGTTTTCTGACGGGTTTTGGCCGCGGTTATCTCGCGGGTCCCGTCAGGTGCACCCCGCGAGCTTGTCGCCGTCTACCGACTCTACCGGTATATGCTTTTATTCCGACGCCATTTTGCATGCCGTTTCGAATGCACGAGTATTCTGAGATCGAGATTTGTTTCTGTTGAAGGTAAGTTTACGTTTTATTTATTACGCCAAAGAACATGCACCTATCTATATCAACATATTAGATAAATGCTGCGTCTAATTTTGGTCGGAATACTTAATAGGCGCGACGCAGATTGGGTTAAGATTATGGACATTATGGACAACACGTGCTGGGGGTTAGCCTAAAACATGTTCTGCTTCGATTGATTTATGCATTGTTTGCGTGTCCGTGAGTGTTTAAGTTGATCTTTGATAGAGGAATTGCTTATTATGTTAATCATATCGGCCTTATGCCTCGTGTGCACTGAATTCCTTTTTTATCTACAATACTAACCTCTATAAAATTCGTGGTAATCGTGTATTTTAGCGTCGTAAATCATTAACCATTGCGTGGGTTTCAGCGTTGCACGAATACAAGTCGTATTGACGAAAAGAATTCTTGCTAAATAGAGGTATAGTGGGATTAATTAAAATGATTTTTTAAAACTAAAATTGAGGCGGACTTTATGACAACAATCTCGCTGAAATCGAAGCTGGATTGGTGAACAGTAATTTTTGATTCAACAGAAGTGATTTTGCCAATAAAAATAATTTCTGCCTAAATGGAAGCGCAATTGATTAAAAACAAATTCTTCCCTAAGCAGAAGCTGGATGGATGAGTAGGATTCTTACCACACTAGAAGTTAGATTGCTGCAATAAAAAAAAATTTACGACACTAAAATGCATGATTACCAAATTCGTTTGAAACTTCTGATTTGTATGCCCTATTGGTAATCCCGAAGACTGCGTGCCTGTATACGAAACAGTATGGTTGCCAACGACTTAGCTAAATTAGAGCGCTGTGACCTATCAGTCGCATCCCTGATGAAATTCACTCATTAAGTAAGTCAACGCGAAATCTATGTAAAATGGCCAGGTTAATAAAATTATAAATGAGGGAAATATTCAGTAAATACAAGCAAATGTAAAATTCGAAACTAAAGCTGAAGCGCTCTATTTTTAGCAATTTCTTGGGCGGCGATACTGTTTACATAAACAGGCATGCAGTCTTTGGGATTACCACATTATTAGTCTTTATTTGCCTTTATAGTTGTCTTTATTTGTCTTGTTTACACAATGTCTATCATCGTTAAATTTTGCTCGTGTTTTGCTGTATTTGCAGTTTATGCGAGTAATTTCCACCTACTGAATGCAAAACAATTTGATTTACTGCCAGTTGAAAGTAAATTTTAGACTAGACAGGCATTGTATAAAAGTCGTGACTTATAAATTTTAAAGTAATTTTTTAATGACTTAGCTAAAATAGTATGTGAGTCATTTGCTATATAAATTGGTTTTCAAGGCTTAACTTAAGGTGCAGCATGTTTTTAAAACTAATTTCAAATTGCAATGTCTGAATTTGACTGTCTCTTGTTATATAAAACTTATCTGATATGCTTGTTTTAAAATTCAGGTGTGGTGAAGCAAAATATTCCTTAAAAAACAGCACGAGGAAATGGTCGAGGACGAGTTGGCTGTTTGGTTTGAGAATTTTATGGATCTTGGCACTGGACGACGTCGGCCGTTGAAATCTGCGCCTTTCAGAAAGACTGAACATCATTTAACATTATCAATAATTTTGATTAAATAAAGAACTTCGATAATTTCTGTTGAATAAACTGAGGTGTCATTCAAAGCTATTGTTGATTATTTATTCCTTTAACTGTGTTTGGTAGACAAGACATAAATCAATATTATGTTGGAAACCACTCAGAGTAACTTAAGAAAACATTATGTTCGTGTTTCAAATTTTTTCCAGGAATTTCGTGTGTTTAAAATAGGCTACTCCTTGTTTCTTTTTGTTAGCATGCAATTTTTAACTCTATTTTGATGCACCTATTTCATTTTAATTAGGTTCGTGTACTTAAAATGTGCAATGCATGATTCAAACATGGTTTTTGCAACATATTGAGTTTTATATTTGTTTTTAAAAGTTTTGCATCAAACTTCAAAATGACAAAAAAAAATTGCTCCAGCTTTATTCAAACTCAGGATAAAAGGTAAATAATTCAATATCTGTTGCTCTTTGCTTGAGTTTGAATAAAGCTGGATAAATTATTTTTTTGTAATTTTTGAGTTTGATGCAAGACTTTTGAAATGATGAATGAAACTCAATACATGCTGTAAATATGACGTTAAGGGATGGTTCTAGTGTGTGGAGCACATATAGCACAGTTCACAGTACATTTGGCATACTCTGGGAATCGTTTTTCAGTCCTGGGAATGATCTGCGTAGACTGGCGGGCTAGCCCGTATGGGGCCCGTCCGGAGACCGGGGACAGAACCCGCTGGGATCCCGCCGGGTTCCCCGTACGGGTCCCGTGAGTCAGCCCGTATGGGACCCGTGAGGTTCCCGAATGGGCTGGTTATCTGGGAATCGAATGAGTAACATGAATTAATTTTTAAACAGAAGATTTGCAACTGACCAAGAGGTGTAGAGAACGGAAGATCGTTATAGCCTAATACTGACGTCATCAGAATTGGTGCTCATACATTTAGACGGTGTCACGACAACTCGTCGAACGACAACTCGTCCAACGACAACTCGTCCACGGACAACTGGTCCACCGACAACTGGTCCACTGAAATAGAAGCCGGATTATTGAGAAAACGCTTGGGGAATAGAAGCTGGATGAAGGTTCTTTATTTACGAAATAGGAGCGGGATTTATGAGAAAAAAAGTCTAAGTGTAATATCTAAATGCAGTTAAAACACCACGGCATCCGTCTTAAATTTAAAAAAAGACTAGGCCTACCACTATCACTACCAAAAGCACCAAACACCTCCACAAATTCATCACAACCACAATACAAACGACAACAAAATAATGACAATAATAACAAATATATGGTATTTAATTTAAATCACAATAATAGCGACAACAGGAAAATGAAACAGTGGTAACAATAACATTGACAAAATTAGTTATAGGACTAAATTAGGGCCTCATGAAAGTACTAACATCAAAATTCGATTCATGATCATGGTGAAGATTTTCCAAAGTTTTATTAAACGAACAATTTGATTTCGAACAACAACGCAAGCCTATGACTATGCCTACTCAAAAATAATATTCGACACTAGGCCTATAGATCTACGCATTAGTCTATCTTAGTCCGTTGAGAATCGAATACTAGGCCTACGTCTTTACTCTGTCCGTCGAGCCTCAAACTGCACTCCTCTCAGCCCTGAGTCACATTCTTATATTCCACACTAGCTAAACCCTCACTCGTTTTCACCACTCCCACGCTTTCCGGCAGACCACCCTCGTCAATCAATCAATCATGGGTCACAGTACTGTTGTATTCGGGCTTAACGACAATGTTTCATATTGAAGATGATTAATGTCGGAGGCAGAGTACAACCTCACACTCCACGTTTATATTGCGACCGAGCCACCCACAGTAAAGATCCGAGAAATATTAATCTCTGACCGGGAATCGAACCCGGGCCGCCGGCGTCGCGAGCGGGCTACAACCCACTCGGCCACGCAGGATATCTTTTGGGTCACAGTTATAACCTAGGCCTATATATTTAGGGCAATCTACCGGTGTGGTACAAAAGTGCGTCTGTCGTCAAGTACACAAAGTCAAAATTGATTGATTGATTGATTGAAACGGCCTATGCATGTCACAACCGCTATTATTATAGTCGCTATTTGTCACAATCATCATCGTTAACGTCGGTAATCATCACCTCCATAATTCAATCCGCTGGCACTGAGTGAGTACCGGTAGGTCAATAGAATATACGACTCGAACCAAAGCAAACTTGGCTTACAAATAATATTATAACAACCAAGACAATAGAAATAAAATTCTTCGTAGATGTTGGTTCCAAGCAAAGAAACTAGCCCACTCTAATCCTCCAATGACGTGATTTTTAGTTGAACTGCTTAAGATACAATTATTGATGATGTCGATATCTGTTCTTCAACGATTGATTTTTTTGTGTACAGTAATTACACATTGATCGATGATTGATAACAGTACTATTCGTCTACATTGGGTCAGTCGAATAATCATTGCAAACGTACTCTGTTAGCCCTACTTGGGTAAGATCAAACTCTCGGGATACGAGGAGAAACCTACCAAGTAGAATAACGGACTAGGCCTACACTCTGGTGACAAGTAATTCGGACTTCACAGTTTTGGAAAATTTATTGTAGATAAACTACATCTACCGCTTTCAGCAGTGGATGGGTGCAATTTTTCTAAGTCATTACTGGGTTAATTAAACAAAATAATAAACATCGAAAAACTTTATTTGATAAGACATTGCAACAATAGCAGCATCGCTACCATCAGGACTGATTATTTGCTACGTAACCGCAGCAATTAGTCCAACTTTAAACTCAACAATTACAACGCGACAATTATAGCCTACAACTATAATGTAAACTTGGATCAAATGAGATCAACGCAAAAAAGCTACACAATAATAAAATCGTGAGATGAAATGACATCATGTCAAAGTGTCGACTAGACACAATTCTAAAGACTAACTAAATTGAACTGAAATATTTTAGAAAAACAGAAAAAAGAGGATCCGTTAATATATTATGACGTCCGACCGAGATACTCAGTTCTAGTAGCATTGCTCGTTCTAACAATACAACAATTGATCTGCTTGATTCACTTTAAGCGATATATTGACTTCTGAGGCCTTAAAAACACGAAGATTGCTAAACGTTTTTTAAAACAAGTCTTGACACAGAAGGGTCCATTTCAACAGAGGGTTCATTCCTATATTTCAAACGCAGTCAGTATAACTGTTTCTTGATATCTGCAAAAATTGCGTTAGAATGTTCCCTGGAATGACTGGAGGTCCGTGGCTTTTCTCCAGGACGAATTCTAGCATAATTACTGTGCAAGATGTAACATGGAAAAGGTGCTACAAGCCCTAGTCAAACACGGTGTGAGATTTTGCATGATGTGTCAGACCAGAAAAGAACGAAAACGTTTTGTGACACATCTGGCAAAGGTATGGTTTCTCCCCAGAATGAATTCTCGTGTGGACCTTTAGATTACTTTTGTAATTAGTTTTATACTCACATAGTTGGCACTGGTATGGTTTCTCTCCGGTATGAACTACTGAATGCTTTTTTAGATTACAAGATCGGCTAAACCGTTTCGGACATGCCTGGCATTGAAATGGTTTTTCTCCAGTGTGGATTCGGACATGATTTCGCAGATCAGAAGTTTTGGAATACCATTGTTTACATATCTGACATTGGTATGGTCTCTCTCCAGTATGTATTTTCGTGTGGACCTTTATAGCACTGCTATTATTTGTTTTAAACTCACATAATTGGCAGTGGTATAGTTTCTCCGCGGTATGAATTCGTTCATGTCTGTTTAGATTAGAAGATTGGCTAAAACGTTTTGGACACGCCGGGCATTGAAATGGCTTTTCTCCCGTGTGGCATCGAACATCACTACGCAGAGAAGAAGAACTAGAACAACTTTTCTTACATATCTCACATCGGTATGGTCTCTCTCTGGTATGGATTCCAATGTGACTTTTCAGTGTCGAATATCTGGAAAATGTTTTCTTACAAACGATGCAGAGAAATTGTTTCCATTCACCATGAGTTTTTTCATGACGTTTAAGACCTGACATGCATGAGAATGTTTTCTGGCATACTCGGCAAAGGTATGGTTTATCTCCAGTATGTTTTTTCACGTGCACTGTTAGATGACATTGATATTTAGTTCTAAATTCGCATATGTTGCATTGGTACGGTTTCACTGTGCTATGAGTTCTAGAGTGAGATTTAAGACCGTCTGGTCGAGCAAAGCGTTTTTTACAGACTGGGCATTGAGAAGACATCTTCCCATTATGGATTCTTGAATGCAAGTGCAGTGTGGAACCAAGAGTAAAATGTTTCTGACATATTTTGCACTTGTAAGGCTTCTCTCCGGTGTGAATTCTTAAATGACCTCTTAGATTGCCACGCAGAGAGAAAAGTTTTTGACATATTTCGCATTGGTAAGGCTTCTCTCCGGTGTGAATTCTAGCGTGACGTTTTAGATGTGAAAATTGGGAAAAACACTTCTGACACACTAGGCATTGATAAGGCATCTCTCCAGTGTGGATTCTTATGTGTCTTTTAAGACTTTTAGAGCATGAGAATGGTTTGTCACATACCAGGCAATGATGTGTTTTTTCTCCATTATGGGTTTTCTTATGCTTATGTAGGTCACGGATGTGCGTAAATATTTCTTGGCAAATCTCGCAATCGTGTGTTTTTGCCTTGGAATTCTTTTCCATCATTTCCTTCTTCTGACTCTCCAGCACAAATGATTTTTCACATAGCTCAAGATTTCTATTTATTTTCTTGTGTTGCATTTCCAATGCAATCGTCCAACGAATGCCTGTTTGTCGACACACTATGAACTATGAGTTTAAAAATTTGGTACTTGTTTTTTAATTCACCCCCAACAGCTTTGTTTCTTGGTAGCATCCTATAAAAGTTATTATATAGTTGCTATCCAACTTCTATTTAGAGAACAATAATTTTTCGTCAATCCAGCTCCAGTTAGGCAAGAACATTTTCATCAATCCAGCTTCAATTTCAGCAGAATGACTGCACTAACCCTAAAACTAACCCTAACCGACCCTCACGACGCCTAACCTGAGCCCTAACCGACCCTCACGCGCTAAATCCCGCTTCTATTTCGTTTGGAAATAATTTAAATCGAATTTATAAATTTTAGTGGTCGTCAAACAAGCAAGAATCAACGCTCTTCTGGCCACCAATGACTGTTGGGGGTGAATTAAAAAACAAGTACCAAAAATTTATGCTTCAGAGCTAATTTGCAAACAAAGTTAGAGTAAACGTGCAGTTTAGCGTCGTAAATTATTTTCACGCCTATAACGGCCCAAAAATCACCTTAAAATATTTATCCCAACGTGCTATTGCCTTACTGATGCATTATTATAGGCCTACTTAGAATTTGCAAAAAAGAAGGAAATCGATTGAAAAATTGTAATATTTTGTCATAACAAAATGCCGATCGAAGTTGTTATTCAATTCTGACCTTTTCTGGAAGTTGCGTGCGGAAAATGTGCAATAATGCGTTATTTATGGTCGTATGGACAAATATACGTCGATGGTTTGGGCTCGTATCCCAACTTCCGGGATAATGTTGTGGTTCAATGGCAATTCGAACGGTGATTTCGCATGGCATGGCTCCTTTATACTTGCAGGAGCTCTGTTGCAAGACCACGCTTGTTCAACGCCGCTGCTCTCTCCGCTCAGCTGCACAAGCGGAACTTATTGTTCCACGCTCACGGACTGCAATCAGGCAGCGCCGTGCTTTCTCCGTGGCTGGCCCTGCGACCTGGAATGAGCTCCCTGTTATCCTTCGTCAAATACCTATTAGCCTTTCTACTTCTACTTCATTTCTTTCTCTTCTCAAGACTGTCTTATTCGACCGGGGTTGGACTGGGAGCGCTCCTGAGTAGTAACCTTGAAGGAGCGCTATATCAAATTCACAGTAAATAAATAAATAAATAAGGCAGGACGCAAAAATTAGTAAGTAAGTAAAAGTCCAGCTTAATTCTACTTCAATTGTAGGCCTATCAGTTGTTTTATGAATCCAACTTCTGTTTCAATAATATTTTTTCATCAATCCAGCTCCAATTTAAGCTAGGATATTTTTAGTAACCCAGCTTCTATTTCTCGCCCGTCATTTTCGTCAACCCAGCTTCTATTTCAGATATAAAAAACCTCATCCAGCTTCGGCAATCCTCCGAAGTCCGGTCCCAAATTATTTCGCATGTCTTATCACATAGATATGCTTCTCCAATGCTTACTTACTCACCCTATATCTGAAATGGAAGCTGGATGAAGGTATTTTACGGCGAAAATAGAAGCTGGAGTGACGAAATTAACGTATCAGAAATGGAAGCTGGATGAAGGGTTCTAAACGGTGAAATAGAAGCTGGATTGACGAAAATAACGCTTGAGAAATGGAAGTCGGATTAATGATGAAACGCTTGAGAAATGGAAGCTGGATAAACGTAGTTTTATATCTGAAATGGAAGCGTATACCTTAACCCGGCTTCCATTTCAAATATAAAAATACCTTAATCCAGCTTCCATTACTCAGGCGTTTTATCATTAATCCAGCTTCTATTTCAGATATAAAATTACCTTAGGCCTACGTTTTTGCCAGTTATCTGCAAATGCTGTGCGCCAATTGCAATATCTAGTAGTCGATGTGAACGGTTTGTAAAGTGACTGTGAGACAAATGCTGTGAAATAATTTGGGACCGGACTTCGGAGGATTGCCCCAGCTTCCATTGTTTAAGCGTTTTTTTTTATCAATCCGGCTTCTATTACTGATCTAGAAAAAACTTCATCCAGTTTCCATTACTTAAGCGTTTTTTTCGTCAACATAGCTTCCATTTCACCTGTAAAGGAACCATCATCCAGATTCCAGATTCCATTTCTCTTGCGTTTTTTTTATCAATCCAACCTTTATTTCACCTGTAAAAAATTTTCATCCAGCTTCCATTTCTCGTTTTGAACTTAGGGCCGAAGTCTTGGCATACTCGGGAACGGCGGTCCCAAATTATAACATTAAGTAAATCAACATGATGTGTCGTAATAGTGCGGTGTGTTGGATGGGCGCATAGAAACAGTTTCTTTTGCACTCCAAACTTATAATTTACGACCAGCTGGTCCACCGAAATAGAAGCCGGAATAATGAGAAAGCAATTGAGAAATGGAAGCTGGATGAAGACCTTTTACAGGTGAAATGAAGGTGAATTGTTGAAAAAAACGCAAGTGAATTATAAGCTGGATAAAGATATTTTTAGATCTGAAATAGAAGCTGGATTGATGAATTGAACGGTTGAGAAAAAGAACCTGGATGATGGACATAAGTTAAATTAAGAGAAGATGTATTAATTAAAACGCTTGCGAAATGGATCATGGATGAAGGTTCCTTAGGTATAGGTGAAATAGAAACTGGATTGACGAAAATTAAACTTGAGAAATGGAAACTGGATTGTTGACTTCAGTGATGTATTTCAGCCTGCATCCAGCTTCCATTTCAGCTGGAATGCCGTTTATCCAGCTTCTATTTCACCACACATCATGTTTAAGGCCTTCTCAGGAGATAGCCTATCGATCTCTGTAATTTTATAATTTGGGACCGCCGTTCCCAGGTATGCCCGTCAAGACTTACGCGCGTTATTTATGGTCGTATGGACAAATATACGTCGATGGTTTGGGCTCGTATCCCAACTTCCAGGATAATGTTGTGGTTCAATGGCAATTCGAACGGTGATTTCGCATGGCAAATGTGACATTTTAATTTTTAAAAACATATTTTCTGTCAATATTTATTCTTCTCCTTATCAAAATTTTAGTGCGCTGTTGCATCAGTTGGTGAAATGCACGTTATCAAACCCTAACCTTAACCCTTTCTTTTTTAACATAAATAAACTCATTAACAGCAACACTTATCAGCATTTTTAACCCTTTCCCGGGCCCAATTAATGGGGGCATAATGTGCATGAGACAAAATCACCAAAAATCATAGAAAAATTCACAGATTTCGATGTACTACTTGAAAAAAACTTATGCAAAAGAAATGTAGTAAAAAGTAGCGTGGGAAGTATACTTCCCAGTGCCCGGGAAGTGAATTGTACTTATAGACAATAATTATATTGTTCTGAAACATAAAATTGTACATTGCAGTCATTGTATGCAGCAATATCTACACAATACATAGCCTGTTTGTATGTACATACATTATGTATATACATTATGCATATGTGCATGTATGTTTGTATGTATATATATGTATTTATTTAGACATATAGCTGTATTCATACATGTAAACATTCATGCAAGCAAGTAAAATGTGTAAATGCTGTGTGTATACAGAGAGATGTGTAATTGCATGTGTGCATGGTTGTATGTATGTTTGTATGTATATCTGCATGTACATTTACATGCATATCTGTATGTTTGCATGTATGATTGTATGAATGTTTCCATGTATGCGTATTTGTATGCACGTTGGAATATATATTATATATATGCATTTGTTTATGTATATTCTTTTTGTCCATGTAAGTGTGTATGTATGTTCTATTGTATATATGTAGCCATGTATGTACGTATGTATGTATGTATTCTATATTGTGTATGTATACATTGTATGTGTCTATGTATGATTATGCACAAATAATACATGTGTATAGGAAAATTATATGAAAGAATGTATGTGTGTTTCCTTGTGTATATATATGCGTATCTTTCTGTATGTGTGAATGTATGTATGTATGTATGTATGTATGTATGTATGTATGTATGTATGTATGTATGTATGTATTATATATTGTGTATGTATACATTGTATGTGTCTATGTATGATTATGCACAAATAATACATGTGTATAGGAAAATTATATGAAAGAATGTATGTGTGTTTCCTTGTGTATATATATGCGTATCTTTCTGTATGTATGAATGCATGTATGTATGTATGTATGTATTATTTATTGTGTATGTATACATTGTATGTGTCTATGTATGATTATGCACAAATAATACATGTGTATAGGAAAATTATATGAAAGAATGTATGTGTGTTTCCTTGTGTATATATATGCGTATCTTTCTGTATGTATGAATGCATGGATGTATGTATGTATGTATGTATTATTTATTGTGTATGTATACATTGTATGTGTCTATGTATGATTATGCACAATTAATACATGTGTATAGGAATATTATATGTAAGAATGTATGTGTGTTTCCTTGTGTATATATATATATGCGAATATTTCTGTATATATGTGTAGGCCTATGTATGAATGCATGTATGTATGTATGTATTATATATTATGTATGTATACGTTGTATGTGTCTATGTATGAGTATGCACATATAATACATGTGTATAGGAATATTATATGTAAGAATGTATGTGTGTTTCTTTGTGTGTATATGCGAATCTTTCTGTATGTATTGTGTATGTATGAATGCATGTATGTATGTAGGTATGTATGTATGTATCATATTATGTATGTATACATTGTTTGTGTTCATGTGTGAATAATACATGTATATAGGTATGACTGTATGTATGAATAAATGTGTGTTTCCATGTGTATAAATATGTGTATTTTTCTGTATGCATGTGTATGTATGTATGTATGTATGTATGTATGCATGTATATATGTATGTATGTATGTATGTAATACTATGTATGTGTTATATATTAAGATTTTAGACTAATACAATGCTGGGAAGTCTACTTCCCACGGCCCAGGAAGCGACAACATAGTGTGGGAAATATACATCCCATGGCCCGGGAAAGGGCGTAATTCATCTGGGGCTCTAATAATATTGTATGTTATTTACAAGTTTTAAGTATAGCGACGTAAAATATTCGTCACTGCATGGGTTTAGCAATGGTAGCAAGTTGGATTGAAGATAAGACAGAATTCATGACAAATAAAATTATTGTTGATAAAATAATATTTGCTCAAAATATAAACGGGATTAACGAAGATCTCTGCTGAACAATCAGATGGATTGATGGTACTTGTGGGTTTTACGACCCCCTAAACTTAAAAATTCGATGAAAATATTTTCCGACGAAATAGAAGCGGGATTTCTCACGTGAGGGTCGGTTAGGGCTCAGGTTAGGCGCCGTGAGGGTCGTTTAGGGTTAGTGTTAGGGTTAGTGCAGTCATTATGCTGAAATTGAATCTGGAATGATAAAACAAGTTATGAATGAAATAGAAGTTAGATTGATGAAAAATATTCACTCACGAAATAGAAGTGGGATTTATGGAACAAATTGTTGCATAAACAGAAGCTGGATGAATGAAAAGGAGTCTCGGCAAGCTAGAAGTTGGATTTATTCAACATAACAACGTTGCAACGTTACTTCTTGGGGGTCGTAAAACCCACAAGTACCGGATTGATTAATAAAATGACAGTTAAACAGAAGTTGGTAAACGTGCAGTTTAGCGTAATTAATTATTTTCGCGCTTATAATGGCACAAAAAGCGTCTTCAAATATTTATATCAACGTGCTATTGCCAAAGTGATGTATGATTATACTTCGAATATCTTAAACAGAAGGATTTCGATCGAAAAATTGTAATATTTTGTCCTAACAAACCGCCGATCCAAGTTGTTGTTCAATTGCGACCCTTTCCGGAAGTGGCGTGCGGCAAGCAAAAATTTATAAGTAAGTAAAAGTCCAACTTTTTCAATTGCATCAGTTGTTTTATGAATCCAACTTCTATTTTAATAATAACTATTTTTCATCAATCCAGCTCCAATTTCAGCTTGATTATTTTTATTACCCCAGCTTCTATTTCTCGCCCGTTATTTTCGTCAACCCAGCTTCTCTTTCAGATATAAAAATACTCTCATCCAGATTCCATTACTTAAGCGCTTTTTCATCAATCCGGCTTCTATTTCACATCTAGAAATACCTTCATCCAGCTTCCATTTCTCATTTTTAACCTAGGACTGAAGTTTTGACGTACACGTTTATAGTCGCATATACGTCGATGGTTCGCGCGTATCCCAACTTCCGGTCAGATGTTGAGTTCAACGGCCATTTGAACGGCGATTTCGCATGGGAAATGTGACATTTTAAAAACATATTTTCTGTCAATATTCGTATTCTTACGAAATTTTAAGTGTGCTGTTAGATGAGTTAGACCATTGCAAGTCATTAGGAATAATTTACGGCGCTTTTTGTGTCGTTAAAACCGTGAAAATAATTAATTACGCTAAACTACACGTTTACCCAGAAGTTGTAGCCTATTGATGAGAATAATTCCAGATCAAATGTAGGTTAGGTTGGGATGTTTTTACGCGATTCCTTGATAAAATGGAAATGGGTTTGATAGCAATTCTTGGCAAAGTAGATTTTTAGTGATGAACTATGATAACGGTAATCGCATAATACTAATTGATGCATCCATCTGAAATGGCGAAATGTTTAAAAGCTGAGGAAGCTAATCGATATTCGAATGAGTAACCTGAAGTAAATTTTTAAACAGGGAACGTGCAACTGAGTTGAACCGTGACCTTCGAAATTACTGAAGGCCGTACACAACGGAAATAAATAGCATGTGACGTCACGAAGAGTCGGCTGCTAAATCGATAATTCATTGCGCCTCGAATTTGCGAGGTTTATTCGAAGTTATTCGAATTTAATTTTGACTTGAAATCGTCGTTAAACCTTGCATTTACGCTACTATTTGTTTGTATTTCATCCGCCGGAATGTCTCAAGGTATGTATCACACCAACGAAAACGCTATAAACTGTTTCAAGTTGTAAATCAGAAGAGTACGGACGATCGCAATGTTGACACCCTGCAAATCATAATAATTATTCTTCGCCGTCTGCACGATACATCGCTATTGCAATGGTTATAATTATAATTTGTCAGTGCTTAAATGAATATAGGCTACGAGTGTATCTGTGAGCGGAATATAAAACGGACATTGTGTCTTTGTGTGGAAATATTATGTACGCCGTGCAATACTTATAATGTAAAGGTAATTCCAAAGACTGAGTGCCTAAATTTTGCTTTAATAGAAATAGGATTGATGAAAAATAACGTTGGTATAATGGGCAAACAATTTACGATGCTAAGCGACACGCGGAAATCGCGAAAACATTCAGACTCCTCGAAACAATAATTATGGTAGCCAGAGACTTAGCTAAAATAGAGCGCTGCGACCTATCAGCCGCATCCCACGATACAATGCGCTCAGTAAGTATTAAGTAAGCAATCAACGCGAGATCTAAGTAAAACGGCCAAGTTAATAAAATTATAAATAAGGGAAATATGCAATAAATATGAGTAAATATAAATTCGAAACTAATAATAATGACGACAATTTCTATGGCGCCATAACGCAGCCATGCTGCTACAAGGACGCCTTGACAACGACAAACTAAGGCCATAGCGCTCTTTTTTCAGCGATGTCTGGTTCGGCCATACTCTTTGCATGGATATGCACGCAGTCTTCGGGTTTACCCTAAATGTTTACCCTAAGTTTGGTACTATAATTTTAATTCACCCGAATTAATTTCGTATTTATTCTATATGGGCTTATTGTAAGTTTGTAACCTTATTTGTATAGCGCTGTCGAAGTTGTCATTGTTGCATACCAAAAATACAGACTATATCCCGAGGGTAGTCTTTTTTGTGAGTGTCGGTTAGTTCAGGTTAAGCATCGTGAGGGTCACTTCAATTTTAAATGATTTCTTTACAGACTTTCAGAATGCCACAGACATGCTATCCCCAACTGACGTAGAAACTACAATGAAATGAAAGAACACGCAGAGGAGAATGTCAGTGTTTCTTGTTTGACCTTTGACCCTGAACTGTCTGCACGTGAAAACGAAGAACTTCATAAATGGATAGAAGAACACGATGAAAATGAAAAAACGAAATTTCTTCGTATGATTTCGTATGAAATGGATAAAAAACACGATGAAATTTCTTCGTATGATGAACTGATGACTTCGTGAAAAATTGTCTGATTCTCGTTGGATTACACTTCGTGATTACAATATTATTGTTTATGTATTTATACTGTTGACGCATTACTACATTGATTAAAATACTGAGGACTCTGAATGTTGAAGTTTAAAGAGGTGAGTCGCATATTACCAGTTGAAGCTCGTTATCTTACTTCTGGATTAAATTTATGTAGAGCCTAAGGCATCGTGTATAGGCGGATGCATTACAGGTGAGGGCACCAGCAGTCTTTGCAAGAGGCAACTACAGTGCAGACTTTTATAATATCGTCACTTTCTCACCGAACAAAGATGTTGCAGCTATGGTGCTAGTGAAAAATCTCACTGCAGCCTACTTAAAAGAATATACTTTGCCAGTTAGCTTTAGGCTATTTAATATTTTGTGTGATTTCAGACAACAACGGCTTAAATAAGAATTTGTTTATTGAATTACGCGGAGGTACACTGAAGCCATATGTGTGGCATCCTTGTTCTGAGGAAAGCAAGTTGATTTTCCTGTTTGATAATGTTCACTTGCTGAAATGTGAACAAAATAATTGGTTGGGTCAGTGTGATGCAGCGAACATATTTATTTTTCCAGACATTGTCAATGGTACAATTTGTAAGGCACCCTTCAGTCATATATTATGAAGAAATTGTACAAAGCTGAGAAAGACAGCATAGTTCGTTTGACCCTTGTACCCAAGCAATGTGGAGAAAATTAAAAATAGTTATTCTTCTGCATGTTGTATTTGCTTCACATGGCAATATTACAGTGAAAGATTTCATTGTACAGGGAGCTGATATTGTTGGCCATAGTAACGATGTCAATGATGACATTGTCCAGGAATTGTTGTCTAGTTGCATGTCTAGTTGCATGTCTAGTTGCATGTGATGACGTGGAAATTACAGAGTCTGAGTCTGTGACTCCTTAGTTTTTATTGCAGGATATTGGAAATAAACTGTTGTAACTAAAAAATGTGACGCAAAGTTCTTGACTGTAGGCAGTCAAAAGAATGTCTAGAATTTGTCGATTTGTCAACAATTTAAAAAAAATCAGGTGCTGTCTGTGTAGAATGCCCTTGTGGTAAAACTATGCTATGCTATCTCTAGCACAGATATCATTGAGTTGTGTTGCGAACATATATCTAAATAATTACTGCAAGAAGAGCTTCAGATAAAGTAACTGTGAAAAAGTAGAAGATGAAGAGAAAATTAAAAACACTAGTGCAGTGACTTTTTGAGATTTATAATTGTCTGTTATTTTATTATACATGTGTCTTGTAAAATAATCGCTCATTAATTACTGTATTTCTTTTGTCACATTATATCAAGGGAGATTAAGATGCCCTTGTTTAGAACTGTGGGTTACCTATGTTAAAGGCCTTTGTGAGGTTATTGTAAGGCGCTATATAAATGTCCATGTCCATGTTTCTGTATGCTTATTCACACTTCTGCACTGCATGTATCTCATGAAACAGTCTCAGAGTCACCTAAGATGCCCTTGTTTAGAACTGTGGGGTAGCTATGTTAAAGGTCTTTGTGAGGTTATTGTAAGGAGCTATATAAATGTCCATGTCCATGTTTCTGTATGCTTATTCACACTTCTGCACTGCATGTATCTCATGAAACAGTCTCAGAGTCACCTAAGATGCCCTTGTTTAGAACTGTGGGGTAGCTATGTTAAAGGTCTTTGTGAGGTTATTGTAAGGAGCTATATAAATGTCCATGTACATACCTCTGTATGCTTATTCACACTTCTGCACTGCATGTATCTCATGAAACAGTCTCAGAGTCACCTAAGATGCCCTTGTTTAGAACTGTGGGGTAGCTATGTTAAAGGTCTTTGTGAGGTTATTGTAAGGAGCTATATAAATGTCCATGTACATACCTCTGTATGCTTATTCACACTTCTGCACTGCATGTATCTCATGAAACAGTCTCAGAGTCACCTAAGATGCCCTTGTTTAGAACTGTGGGGTAGCTATGTTATAGGCCTTTTTGAAGTTTGTAAGGCGCTATATAAATGTCCAAATACATAAATACATACTTCTGTATGCGTACATACTTAGCATCAAATTTTTAGTAGGCTAATTAATTATTTAAGCCAGAAAGTGTATCTGAATGCATGCCAAGCAGCAACAGCTGCATGCATTCAGCCGCCTTCTGTGACGTCACAATCCCTTGTGTACGGCCTGGGATTCAGACGGTCGTGGTTGAACTCACCAAAGTTGTGCTGTCGATAATGCTGACGTCATCAGACTTGGTGCTCATACAATATGAAAAAGGAAGTTCATATCGAATACAAGATGTGACAATAATTCACTTGTGTGAGTCGTCGTACATTATTATTCGCTTCTTCAATCAATCAATCAATCAATCAATCAATCAATCAATCAATCAGTCAGTCGTAATTTATATAGCGCCCCGTCATGTTAACTACTCAGAGGTGCTCCCTGTCGATATCAAGCGGAAAAACAGTCATCAGTTTGTGAAATTGAGAACAACTTCAGAGGTTTCGCATAATCAAGGGAAGTCAATTCCAGGTTGCTGGACCAACCACTGAGAACGAGGCGGCACTGTTGCAGAGCGAGTGGACAGCAGAGCGCAGAGCGCGGCGTCCTATGCAAGTGGAAAGGGGGAGGCAACGCTCACACAGATAAGAGGTGCCCAGCCAGATAAGCATCGCCACACCAAAGATGCAATCCTAAATGAGATGCGCTGCGGGAATGAAAGCCAGTGCAAAACCCCAATAAAATTCAGTTGACGCAGGCCTCGGAAATGACGAAATAGAATAGTCCGCTGGCCGAATTGGAGCGACTAGGGAGAGACTGTGACGTCCACCTGACTGACCGAGGCATTAACGATAAGGCACAGTGGTTAGGATAAATTTTAAAAGAACATGATTATCAGTGATACCGCTCTAAATTTAAGAAAAGCCAAGATGAGGCCTTAAAAAATCCAAGAAAAGCCAAGTTAATAATTATTGACCATGTCACCCATTTTATTTCAACAGAAGCTATTTTATCCGATAAATTGCGATGTTTATGAAATTATGTGTAATTAATCCTGAAAATAACGTATATTAAATTGTTAATAATTGGTTCCGTTCGCTGATTTTCCAACATACTAACAACATTTTGGAACATAGTGCGCTAGTTTTGAGAAATAAGCTTAAACGTCTTCTTCACTTTAGTTGTTGTTTTGTTGAGTTCAGAAATTTTTCGTGTGCTTTTGTGTGATCTTGTGAGCCATTAAAGCTGATTTGGTTGCATTTCTAAGATTAATGTCTATTGTTATTGATCAACTTATCATTTATCTTCATCAATAAGTTATTTTTATACAAATATTTTATACAAGTTATTTTTGATTTTACGCGGAATTGCGCCAAATTGCACGCGACGTCATAAATAACTAATATGCAGAGAGCAAGCAGTTCAGAGAATAATAATAAGTGGGATAAATTCTGGTCAGTAAATGGAGCCATAGTTATATTACTGCTAAGATTATTGTTATTTAGTGGATTATTGCTTAAATTATTGTTATTTAGTGGATTATTGCTAAGATTATTGTTATTTAGTGGGCAGAAAAAAGCCAAGTAAAAAAGCCAAGGTCCTTTGAAAAAAAGCCAATATCCCAAGATACGATTGAAAAAGCTAAGATCTTGGGAAAAAAGCCAAGGAGCGGTATCACTGATGATTATATTTGCTGATGATCAATTATGCATGCCAGTTTGTGTGTCAAGTACTCTGACTGGTCGATCCCTGCGCTCGATTGATAGGGGGAGTGCTCTTAGTCCCGTTTGCTCGTACATCCATCATTCAGAGTTATACTATGGGAGAGGTGGACGGGGAAGAGGGTTTGTAGAAGGGGAGGAGGGAGGGGAGGGAGGGGAGGAAGGGAAGGGGAGGGAGGGGAAGGGTGAAAAGGAGGTGAGAGGGAAGTGGGAAGGTAGGAGGAAGGGGAGGGAGAGGGGGAGGTGGACGAGGAAGGGAGTGGGGTGGAAGGGCAGGGGAGGGGAAGGGAGGGGAAGGGGATCCTGAAATTCCCGGGCAACGCCGGGTAACCGAGCTACATGTAGTTATGAATAAACGTAAATTTGACGACCTTTGTCGCCTTTGGTTTTATCTAGGCCTGAAGGTGGATGCGTGTGATCGATCGCGGTGGGCAACACGCGATTGTCAAAATAATTGTAATACATCGGATAGGCCATTGTATACTGTACAGGGTGCGCCAAAAAAAAGACCCCCCTAGGTTTTTTGCCAATATTTTTGCCAAAGGTAAGAATTTCGAAATTAAATTTCACAGTCGTATAGACAATTCATATTTACACCTGAGAGTCATATTTCATCGAAATATTTCAAACAGAACAAAAGTTATGCCACTTTTATGGAGGTCACCCATCGTTTTTTGACGATTCAAAAACAAAACGCAACAAAAACTAGGTTTTTTGCCAATATCTTTTCCAGAAGTAGGAATTTCTAAATGAAATTTTGCATGCTTAAAGACAATTCACACCTACACAAGATGGCCAAATTTCATCAAAATATTTCAAACACAACACAAGTTATATCACTTTTAGTGAGGCCACCCACCGTTGTTGACGATTCAAAAACGAAACGCAACAAAAAGTAACAAAAACGTCATTTTATTAAGTTTTATCTCAAATAACTGTTGTCAAATTAACTTGGTAGTGCTTCCCAACTTGTGTTCAATGTGCCCACCACCCGTGCCAAAACTTAGGGGAGGGTGCCCCAAAACGGGACGATTCACAGTATTTGCTCCAAATCACCTTTGCTGATGACAATACATATTTGCAACTTCTTCCTTCCTTTAAACCAATCCTTCAACCACTATCTGGCATATCATATGCAAGAAAACAATGTATGGTTCAGACGAGACAGCGAACTTTTGTTGACCTACAAATCGTCCCATCTTGGGCACAGGGGTGCCCAAGATGGGACACAGGAGTGCCCATGATGGGACATTAATTATATCAACTTCTCCCATGTTTAACATATTTATTTAATTAATCAACTCAACATATTTATTTAATTAATCAACTCAAAAAGAATGATGATGCATGCATGCATACATACATACACACATACATACATGCATACATAGTTTACATACGTACGTACATACATATATACAATGTCACACATACTTACATGCATGCATACATACAATGCATACATACAAGTATCTATGTATATGTGTAGGCCTATGCATGCATGTATGTAGGCTATGTACGTATGTATGTATGTATGTATGTATTGCATGTATGTATGTATGTATGTATGTATGTATGTATTAGACTGGTCCAAATTCGCATGTAAAAAAATCTTTCTTCTGGATTTTTGAGGCATGTTGATACACTTGTTCATTTTGGTCTAAAAAGTACCTGTGTGAAATTTTATGCCACCATTGTAATATTTAGGGGTCACTCACGAGCATCAAAGTTGGGGTTTGGGGGCTATATATTGATACTCCACACAATCTGCAGTTTTACCTGGGAAAAATTGTAACACAAGCTTTTTAAACGGTTTCCTTCTCAGAAGTTGCTGCTGAATAAAATATCCAAAATCCGATCAAATCTGACTATGGGGTCTCCCCCAAAATGGGGTTCAAAGTATAACGGTTTTCCGTTCATTTTTACATTGAATATCGGGCTGCTGACAACTTTATTGTGGCTGGAAAGTGATGGTTTCAAGAACAATTTTCATAAATTTGTTGGTTGTCCCTCTCAGAACATTGATAAGTAGGCCTATACTTAACAGACCTACCCTTAGGAGACTCGACGGGAGCATTGGGGCACGTGCCCCCATGATGTTCTATCATTTGAGCTGGTTTCAACGCTGGACCGCAGCCTTATTTTTGACAGGCTTTCTAGTCACATCCTATCTGCAGTCCAATACCGTATGGCCAAACGTCTATTTCTTAAAACTCACTCTTGCATGCCAGGTTTGACAGGCGAACCATTATAGCGTCAATCTGAGAGATTCCTTCATCCACGAAGTCAAGAAAGAAGATGTCCTCTTAGTTCCACTCTGGAATGGTAAGTTAACTGTAGCAGACCTTAAAGGAGAAAGAAGAGGGCGCATAGGTTGGCCCAGGGTGTGAATTACTGAGCGTTTCAGCTCCCAGTCTTTCTTAGAGCCCCATAGTAAAGTATGTTTTTCACACCTCCAATTCCAAGTGGATCATGGCTCAACCTACAGTTATTTTTCCAAAATTCTCACACTGAGTTGACCTTTTGTCAATAATTGTTGATTTCAAGCCCAAATATCAAATTCGATGAGTTCATTGCTATGCCAAAACTTCCATCGGGTAGCCTATATACTAGAGCTGCCATGACCATTGACCAACATCGCTGTCAAGATCATTGAAGAATGGACATTGGAAAAAACTATTGAAGCTCTGTTGTTTGACTCTACTGCTTACAACACTTGCATGCATGGGACCATTAAGGATGCTAATAACTGTTCAGTGTTACGTTGTGTTGACCTCTGTTGCATTTAACTTGTACAGACATCTCGCAACAGAGTCTATATTGGATACAGTCTTCACAGTTGTGATGGACTCATCTTCTGGACCTGATCTCCAGCTATTCAAACGTTTATCACCAACAGTGGTCTTTTATCATAACAGTCAGCTAGTTCATGCATTGCAGGCTCTAAAATAGCTGACTGCAGGAAGTGTCAAGATGCAGCCATCGTGGTCATGAAGACTTGTAGAACTGTGCCTCTGTATTTTCTAACAGAGGATCTTCAAACACCACCATGCATGCACGATAGATAATAAAGTTCATTTACGTATATTCAAACTCGTGATGTTTTGTGAGCAAATGAAACCAGCCAGGATCGGGGAAGCTATTCTCGATCTGAGAAGGGGGTGTTTTCATTGTCCTCATCTAATCTATTACCTGCAGGGTAGTGGCTCCAAGAGCTTGTGATGCTGCTATGAATGACTGGGCTCTCCTGTATGACCAACACAACGCTGTAAATGAGAAGTTCACCAAGGCGGCATTTACTACTTTCAGGCGTCATTTCTGCTACTGAGGAATTGACCTTGCTGGGTTCTTATTTTTCTCCAAGAAGTAGTTAATGAATAAGAAAAGAGATAATCCAGACACAAGTAAAGAAGAAGAACCTAGACTGCAAGAGGTATACGTTCCTAAGGAAAACAAGGAGAGGAAATAACAGGGAGCCGGAGGTTTATGAAATCTCTTTGTATTAAGGAGACGTTGTTGGATCTTCCTTCTAAGTAGGCCTACAGACCAAGTCATGAGTGATGGGGCAGAGAGGTTTCTGAGATTAGTTGCAACAATCAGCACCTTCAATGACTCGCTGACGAAGAACGAAGACACTAAGCATTACCCCAGGTGGCGGAGCTTCATCGTAATCTTCATGGTCAAATTCGACTTTCTGAACCGTCAATGTGACATGCTGACAGCATTCTTAGATATTTTTATTAGACACTGGAAGTCAATTAAACACTAATTGCAGTTGCTTTTCGTGCTGGCAATTTAATAATATTGCTAACAGCTCAAATGGAAGGTTCAGTACTCGTTGATTGGATGCCTGCCAGTTATATTATTGCACCGTTTACAATGTAGTAAGCATACTAAAACGTTGACAGCATTGAGGGACCTGAAGATGGAGCCTCAGTGTTTTAATATTTTGCACTGTGGGTTTCTTGTACCAGATGTACAATAAAAACAACATGCCTTTCAAATATTTCAATGTTCAGTTTTTTGGACCAGTCTAGTATGTATGTATGTATGTATGTATGTATGTATGTATGTATGTATGTATGTATGTATGTATGTATGTATGTATGTGTGTATATATACATACATACATACATACATGCATGTATGTGTGTATGTGTACTGTATATGTATGTATGTATGTATGTATGTATGCATGCATGCATGTATGTATGCATGCATGTATGTATGTATGTATGTATGTATGTATGTATGTATGTATGTCCTTATTAAGAAGTTGCTTACAGCATACAACTGATATGCGACGTGTGCCCAAGACGGGACGTGTAGTTGTTACACAGTTTACCGTTGAAATATGACGTGTGCCCAAGATGGGACGCGTCCCGTCTTGGGCACACATAGCATGTCTCATCTTGTGCACTCTATGCGTGATGTGTGAACACATAAATTTTTAATGTAACCACGACGTAATATCGCCCATCTCAAAATACATGCGTTAGGTAACATAGTTTACTGTGTTTAGTCACCAAACACGTTTCGAAATCTCTCCGTAAAGTGATGACTTTGTGCAATTTTTTAAAATCGAAAAATCGTAAGCTTAGTAGCACAAAATGAAAAATGCTTATCTGCAAGTCGGATATGGTTAGCATAGAGACTGAAACTCGTGCATACATAGATAAGGTAATCGTCGATGCATTGAGTGCTAAAAAGAAATAAACGCGCAAAACGACTGCGAGAAAAGTGAATCGTCTCATCTTGTGCACCGTCCCGTCTTGGGGCACCCTCCCCTATTTTGAGTCTCTATTAGGGTGGAGTGAAAATAATAAAATTGATATTAATTTTCAGAATCGGCTGGGTGTGCAAAAGTTGTGTACTGGGCACAGTAGTTTGGGTGTAAAATATTATTGGATTTGATTGGGTTCTTGACGTGCCCCAACGCCCCCCCAAAATTACAAAATGGCTCAATTTCGCATTTTCATCTTAAATTTGTTTATACTAACAATATTTTATTTTTTGCTGCTGTAATTTTATTATGGTGATATCTTTAGATAGTAATCTACATAATTAAGGGATAACTCCAAGAATGGCAGCCAAAAAGTCGAAAACAAGACGAACCAGTAGGCAGCCAAGGAGTCTTTGAGATTCCTACGGAATTGCTTCAAACTGTGTTTCCACACCAGACGACATGCTGTATAGGGTGGAGTGAAAACTATGGGCAAAATATTTTTTAAGAATCCATAATTTGCAGGAGGGTGCATAACTTGTACCTAGATGCTAGTAGCGCCAGGATAAAATATCGCGCCTCTAGTAGGCTATAATGTCTGGAGGTGTCCCAACTCTCAAAACCGATTCCAATGTAAAAAAATTCAGATCTTCCTTATGTGTTCATTCGTCTATACTAAGCGGTAACGTCGCTGATATGAGCAGAATAAACTATTTCAATTATTATTCTAAAGAACACATTGACTAATTGAGGCCCTGCAATTGAAGTTAGTTTGATTAGAAGCATTCAGCGAAACTTTTTTCTTTCCATTTTTGCCTACCTCGATTCCGTAAAGATATGGTATCCTTTGGAATGCCACATTTCTATAATATCTTTCCTTGTTTTAACACTGCGAGCAGAATATTCTCAGGATGTCCGAGGAAGGTATTTTTTGTATAACTGGACCAACAATCTCCATCATATCTTTGAACAAGTAGGCTATCTTGAAAAATAATGCAATCCTTCGATGAAGATGTCGTAAACCTTTGTGCACGAAAATCATGTCAGATGTGGAAAACATTTGATCACGGGCCAATGCCTTCATGATGAATTTATATGTGTGACAAGTTGTTCAGATGGTTCCAATGATGCTAGTTAAAAGCATAAAATTCTTTGAGCAGTTGTCGGTCACCTTGAATGAATTGCTGAACCTGGGTTTCGATTATAAGAACTTATACAGGGCATTCATAGGCTGGCATAGTATGACATGACATTGTATAGAACAAATACTTCTGATCCGTGGTTAGAACGCCATTATCAACACATGGATAGTTGTTAATTGCAATTGATGTAAAGGGAACTATGGGCATGTTTTCACAATCATACCTGGATTGCTTTACGAAATGGACCAGAAATCTCTCAAGGACCGTGCTCTTACACCATTGAGTTTCTGTAGCAGATGTCTCAAAGGCAATTTGTTTGCAGGCAACAAACAAAAGAACCACTGTAGTGGACTCCCTTACTTATATTTCAAGCAAGCAAATAACACCTCCAACCAGTATTAGCATTTATTAGTGCCTAGCATTTATTGGTGCCATCTGCCCTTAAATGGTTAAAGCAGATTTCTGTAGGCCTACTTGGCGTGAAACAGCCTAAATATTTTCACATACTCGCTTGTGAGATATCGTTGAGATGGACGTTCTACAGCAGGCTATAATCCACCCTCCTTCAATGAAAAATTTAATGTGCCACTTGTACTGCAAAAACAGCCATTGAGGGATTCCTTACGTGCTTCTATAATTTCTTGTCATCATGAATGAACAGGAAGAACTTCATCATGTCAGCGCGTGTGGAAACACAGTTTGAGGCAATTCCGTATAGGAATCTCAAAGACTGGATGCCTACTGGTTCGTCTTGTTTTCGACTTTTTGGCTGCCATTCTTGGAATTACCCTTCAATATGTAAAGTACTAGCTAAAGATATCACCATATTAAAAGCACAGTAGCAAAAAATAAAATATTGTTAATATAAAAAAATTTAGACAAAAATGCGAAATTGAGCCAATTCGTAATTTTTGGAGGGCGTTGGGGCACGTCAAGAACCCAATCAAATCCAATAATATTTTACACCAAAACTACTGTGCCCAGTACACAACTTTTGCACACCCAGCCGATTCTGAAATATCAATTTTATTATTTTCACTCCACCCTAGTCTCTATGCAGAGTTCTTGATGGACCTGTTGATTATCTGACAGATTTCTTATTATTTCTTATTTTAAGAATCTGAGTGTCATCTTGCTAAGTGACTTCTCAGTGACGTGCATCTACGCTGGTACCCTGTTTCTTTTTTAAATAGTAATAATAGTGATCATCTGTCAATATCAAGGCTATTTGATAATAATTATTTGACATGAGACTTAATAAAATCGTGTTTTTGCTGCGTTACGTCTTTGAATTGTCAAAAATTGGGGGGGTGGTCTCACTAAAAGTGGTATAACTTTGGTTGTTTTGGAAATATCTAGATGAAATCTGAGCATCATATGCAGATATGAATTGTTTTTAGGCGTGTAAAATTTCATTTCGATATTCTTACTTTTGACCAAGATATTGGCCAGAATATTTAGATTGAATTTTTATTACTTTTTGTTGCGTCGCGTTTTTGAATCGTCAAAAAACGGTGGGTGACCTCCCTAAAAGTGGCATAATTTTTGTTCTGTCTGAAATATTTTGATGAAATCTGGCCATCATGTGTAAATATGAATTGTCTTTAAGACAGTAAAATTTCATCTCAAAATTCTTACTTTTGGTCAAGATATTGGCAAATATCTTAGAAGGGGGTCTTTTTTGGCGCACCCTGTATGTTCAACCTGTTCAGATTGAGGTTGGCTTTCCGGGTAGCTGACAGGTATAAAACTATACATTTTGTAAACCATACATCTCTACATAGTCAGTGCGTATTATGACTTATGAGACAGTGACTAAACAATATAATAGGCCTATTTTAATCTGGGCTAGTTTAGTTCTGCTGTATGGTTCATCTGCGTACCCCAGCGTATTATAGGCTAATTGCCACCACAATTTTTTTGCATTTTAGCGTATTTTATGATTTATCAAGATAATTTTTATGGTGTAATTGGATTTTCTTGGAGAAACAAAATAATTATATACATATAATACAGGCCTATGGTTCCACATCTGGTTCACCGACAACTGGTTCACGGACGAACTGGTTCACCGACAACTGGTTCACGGACAATTCGTTCCCCGACAACTGGTCCACAACAACTGGTTCACGACAATATTATTGGATCTGGATTGATGAAAATATTCTTGCTCAAACTGGATCTGGATTTATGAAAATATCATTGCTTCAATTGGAGCTGGATTAGTAAAATGTTCTTGCTTAAGCTGGAGCTGCATTGATGAAAATATTCTTGCTTAAATTGGAACTGGATTGAGGAAAAAAACGCTCGTGAAATGGAAACTGGATAAAGGTCTTTTACATCTGAATAGAAGCTAGATTAATGAATGGAATGCTTGATAAATGGAAGCTGAATTGATGATTTTTATTCATGTATTTCAACATGCATCGAGCTTCCATTTCTGAAGCGCTTTAGCATTAATCCGGCTTCCATTTCTCAAGCGTTGTTTTTGTCAATGCAGCTTCTTTTTCACCTATAAGGAAACTTCATCCAGCTTCCATTCTCCATTACCGGCAAATTCGTGAACCAGCTGTCGGTGAACGAATTGTCCGTGAATCAGTTGTCATGACACCGGACCGGTGGTAGCAACCCTGAGCAGACGCTTAGAACGGCGCTGAAATATCATGCTGCTACAAGATCATAATAGAATTCGACCGATACATTGTTCTATGGTTGGTAACGGTTCTAGGACAAAATGGTAGCAGACAAAATGGTAAGAACAAAACGGTATGGATAAATTGAAGCTGGATGAGGATATTTTATTGTTGAAATAGAGGGTGGGTGGCTTTTTGGGGGCTGAAAAACAGTTCTAGTGAAGAAACAAACTTGAGAAAAGGAAGCCGGATAGGCAAACAATAATGCTCGAGTAATAGAAGCTGGATTGATGTCTCTCATTCACGTGTTTCATGATGTATCCAGCTTCCATTTCAGCCATAAGATTCCTTAAACCAATCTCCATTTGTAAGGCACCTTTCATTAATCCAGTTTATATTTCAGCTATGAAAATACCCTGATGCAGCTTCTATACCTAAAGCGTTATTTTCATCAATCCAGCTTCCATTTCATAAATAAAAATATTCACGCAGAACCTTCATCCAGCTTCCATTTCACATGCGTCTTTTCATTAATCCAGCTTCTATTTCATATATAAAAATTCGCTAATCCAACTTTAGTTTCATCCATACCATTTTGTCCGTACCATTTTGTCCGTACCATTTTGTCCGCTACTATTTTGTCCCATCACCGTTGGTAACTATTTGCCTATATTGGGACAGTCCAATCATCCAAAGTACCCGGTACCGTTAGAACGAATCATAAGTATGAGAGGCTGCTAAGTACAATAGGTATGTGACTCGTTCAATTTTTAGCAGAGTTTAACTGAACTATCAGGAGCATGCGAATGTAGATCCTCCGAAAGGAAACTGAAACTCCAAACAATTAACTCATACAAATTCTACAGGATCCTGTGATCGGGTGAAAAATATGACGTAGGCTACTTTGACTAGGTTTACTTTCGGTAATTTGTCGCAGATTCATCTGTCGTCTTTAGCTATTGAAGATCAGCTGTTGATGAATGTTATTCTTATACGAGGCAAGGATACCGAAGTTATGACAAAAACACAAATATCGAAAAACTTTATGTGCAAAATCACTTCAACAGTAAGAGAATCGTTACCATCATAACTGATTATGTATCAAATTACTGCAGCAACGCGAGCGTACGACTGTGTATACAGCCTAAACTTAAATTAAATGAAAACAGCACGGAAATGCCACATCAATAATAACAATAGTTTGGTGAAATGAAAGTGTCGACTAGACACAAGGATAAGGCTAACTAAATGGAACTGAACTATATTTCAAACACAAAAATAAATTGAGGATTCTTAAATATTATGTCGTCCTACTGGAACAGTCCTACTCAGTTGAAATAGGAATGCTCACACTTTGAATTTTAAAAATAAGATACTTGAATTTAGGTAGGGCCTAAGCTTACCTATGCAAATTAGCCTATCATAGTTTGAGTAACTTCATGAGCTCTTCCGTTTTTTTTCCTTGCCAACTATCGCTGGTGAGCTGCAATAACGTCAGCTATTTCAGGAATAATTTGGTTATTTATTCTGCTTTTTATAGACTCGAATTTAATGTTTTTGTCGACCGACTATTCATTGTCAAACACTTCTAATATTCTAAACGTGAGTTTTGTAGAAGCGTTTTTAGCAAACCTGATGCAGAGTGACTTATTTTCCAGTTATTTTTTTTATCGATTTCATACGAAAGTCCAAAAGAATATTCATTGTTTCAAGGTAAAGTTGAAAATAAACAGGTTAGAATGTTGCCTAGTATAAGTGGAATTTGAATGACTTTCCAAAGTCAGGAATCCAACATCATAGTGTTAAAGACTGTAAACTTTGGAAAATGATTTTACACACTTGTACAAGACATTTGGTGTGTCTTTTCATGGCGTCTCAGGTTTGAAGCGCACAAAAATGCGTTCTCACATATCTGGCAAAGGTATGGTTTCTCTCCAGTATGTGTTCTCATGTGGATCTTTAGACTAAATTTACTATTAGTTTGAAACTCACATAATTCGCATTGGTATGGTTGCTCTCCAGAATGAATTCTTTCATGCTTTTTCAAATAACAAGACAGGACAAACCGTTTTGGACACGTACGGCATTGAAATGGTTTTTCTCCAGTGTGAATTTGAACATGATGGTGCAGAGAAGAAGATCTGGAAAAACTTTGTCTGCATACCTGACATTGATATGGTCTCTCTCCGGTGTGGATTCTAACATGACTTTTAAGTGTCGAGGAGCTCGAACATATTTTTTTACACAGAATACATAGAAATGGTTTCCTTTCAGAGTGTGTTTTTTCATGATGTTTCAGACCTGACGAACTTGAAAATGTTTTCTGGCATACCTTGCAAATGTATGGTTTCTCTCCAGTATGGTTCCTTACGTGTATCGCTAAATGACCTCGATAATTAGTTTCAAACTCGCACAAGCTGCATTGGTACGGCTTAACTGTGCTATGAATTCTTGCATGAGCTGTAAGACTGTCCGATCGAGAATAGCGCTTTTTACATATTGGGCATTGGTAAGGCATCTTTCCGTTATGGATATTTGCATGAAAGTTTAGACTGGAACCCCGTGAGAAACGTTTCTGACATACTTCGCACTGGTAAGGCATCTCTCCAGAATGAATTCTTGAATGGTTTCTTAGACGGTAACACTGATAGAAACGTTTTTGACATATTTGGCATTGAAAAGATTTCTTTCCGGTATGAATTCTTGCATGACATTTTAGATTTGAAGAATCTGAAAAACACTTCTGACACACTTGGCATTGATAAGGCTTCTCTCCAGTGTGGATTCTTGTGTGCACTTTAAAATGTGAAGAGTATGCGAATGTTTTGTTACATACTTGGCAATGGTGTGCTTTTTCTCCTGCATGGATTTTCTTGTGCTTCTGTAGGTCACGGATGCGCGTAAATATTTCTTGGCAAATCTCGCAATCGTGTGTTTTTGCTCTGGATTCGTTTTCATTGCTTTCCTTCTTGCAACAATCCATGTCAGATGATTTCGGACATAGATCTAGCTGAGGACTTTCTGTATTTACGTTGCTGCATTTCCAATGCAATCGTCCAATGAATTGGACGGTATGTTTTTCGGCATACCTGTGAACGGCGGTCCCAAATTATAAAATTTAAAAAATCGATAGAGAAGGCTTTAAAAATGATGTGTGGTGAAATATAGGCTAAGGTAGATTGATGAAAACCGTTTGATTGATGGACGCTGGATAAACGGCATTCCAGCTGAAATGGAAGCTGGATGCATGCTGAAATACATCACTGAAATCAACAATCCAGTTTCCATTTCTCAAGTTTAATTTTCGTCAATCCAGTTTCTATTTCACCTACAAGGACTCTTCATCCAGCATCCATTTCGCAAGCGTTTCAATTAATACATCTTCCATTTAACTTATAATGTCCATCATCTAGGTTCTATTTCTCAACCGTTCAATTCATCAATCCAGCTTCTATTTCTGATTTAAAAATACCTTCATCCAGCTTCTATTTCAGATCTGAAAATACCTTCATCCAGCTTTTAATTCAGATCCAAAAATACCTTCATCCAGCTTCTATTTCAGATCTAAAAATACCTTAATCTAGCTTATATTTCACTTGCACTTTTTTCATCAATCACCTTCATTTCACCTGTAAAAGGTCTTCATCCAGCTTCCATTTCTCAAGTGCTTTCTCTTTATAACGGCTTCTATTTCGATGGACCAGCTGGTCGTTTTATAAATGTGGAGTGCAAAAGAAACCGTTTCTATGTGCCCATCAAATACACCGCACTATTACGACACGTCATGTTGATTTACTTAATGCTATAATTTGGGACCGCCGTTCCCAGGGTGTCACGACAACTCGTCTACCGACAAGTGGTCTCCGGACAATTCGTCTAACGACAACTGGTCTACTGACAACTGATCCAGCGCTTGATAAATGGAAGCTGGATGACAGCTTTTAGAGGTGAAGTGGAGGATGGATTGATGAAAAAACGCAAAAATGGAATCTGGATGATGGTTCTTTTACATGTAAAATAGAAGCTGGATTGACGAAAATAACGCATGAGAACTAGAAGCTGGATGAATGTATTTTTATATTTGAAGTAGAAAATGGGTGCATGTTGGAATATATGAATGAAAATCATCAATCCAGCTTCCATTTAAGCTAAAAACTCATTTTCGTAAATCCAGCTTCTATTTCATCAATACTATTCGTCTGTATACCAGTTGTCGTTAGACAAATTATTGTCCGGAGACGAGTTGTCGGTAGACGAGTTGTCGGTAGACCAGTTGTGGAACCGTTCCCGGTTACCAGGTATGCCCGTTTTTCGACATCAAATATTTGGCCTACTATGAATTGTCCGAGTTTATGCTTCAGATCTGATTTTCAACAATGGTAGATTTGAAAACACTGAATGTCTTATAAGTATCAGTGGATTGAAAGTAGGCCTATTTGCTAAGTTCGTCTATGCAATTTCTTTTTGAATAGGCATTCCGTGAAAATCTAAAACAGTACAGTGTCCATTTGTTTCAAGAACTAAATTAATGTCTATTTATATTTATTTGAAGCCAAGTCGAATAGCATATCACGAACTCATTTAAAACGGTAAGGAATTTGCGCCATTGCTGATTGGTAATAAAACGTTTAAAGCTACTGAAATGGCTAAAAAAATAGAAAACCTACGACAGTAGGCCTAACTGTTAATTATTCATAATGGAACGGTTAGCATGAGTCAAATTTTCAAGCAGAAGATTTGCAACTTATAGTCCGGTCAATTAAGTCTTAAACCCGAAGATTTACTAATTACTATGGCAGGCAAATTTTTGCACAAAAAGTTGTGGAATGGACTAAAAATTATGTGGTAGAAATGCTAACAAAATGCGATATGGGGAAATAATTTTAAAAAATTAATTTAATTTCGAGCAGACGATCGACGAACAGCACCAACAGATATGACTGGCGGGAATACGATTTATCTGCTGAAAACACAGTGAAATTACCGATAAAAAAATTAGATATCGAATAATATATTTATTATGTCAATCTTGGAGACAAAAAATAAAATTTTAGGCAATAATTCTTCAGTGTGGGGTCGATAACTACCCTGCACTTAAGGCCACGCTCACGATCACAATGCATAGGCGATGACTAAGCGAAATGCTATACGCACAGTCATAATTTGCCTCACAATAATTCACGATTTAAACACTTTTCGGTAAACGTGTATTTTAGTATGGTTAATTATTCGCTCATCTTCGCTCGCTGCAGCATTGTTAATTTTAATCAATCCAACTTCTAGTTTGGCAAGAATCCTTTTCATCAATCCAGCTTCAGCTTATGCAAGAATTAGATAGATAAATCCCGCTTCTAATTCGTCAGCAAATATTTTTTATCAATTTAACTTTTATTTTTTTTTAAATTATTGCTCGTCACTCCAGCTTCGATTTAAGCGAGATCGTCTTCATAAATCCCACTTCGATTTTAGTAAAAATTAATTTCATCAATCCGACTTCTATTTAGAAAGAACTTTTTTCGTCAATCCGACTGGTACTCGACTAATGCTGAAACCCATGCAATGGCGTATAATTTACCATACTAAAATACACGTTTACCCATATGTCCCCATGTTGGAATTTATTAGCATTTTTACTGTAGGTTAGTAGGGTATTTGCGTACAATATTCTGCCAAAAAAGGTCTGCCATAGTAAATTTTCGGGTTCATGATGAATTCCCCGTATTTTTGACTGGCCTATTATATATTACCAAGCACGCAGAGTAACGAAATGTCGCTAAAAATGGTGACGTGCACTGACGTCATCAAACTGGCGCTTGCTGTTTGATCAATGAATTTATGGTAGTAGAACAGGAAGAAGGCATTTGACTCATTTGACCAATTTAGCCTTGAGTTGACCAGTACAGCCTTGACCTTCGGACAATTTGACCAGTACAGCCTTGATCTCCGCCAATTTGACCAGTACAGCCTTAAAAATTGAGTGCCCGCGCAGTTTGGCCAATATAGCCTTACTTTTTCAAATTCGATGTCTGGCGTAAAAAAGTAAAAAAAAGTAAAAAAAAGTAAAAAAAGTAAAAAAAAATTTTTCTCCGGCGTATACAAAATGGACTACTCGAAGAAAACTGTTACTGAATTACGAAAAATCGCCGAGCGCAGCGGCAAGCATGCATATTTTACAAGACGGTGGATAGCGAAGTTCATTGCTAAAGTTGACGCCCACACCCGCGGATGCTACGACGATGAATGCTCATGCAAGAATCCACAGCCGGATCGACAACAAGGGCCAGGCGAGACCATCGTCGTTCGTCGTCAACGCAATGGCAACTCACCCCCGTGTGATGTTAGTTTGATCGACAACGAGATCATCGTCGTTAATTGTCAATGTAATGGCAACTCATGCCTGTGTGATGCAAGAGCGTGAGTGGACTACGACGTAGATACGGGATTACAATATCGCAAACGATTTTACACCGTTGGTTTATAATCGTTTTTGGATCAATCGAATATTATTTTTTTTTCTCCGGCGTATAGAAAATAACTGAAAATGGAATATACAACTCGGCATAAAGACAAGAGATCCCAATATAAAATGGACTACTCATCGTATAATCTGAAAGAATTACGACAAATTCCTAAACAGAGAGGACAAAGAGGATACTCGAGTTTGCGAAAAGCGGAACTCATAGCGCTCATATCGCGGGGAGATCGACTAGGTGCTCGGGTCCGTGTCAACAAAGCACCCGCGCATACTCCCGCCACTGTACGAGAATTGCGAGAAATCGCAAAAAAGAGAGGTGTGCGAGGATACTCGAGATTAGCAAAAGCGGAACTTACGGCATTCTTGACTACTACTTGGAAATTTTTGCATCCGGGGAAAAATAAAATAGTTTTTTCGGATTGGCTGACTAGCGAGATTAGTCGGTTACCTCCGCAAATAAAACCGCCCATTCACAAGTTCAAACTTCGAGAGACTGCGACGGCTATCAAAGGGTTTACAAAAAGATACACGATCGATGGTAACAACAGGATCGATGTTGCAACTTTTCTCAAGGCTGTAAGACCGCAGGTAGTTAGGCTGCTTGGGAAAAATCGTGGGGTAAAAGTTCAACTCGATCTCATGTGTGTAATGGAGAAAGTAGATATGAAAACCGGTGAAGTAGTAACGGCTGAGCCTAATTTCAAATCAAAGAGTGATATTATTTTAGAAGCAACCGATGTGAGAGAAATATATACCAACGCAGCGGATAAAATTAAGGAGAGCATGGCAAGTTTTCAGATGCGGGGGAGTAATTGGAGATTCAAAACCGTTTTGAAGTTGGATATCGATACAGTGGTATATAAACCATTGAAAGGTAGTTCTTATATTCCACTTCCAGATTATTTAGCGAATAAAAAGGCTATTATTAATATGAAGAACGAAGACGAAGAATGCTTCAAGTGGTGCGTAACGAGAGCTGTAAACCCAGTTGACAAAAATACAGAAAGAATTACGAAAGAATTAATTAGACAGTCTGAGGAACTCAATTGGTCTGGTATCGAATTCCCAGTAGCAGCGGATGCTAATGTGATAGGTAAGTTCGAGAAAAATAATAATATTAGTATTAATGTTTTTGGTTACGAGAAAGAAGTGAATGTATTCCCACTATATATATCAAAACATGAGAATGATAGGTGTGTAGATCTATTACTCATTTCTGATGGAGAAAAGAAGCATTATTGTTGGATCAGGAATTTCAACAGACTGCTGGCACTACGGACAGAAAAATCCCATAATTCAATGCACTATTGCAGAAGATGTTTAATCGGTTTTAGAAAAGTCGAATCGCTTCACAAACATACTGAGTACTGTTCGCAGCAGGACGCCCAACGAATAGAACTTCCAGAACCTGGGACTATGCTAAGTTTTACACATTATTATCGGAAGATGCGTGTACCGTTTGTGTATTTTGCCGACTTTGAGTCGTTCATCAAACCTATCGGTACATGTCAACCCGTTCCTAGCACGTCTTACACCAACAAGTATCAAAAACATACACCCAGCTCGTTTTGTTATCACATGAAATGCTTTGACGATGAAGTTTATTCCCAAGAGCCGGTGCGTTTTACAGCTGAAAACGAAGACGATGATGTTGCTCAGAAATTCATAGACAGTCTCGAAGAAAATGTGAAACGAATATATAACCAGTTCAAATTCCCAAAGAAAATGATATTCGGAAAGAAAGAGCAGGAGCTTTTCGACTCGGCTACTGTTTGCCATATATGCGAAGGAGAATTTATAGGCGATGAAAAACGAGTACGAGATCACTGTCATTTGACTGGAAAATTTAGAGGCGCCGCCCACAACCTTTGTAATCTGAAATTCAAAGTCCCCAAGTTCTTCCCCGTCGTATTTCACAATTTGACCGGTTATGACAGCCATTTATTTATCAAGAAATTACGAGGTGAACACGGCGAGAAAATCAAATGCATTCCCTGCAACGAAGAAAAGTATATCTCATTCAGCAGAGAGGTCGTCGTCGATAAGTTTGTAGATGCAGATGGAAAAGAGAGAGAAGTCAAACGCGAATTACGTTTCATCGATAGTTTTAGATTCATGCCCCAGAGTCTCGACGCGTTATCGAAAAATCTTCAGAAAGATCAGTGCAAGAATTTAGGGAAATTTTTTGAGGGTGAGAAGCTGGATCTTTTACTCAGAAAAGGCGTTTACCCGTATGATTACGTCGACGGAGTTGAAAGATTAGACGAAACCGAGTTGCCATCGAAACATGCCTTCTATTCAAAACTAATCGATTCGGGTATTAGTGGAAAAGATTACGCGCACGCGAAAACAGTATGGGACAAATTTGAATGCAAAACATTACGCCAATATCACGACTTGTACAATTTATCGGATGTTCTATTATTAGCGGATGTGTTCGAAAACTTCAGAGACGTCTGTATGAAGCACTACAACCTAGATCCAGCGTGGTACTACACTAGCCCGGGACTTGCATGGGATGCGGCGTTGAAGACGACTGGCGTAGAGTTGGAGTTGTTGAGTGACTACGATATGTTACTGATGATCAAGCAGGGAATACGAGGAGGTGTCAGCACGATTTCCCATCGATACGCGAAAGCGAACAACGAGTACATGGGGGAAGCTTTCAATCCCACCCAGCATTCAGTATTCATTCCATACTTGGACGCGAACAACTTGTACGGATGGGCGATGAGCAAGCCGCTACCGACTCACGGGTTTGAATGGATGAACGATGACGAATTGAATGATTGGAAAAACATTACCGAACGAGATGGAGTGGGATGTGTGTTAGAAGTCGACTTAGAATATCCAGAGGAATTGCACGACCTGCATAATGATTATCCTCTCGCTCCGGAGAGTGTAAAACCCGCGGGATCAAATGTAGCGAAACTCATTCCAAACTTGAATGACAAAGTAAAGTATGTACTTCATTACGAAAATTTAAAATTGTATGAAAGTCTCGGATTGAAAATCGTAAAAATACATCGAGGAATAAAATTCGTGGAAAGTGCCTGGCTGAAAAGTATATCGATCTGAATACCAACCTGAGAACGAAAGCTACGAACGATTTTGAGAAAGACTTTTTCAAGCTGATGAACAATAGCGTTTTCGGTAAAACAATGGAAGCTATCGAGAATCGAGTTGACATACGATTGGTGAGTGATGAGAAGGAAGCTATCAAGCTAGCCGCGAAAACTAATTACGACAGACGAACGATTTTCGATGAAAACCTCATCGCCGTTCACATGAAAAAGACCAAGTTGTTTTACAACAAGCCGATATATCTAGGGATGTGCATATTAGACGTCAGTAAGACGCTCATGTATGATTTTCATTATAATTACATCAAGGCCAAGTACGGAGATAGGGCCAAGCTATTATTCACCGATACCGATTCTTTGGCGTATGAAATTAAAACGGAAGACTTCTACAAAGATATTTCCTGCGACGTCCAAAGTATGTTCGATACTTCAGACTATCCGAAGGATCACCCATCCGGTATAGAAACGGGTGTAAATAAAAAAGTGGTTGGTATGTTCAAAGACGAGGCCGCGGGAAAACAGATTGAAGAATTTGTCGGGCTGCGATCCAAGTTGTACTCTTACAAAATGGCGGGTGAAGACTACAAGAAATGTAAAGGTGTGAAAAAGAACGTCGTCAAGAAATCAATCACTCACGCAGATTACAAAGACTGCGTGTTTACGAAAAGACAACAATCGAGAGCGATGAACGTCATTCGATCCTACCGCCATGAAATTTACACCGAAGAAGTAAATAAAATAGCTCTCTCAGCAAACGACGACAAAAGAGTAATAATGGACGACGGGATCCACACCCTAGCCTATGGGCACTACACGCTGAAAACTAAACAAAATAAAGAATAATTTACACTAATATAAAATGGATGCGGGAAAAAAGTGTGTTCTAAATGCAAAATAGAAAAAAGCTTGGACGAATTTCACAAAGATAAGTTACAGAAGAGCGGGTATTACCCCAGCTGTAAAATTTGTAAAAATGCCAAAGTGAAAGAGCTTGCGCACAAATACGCAAGACAGGAAATTAGGGAGACAAAAGACACAAAAGTTTGCAGCCGGTGTAAGGTAAATCAGAACATATCGGGATACGTCAACAATCGATTTCAAAAAGATGGAAAGGCGAATGAATGCAAAAATTGTAGACATAATTATTATCTAGCCAGCGCAGAAGCTCGAAAGCTCATTAGTTTGTAAAACATCTAGATGAAATATAAAAATGAGCTTTACAACTGTGAAAAATATAAATGTCGAAGGCGTAGTCCTCCCGAATCATCCGTTGACGAATTTTGAACTGCTAGATGCCGCGAAAAAGCTCAATATCCCTAATTTCCGGGGAGTATTTCTCAGAGACGAGCTGCCGAAGAAACCTGGACGGACTGAATGTGGGATATTGAATCTAGACGATTCTAATGGAACCGGCTCGCACTGGGTCGCTTTTTCAAAAAACGGCAAGGACAAAATATATTTCGACAGCTATGGCCTGCCCCCTCCTACAGAACTGGTAAAGTATTTGCAGAGTCCTGTGTACTACAATAGCGAACGCGTGCAGCCCGACAACGAAGTGTTTTGCGGCCATCTATGCCTGCACGTCCTGAAAAAAACATGCAAAGATGGGGCGAGTTTTCAAGAAGTTATAAACAGCCTGCATTGAAAATTATATTCGGATGTAAAAAATGCCTGTTGATAAATTTGGACATACAGATTCGGGATCTACACAAAGAGTAATTGCTGGAGGAGTTACTGAAAGTCAAGTAAATAGTACTTTTCTAAGGCTAGATGGAGCAAACCCAGCGACCGGCGATCTAAACATGAGTGGACATACTATTAGAGGTCTGCCTACCACGAATACAGCGAATACTCGGGAGGCGGGAATAGATGAGGCTGTGAGTCGGGGGCAAGTAATAGATTTACTGCAGAATCACGGCGACGTCCCGACCGACAATAATCATTTGACGAATAAGAAATACGTCGATGAACAACTTACTTCGAAGGTGGCGACAGTGGTAGGGTCCGCGGTTAGCGCTTACAGTTCAACACAACAGGCTATACTCGCTAGAACTCACACTGCAGTTACTTTCGACGAAATAAGATGCGGTACCGCAAGACACGGTATTGAACAGGGTATCGGAACGACTTCTTTCTTCCCCAGTAAAGCCGGGTACTATATCGTTTCGGCGTACATAGAATTTTGTAACAATAGTAATGCCGCGTATGGCACCGTCCACCTGTATAAAAATGGGACGTCGTACATGCAAATTGCGGGCGGAGGGAGTACGAAAGGGTCGCACAACCATTCAATCGGTAGTAACATAGTTTTTCTAGACGAGTTTGATTACCTCGGCATACACGCCTTTTCATCCATCGCTACGAACATTTTGTGTCGTGACTTTTCTGCGGTGTTCTTACGGCCCTAATTAATAAAAATTATTATATTCAAAATGCCTGTTGATAAATTTGGTCATACAGATTCGGGATCTACGCAAAGAGTAATTGCTGGAGGTGTTACTTTCAGTCAAGTAAATAGTACTTTTCTAAGGCTAGACGGGGCAAATCCGGCGACTGGGAATCTAAATATGAATGGCAACTTCATCAAAGGCCTGTCTGTAACGAATAATCCGGATGCGGGAATGGATGAAGCACTAAGTCGGGGGCAGGCTATTGCCCTAGTCGTCGATAAAATCACTAATAGCGCTGAGCCTACCGGTAGTAGAGATTACGTTTCGGGTATGAGGGTATCTCCGGGCAATCTAGTGAGAAATACGACGAGCGGTATTATATATCGGTTCGAAGGAACGGTTGGAGCTATAACAGCGGCGCCAGCATTATCCGCGAATTGGAGACCTACAACCGGTCCGGCTATTTGTGTGTTGAGAGAGGGTGGTGGGGGAGCGACCGCAATGGTAAGTGGTGGCGCATTCTCGGGCACATATGCAACACATGGTGGAGCATTCGGGGGCGTATATCTAATGCACCAGCAACTAACGGTCGTTGTCATCAATACGGATTCGGCGTATACGACGTCTTTGGGCTTAATAACTATTCCTCGTACGGGTGTATATCGACTTGGCGGATTCGCGAATTTCTTGATAGGAAATGACAGTCCAGGCGAAAAAATAATCAGAATTTCGTATGTCAAAGACGGGGTGCAAAGTAACGAACTTCAAGAATGCATGGCTGGTGGATCAACGGTTGGCAGCAGAATATCACTCGTATTACCAACCGTCCCCATATTTTTCAACGCCAACGATAAGCTCGGTATGAGGGTATATTCTGTCATATCCGGAAACACTCAATCAGCCGGTCGCCGTCTTCTCATGGGTGGGGGCGGATTGCAGGTCGAGTTTTTGTACTAGGTAACCGTAGATACCTATCGTTCATATACGTACGATAGGTATCTGTAAGTCTCATTATTCTTCAGCGTTATCTTTCTATCATGATCTTCAATATACCACGCTCATTTTCTGTCCGTCCGATTGAAACCTCAGTAACTTGTCTGAAATCACCATTGCGTACGCTTCTGTATTAGCCGGCGGTGCTGTATTGAACGTGCCTTTGATCTGGATATCGACCACCGATGACTTCAGACGCTCGGATTGCTTGCTCACGTCAAACACCATAATCGGAAACAGATCTTTGAAGTCCGAGGGCGTGATATTGCATTGTGTCATTAGTTCGTCCATTCCATAGTATTTTTCACTGAACGCGGCTGCTGCTCGGTACGCCCGCGAAAATTGTTGATTCGGAAATGATAGATTATAGTCGACAACCGGATATCGGTCCTGGTTCATCATCACGAACATGTTTTTGAGATCGCAATGATCGAAAACGGATGGATTGTGTTCTTGATCGCCGCTTTTGTCGGTTTGAAAACCCAAGATGATGTACCTAGGTTTCTCAGGTAATGTCTTGACGCTGAGTCTCCAGCTGAAATTAGTCGACTGTGCGACGGAGGTGGTATCGCATTGACGGGCTCTGTACGCAACTGGCAGCGACGCTTTCGATTCGATCGTTTTGTACAATTGCATCTTCTCCATATCCGCGGGAATAACGTGCGGCATGAACCATGAGATTTTATCCAGCCTAACTTTCCCTGCGCCCGCGGCGGCGAGTCTAAAAATTGCGTCATCATCGGCTTTACGAACAAGTGTTAGCGTATGTTTCACACCAAAAACAACCTTGTCGTAATCATCGCAAAATCCGAAAATATGCTTCAATGGAACTACAAAGCTGAAAGTACCTTTAGCATTTGGTTTTTGAATTATATACGACTGTCTCACGGCGAAACCTTGATTATTCGCGATAGCAGCTGTCGCTCCGCTGTCCTTGTACCACAACTGATTCAAACCTTGAGCCAGTTGAAAATCATTCGGGTACTTGAGTAATCCGAGCATCGTCGTTGCTTGACCCGGGTAAAATAACGATTCAATTTCCTGATTCGACAGTGAATACGAAATTTGGCTGAAAAGATGCATGAGCCCATTATTCGTAAGAGTTGCTACATCAGCATCAACGTAGAAGGTGGTGGGGTTGTCCGCCTTCGTCAATCTACCCTCGAATAGCAGGTAAGATTCTGATGGATGACAAAATAGATCTTGAAGTTCGATGTTTATTCTAATCTCGCCGGAGGTGTTTAGATTCGCCCCCGATATCGGCTCATACTCGTACCACTCGTAGCGTTCAACGCTTTCATCGCTCAATGGTTGTTCGGTAAATCTCAGAATTTCAGATGATTGCATTTTTACTACTACGCGATAATATTTTTTACGCGACCTTCATTCCGGCGCCGTTTAGCGAGCGTACTAAATCTTGTATCGACATGGCGCCGTTCTTCTTCAAACCATCCCCCATCATCAGATTATTAATATTCGGGATATTCGAGATCGACCCTACGCTACCGACGCCACTCAGCCGCTCTAAAATTTGTCTAGTTTCTGGCGTAACAGCCTGTTTCTGAGGAGTAGGAGCAGGAGTAAACAGTTTGGCTACTGCTTTGTCCACTAATCGTTTGCCAGCGTCGATTGCGGTTGTTTTCCCAACGTCGATGGCCTTTTTCCCAATTTCTTTCGCCACGTCTTTACTCGCGCTGAGAGCGGTCGTTGCTAATTGTTTGGCGGCGTTCGACGTTACTAGTCGTTTGAAAAATCCCGAAATTGTATCGAATATTCCCGATCCTCCGATAACGTATTGTTTTCTATACCTCCTTCTATTAATGACTTGCATTTTTTCTGCATTTTACAATGTCATCATTATATTTTTGTACGCATCTTTACTCAGCACTTCCTGCCTCAATAACGCATCGCACATCGCCACGATCTCGTTTCTCACGCCGGTATTGCCTGCTTTGAAGCTTTGAAATCGTAGTTCTAGCTGTTTCGCTAATACATTTGGATCTTCGGAAATAACGATTACACCGCCCACGCCTTTGCCCACTGTCGGTGTATTACGAGCCCTCTTTTCCCATATCGGTTTGATAATTTCCCGATATTTGGCGCTCGCAGATGCTTTCGGTTTGTTGGGATTTTTTGGCTGTCTGATAGCATCCGTCGTGAGTAGAATCTCGGCGTAATCGTCCCTATCATTATTATCGTATATCGACGTGTTCGGCTGTTTCATCGTCAACAACTCCCAAAGCCCCGGTGTTCCGCTATACGTCTTATTTCCAACCGTCACATCGTCTCCTTGAATAGAAATCGGAGTGTCGCCGATGTAGAATTGACTATTTTTTGATCGTATTCCGAACGTCGTGTCTACGATTTTTCTATCGGAGGCGTATTGATGAAGGTACTTGGTAGCTAGATCACCTAATTCTAAAGTTCTAATATCCTCAGTCGGATCGTCGCTATACGCTTCTATCGAGGGATACTGAGGAAATTGAATCTTCAACGAAGCGGGTAGCGTTTGTAGCGCGTTTGTAGTAGCTACCGAGTTTTCTTTGATGGCGGATAGTAAGACATTTTGCTCTTTGGAAATTGCGGATTGCGAATCGACGATGGGCTTGTACAGCTTGGTTAGTTCTTGTTGCAGCCCCGAATCCCCCAATCTCTCCGATAAAAAGTTTTGTTGAATATTCTTCTTGGACTTCAGAAACTCTTCGACTATGAAATTTCTTTTCGCAGGGTCATCTATCTTTAGAAACGACATTTTTAATAAAAAATTTAATGTTTTACGATGTGTTTTTCGACATGTTTTCCGACGTGTTTTTCTACATGTTTTTCGACATGTGTAAAAACACAAGTTAGACGTATTTTCAGACATAGCGACATAGGTCTACATAGGTCTACAAAACTCTACATGACTTCATACATGTTCACGTTAGTCGTCTTTCTACTAGATTCTGTTTTTTTCTCAAACATGCTTTGAAAGGACTGCCTGACTTCCTCTCTTCCCCGATCGATGAGTGATTGTTTCGTTTCCTCATCCATCGCGGCTGCCGCAACTTTCGACTTACTTTTGATTTCTTCTTTCATGCCATTGAATTTTTCAATCTCGCTTAGAATCAGAGAATATTCCTCGTCTGAAATGTGATCATCCACGAGTGCTTTTGAAATATGATCGCTGATCGTGTTGAGCTTCGCATCAGCTAGCGTTTTGATCTGTTCGTGCTTCTCCGCCTTCAGGGCGAGCTTTTTACAGATTCGGCTGCCAATTATACTCAATAGCCCCGCACCTAGCGCCGTCCCTTCCATAGCGATGGCGATGGGGGTTGCAATTATGGTAGCTAGTACGCCGATTCCCGAAATTCCGAGCCCCATCGTGACCACCATGAGGGCGTTGTCTACTACGCCGATTACGCTCACACTTCTATGGTACTTTTTACTCAACGTTGCTCTTTTGTCGCGTTCTTGCTCGATCTCCTTTTTGATTTCGCTAATCTTCTGAAGTCGATACGTTTGTGCGGACCCCGCGGCTATTTGTATTTCACCTTCTGGCGCAGAGGGTGTTATATTTGTTAGGTTCGGATAGAGTTTGATGCCTTCGTATTCCATTCTTTTATTTATTAGCAATATATATTTTTTTACCGCTGATAATTTACAAAACATAGCGAATCTCCTTGGTTTATAGTTACCGCCGAATCGGAGTTGTTTTGAATGGAAACTATGATATCATCAACAACCACATCTTCTGAAATCACTCCGTCTAGTAAGCTGCAGCGTCGTTCTTTGATACTCTGTCTGAGGGAAACGAGACAAAGACCCGCCGACATTTCTACACCGAGTCCAAGCCTTAGCGTATTTGCCACCTTTGGTTGTATCGTGATATCATTTTGCGCAAAAATCTCCCATCGCATACCCCCCAGTTGTCTATTTGGGGTGTGAGTAACACCGCTCGTAATCTTCCAAAAGACTGAAACTGGCTGCGTTCTAACCTCTACCGGTCTAGTTGGTTTAGTTCCAAATTTGTGTATTGGTCTCGACATTTTACATATAATATTTTATAATATCATGCCGAGAATCGGAATGTTTCGAAACGGCGAGTTGGGGCCGAGCAAAAGTCCTTCGCCACTCACATAGCCCGACCCTGTTTTCATGTAAAGCCCGGATCCCATTATCGATGCGCCTTTTTGCCACGGAGACAAGTACAACCCGGATCCGGCCGCTCTTATTTTGCACGCTATGTCACCTTTCTTGACATACATTACACCCGAACCGCTGATTTTATCGACAAGTTTCGATCCAGCCGCAGCACCTAACCCACCTAATGCGCCCTGTGCTAAACTTGGCAGTACGCTACCAAGAAGGAACCGTCCCGCTGTCGCTAGAAACGGAAGTATGGCGCCTATGAATCCACCTTCGACTTTCTTGTTGTTCTCCAATTGCGTTTTACTCATTTTAATAATCATGCCAGTTCCTTTTTGGTAGGCAGCCGCCATTTTATTGATTTGCACCTGGGTGAGAGCCAAAACGTGTTCGCCATTCAAATCATCGTGCGATAGTTTGATGCTCACGCCGGTTCCCGCTTCAAGTGATCTTTTAATTTTGTCTTGTTGCGCTTCTGAAATATTAACTTTTACGCCCATGTAACGATTCATTTTACTAATAAATTACAAAAACTTTCAAACTTCTCTGATGTGAAATCGAATCGCCAATTCTTCACCTCGAAGATTTAGTAGGTTCCCATGTTGGTCTGTGAGCCTCGTTTCCATCGTTGAAATTGTAGACAGCAAAATCGGGAGATATATCAAATTATGCGGCACTTCGATAATCTTGTAACCCGGACCTACGTTTGGGAAAAAAGAATATATCACGTTTTCCGATGTTCCGTTAGTGTACGAAGACCCGATAATGTCGCTGGTCACTCTCAGGCTGCTTACACTCATTATATTTACCAAGTTCTCCGATTCGTTGTATCCCGCCGAATAGATCCATTTGTCAAACCCTAGAACCTTTCCGATCGAATTCTTTGGCGTAAAGTCAACCATATAACCTGCCGCCGATATATTTACCACAGACCTCAGCGTATTGGTGTTTGGCGCTATTGAGATACAGTATTCTCCATTTACTCCGTCGTAATGCCCATTCCCCTTCATGACCCTCTGTATATATTCGTTGATATCCGTTATTTCATAGCAACCCTCTGGAACTGCAATGTTTACCCACGGTGTGTCGGAATTCGGCGAATACCTGAAGACGTTGTTTGTCGCGTCGATATTAGGAAAAGAATAGTACGTCTCAAGAGCAACTAAGGCCATTTCATATTTCTTATTCTTCTCCAGTTCGAGTAGCGGATTAAACTTCGTTCTGATTCGCGTGCTCTTTTCGCTGAGAAAAATGGAAAATGATGTTTTTGGTTCCGTGTTGCAGGCCGTCTTTTCCGTGTTTTCCGATATCTGTTTGAGAAGCGATGATTCCATTTTTACTATACAATACAATTTTACAATGGCGGATCCTCGATTATATAAAATTCGTCGAGTCCGCATCGGTATTTACCATTGTACTTGTCGCTAGTCAGGTCTAAAACCACGAAACCATGAGGCCGTTCCCATACTGTTTTGCATAGTTTTCGAAACTCATCTTTCGACATGTCTGTACTCACGTGATCGTTGTAAATATGATTACAATTTTTCAGGTCTTGTTTGAACAGGCAAATAAAGTTCGCATTTTCTCTGATTGTTTGGCGCGGTAATTTGAAATAATTCTGGGCGAGGTAAAAACAATCTACATTGCTATGCCTCCCCCGATTATAATACGTTTCACATTTGTTTTGTCGTTCCAATTGAAGATCGTCAAAAATCATCAGGTTCTTCTTTTCAGCGCTCAGATCTCTCGGGTCTGGTACATCGTCGGCGCTCTCAAAGAACTTGGCAATTATATCAGATTTAGCTTCTGAGTTTTTTGCTAGTTCTTCCATTACAAGGTCTGGCGACGCATTTAGTCCCACGATTTCATCTCGGTGCTCGAACAGCCAAACGATCGCTTCTTTCGGTAATTTTTCTTCGTATGCTTTTTTAATAATGCGATATTCCGGCTGAAACAGAGAAGTACCGAATACCTGCAAGTTATTATAATCCAACCAGTCTGGCCTGAGTAAAAGATTGAGAAGAAGCGTTGTTTTTCCACACGCCGATTTCCCAACTATCAAACCGCGTATGCTTTTGGGTAGCAGCGGATTATTGAATCTTTTCGAGAGCGCTGTGCCCCAACTCAGATCATTAATCTCCATTTTTAAAATATATATTATTAAAAAACGAAATGTATTGCGTAAAATGTAAAAAACAGACCCAGACGAGAGATGTGCAGAACGCCGTGGCTAATAATGGGAGATCGATGCTCAGAGGTGTTTGCGCCGTATGCGGGAAAACAAAAACTCAATTCGTGAAGGCGCCCGCTGTTGCGCAAGGTGGGGATCTAGTTAGTTCATTGAACGCTGCCACTAGCAACATTAAATTACCCTGGGCTAAATTTCCGGGCGAATTACATTTGCCTGGCCATCAGTTTACTGGCCCCGGCACTAGACTAGATTTGCGTCTGAATCCCAACGAAACGCCCAAAGATTGGAGCAAACATATCAACAGGGTAGATAGTGCAGCATATGTTCACGACCTGGCATACAATCAACACACTGATACGGCTTCTAGGAATGTCGCTGATAGAGCAATGATAAACCAATTGAATAATATACCTAATCCAAGTCTGCGGGAACGCGTAGAGAGGGCGATAGTCAAACCCATCTTGTCGGCTAAAACAAGCCTAGGTTTGGGTTTAAAAAAAGCCTAGAATTACAGCAGGACCTGAAATGGACTAATCAATTAGCGAATGAATTACACAAACCAGTAGTGAGAAATTTTAGGACGAGACGGGTCCGTGTTGGGGGGATTGACCAGATTTGGGCGGCTGATCTAATCGACATGCAGGCTTTCGCTAGAGATAATGATGGCGTGAAATTTCTATTGACCGTCATAGATGTGTTTTCCAAGTACGGATGGATCGTTCCATTACGTGACAAGAGTGGGAAGTCTACAACCGATGGGTTCGTGAAGATACTCGGGGGTGGTCGACAGCCAGTCAAAGTTTGGTGCGACAAAGGGAAAGAATTTTATAACAAAAACGTAAAGAATTTAGTCGAGCTGTATTCTACCGAGAACGAGAGCAAAAGTTCCATCGTAGAAAGATGGGTGCGTACGATGAAAGAGAAGATGTTCAAGTACTTCACAGCTAATTCAACGAGAAGATATATCGATGTATTAGATGAGATGGTTAGTAATTATAATGGCACGAGACATTCTTCAATCAAAATGACTCCCGCCAAGGCTAGTTTGAAAGTGAACGAAAAGACGGTATTTATGAATTTATACGGCGACGAGATTTCAGAGCCTATTACACCAAAGTTTACAATCGGCGATCGAGTCAGAATAACTAGGAAGAAGAGCATTTTTGACAAGGGTTACTTGCCGAGATGGACGGAGGAGGTTTTTGTAGTATCTCAGGTTCAATATACAGATCCGCCAACTTACAAGATTACTGATTCTGCTGGTGTGGAAATACAAGGCTCTTTTTACGAGCAGGAGCTACAGAAAACAACTCAAGAAATATTTAGAATCGAAAAAGTGATTAGGAAACGCGGGAAGAAATGTCTCGTGAAATGGTTAGGCTACCCAGCCTCGTTCAACTCATGGATCGAAAATGAAGACTTGGTAACATTGTGAAACGATTTTGACAAAATACGCCCGACGCCAACATTCCCTACTACTTGCGATAATTAATATCGAAACTGGTAAATCCCACCATTATTGCGTTCTTGACTGTGAGTGGCTATGACTATGGCAGGAGGGCGGTCCTATGACGTCAGACTATAACTAGATACAGTGTGACCGAGGGACCTGTCACACTTTTCGATAAAACGTGACCGGGTCGTTTTTGAAATCTATTCGACTGAGGTGTGACACGAAACATTTTCTACTGAATGCCGATCTGCGAAATTTTGTACAGAGCTTGACCGTCTTTCTCCTACCATCGACAACGACGATGATTATGTTGATGATGATGGTGGTGGTGGTGGTGACGATGATGAAGAGATGGCGACGACAAATCGGGTTGATGATGACTACGATGATGAAGAGACGACTATGATGATGATGATGATGACTACGATGATGATGACGACTATGATGATGATGACGATGGTGGTGGTGGTGGTGGTGGCGGTGGTGCTGGCGGTGATGATGTTGAAGATGACGACGACAATTCGGGTTGATGATGATGATGATGATGATGAAGAGACGACTATGAAAAATAGCCTATGCCGTGTTTGATATCGATAACGAAAGTGAATGAAAAGACTGTGGGCCTAATAGCACATCGTCAATACTGCGGGAAATTTCCAAAGACGATTATAAACCAACGGTGTAAAATCGTTTGCGATATTGTAATCCCGTATCTACGTCGTTGTCGATCAAACTAACATCACACGGGGGGTGAGTTGCCATTGCGCCGACGACGAACGACGATGGTCTCACGTGGCCCTTGTTGACGATCCGGCCGTGGATACTTGCATGGGCATTCATCGTCGTAGCATTCGCGGTTGTGGACGTCAATTACAACAATCAACTCCGATCTCAGCAGTCTTGTTGTATTTCCAACCAAGCCGAGCTGCCTGGCGATTTTTCGTAATTCAGTTTTAGTTTTATTCGGGTAAACCATTTTTATTGGAATATCTTGTCCTTAAGCCGAGTTGGATATTCCATGAATTTGAAAAAGTAAGGCTATATTGGTCAAACTGCGCGGGCACTCAATTTTTAAGGCTGTACTGGTCAAATGGGCGAAGATCAAGGCTGTACTGGTCAAATTGGCGAAGGTCAAGGCTGTACTGGTCAACTCAAGGCTATATTGGTCAAATGAGTCAAATGCCTTCTTCCTGTTCTACTTATGGTTCCACGACAACTGGTCTACAGACAACTCGTCTAACGACAACTCGTCTCCGGACAATTCGTCTACGACAACTCGTCTACGACAACTCGTCTACGACAACTCGTCTACGACAACTCGTCTACGACAACTCGTCTACAAACTACTCCAGATTCTATTTCACATATATAAAACCTTCATCCAGCTTCCATTTTATATCGATAAAACCGTGATCCAACTTCCATTTAATAAGCGTTTTATAATTCATCGAGCTTATATTTTAGACAAATAAAAACCTTCATCCAGCTTCCATTTAAGATCGACGAAACCGTCATCCAGCTTCCGTTTCTTAAGCGTTTCTTTAATTCATCCAGCTTCTATTTCTGACATATAAAATGGAAGCTGGATGAATTAAAAAACGCTTAAGAAACGGAAGGTGGATGACGGTTTTATCGATCTTAAATGGAAGCTGGATGAAGGTTTTATATGTCTAAAATAGAAGCTGGATGAATGATGAAACGCTTAAGAAACGGAAGTTGGATGACGGATTTACAAATACTAAATGGAAGCGTGATGAAGGTTTTTTATGTCTAAAGTAGAAGCTGGATGAATTAAAAAACGCTTAAGAAACGGAAGGTGGATGACGGTTTTATCGAGCAGAAATGGAAGCTGGATGAAGGTTTTTATATGTCTAAAATAGAAGCTGGATGAATTATAAAACGCTTAAGAAATGGAATCTGGATAAGGTTTTTATCGATCTGAAATAGAAGCTGGATGAATTATAAAACGCTTAAGAAACGGAAGCTGGATGAAGGTATTTTATATGTGTGAAATAGAAGCTGGATGAATTATAAAACGCTTAAGAAACGGAAGCTGGATGAAGGTATTTTATATGTGTGAAATAAAAGCTGGATGAATTATAAAACGCTTAAGAAACGGAAGCTGGATCACGGTTTTATAGAGCGGAAATGGAAGCTGTATGAAGGTTTTATATGTCTAAAATAGAAGCTGGATGAATGATCAAACTCTTTAGACACGGAAGCTACACGACGGTTTTTCGATCCGAAATAGAAGCTGGATGAAAGATAAAGCGATTTTGAAATCGATGCTGGATCAATATATATTTTTTTTATCTCAAATAGAAGCTGGATTAAAAAAAATATTTTTTTATCTCAAATAGAAGCTGGATTAACAAAAAAGGTTAAATTCGGCTTATACACATAGTTCTATTTACCCGCGCGGTCATTTCTTAAAGCCATATTAAACTTCAAAGTCCGACCCACACCTCAAAGTGGTGAGGGGGTGTTAACAACTTAGTAAGAGATTGCCTGCAGAGGCTATACCATCAGTGGTGAAAGCTATGCTGAAGTACCACCTAGGGCGCTACGCGAGGTGGGAAGGCTCTGCAGGAACCCTGAAAAGTTGGCTAACGTGGGCGGCAAAGATCTGGGCAGCAGCAGGTCTTGTATTATGGTAAGGCGGAGGACGGCTCTTAGTAACCATTAACGGTTTACACATGAAAAGGCTGGTCGGAGTGTATATCATACACAAAGAACAACCACTGCGAGATGGAAAGACGTGGGAAACTACCACCTTATTCTCCCAATCAGCAACATGGACAGTCACAGAAAAAGAAGGAAACTCATTTACTTCGGTCATTTGATGAGAAAACAGGGGGGCTGTATGGAGAAAGAAATAATACAGGGTACGATGTCGGGATCAAGGGCAAGGGAAAGACCGAGGATGGGTTGGATCGCTAATGTCATCACATGGATGGAACTACCATTCGAGCAGATATTGAAGGAGACGGAGGACAGGAAAAGTGGCGAAGGCATGTCCATGAAGCGACCAACCCTCGAATCGAGGAAGGTTAAAGACAAGACATATTAAACTTCACATGCATTATTTTCATCAATTTCGTTGGTCCATGTTTGCATGGAGGGTTTCATTAGTCGATTTTCGCTTTATATGGAGTGATTTCAATTAATCCGGCTTCTCTTTCAGCGGCAACAGTCATGGACTAAAAAATTCTGATTGAACGTGTACGAGTTACCTTGTTTGTAGACGAATTGTCTGTAGACGAGTTGTCGTAGACGAATTGTCGTAGACGAATTGTCCGGAGACGAGTTGTCGTTAGACGAGTTGTCTGTAGACGAGTTGTCGTGACACCGAATTTATATAGCTTACGAGAGGCGACACATTCACACTATATTATTACTGTTAGATAGTCTGGAAGTGGCGCTAGGTAAATATCCGAAATGAATGAATTAACCATCTAACTGAAGTTGGAGCCTGGAGGCTAGTGCTTTGTTGTGCACGGGTTTAAGAAATGGCACAGATTGTACTGATAATAGGTCCATGTAGTATATTTATGTGCGGACATCAGCCCGGGCAGCATTTATATAGCGCACTTTCGAGAACTTCCGTCTCTATTCCGTCTGTCTGTCTACCTGTCTATCTGTCCGTCCGTCCCCCGCCCGCCCACTCACCCCCATAGGCGTAGGGGACATTTCAAGAGTGGGGGGACAAAAGTTTAACTTGCTGAACTAGAAGTTTCAGTAACGAAAAGATTTCTGATGAACAAGCAGATGAATTGATCTTAAAAAAGCACAATTAAACAGAAGTTGCAGGTCTATTTGTGAGAATAATTCCAGATTAATGTGAGATGGAATGTTTTAAAGGATCTCATGCTAAACTAGAAGTGGGCTTGACGAAGAAATTCTTGCTTAATTAAGCATACCTAATTTTGAGTGATGAGCTATGATAATGGTCAAAAAATGGTAATAATAACAATAATGATCGAACAAATTTTGAAGCCAGAAAAGCACACACGATTACCCAGAAATGTATGCGATAATAATCACATAATATTGATTGAGGTTCAGCAGTTAATTGTGATACTTAGTATATCAAATGAACATCCATCTGAAATGATAAAACGCTAAAAAGTTGAGGAAGTTTCCTGATAATCGAATGAGTAACATGATTTAATTTTTAAACAGAAGATTTTACAAGTTACAACTGACCAAGACGGAGTAGAGAACGAGAGAAGGTCGTATATAGTAATGACGTCATCAAAAGTGGTGCTCATACATTTAATAAAGGAATTTTATATCGCATACAAGAGGTGGCCATAATTCACTCTTCATACGTTATTATTAGTTTCTTCAATAAAACTAAGTTGACGCAGACCTTGGATATGACGAAAATACAATAGTCCGCTCGACTCCGCTGACCGAATTGGAGCGACAAGTAAAAGGAGGCAGTGGCACCATGACGCCCGCCTGGCTCTGACCGAGGCAGCGACCGAGAGAAAGGAAGCCCCTCCATAAGATCCCTAAAGGTTTTTTACAGAGCGCCGCCCTAGAATTATAATAGGCCTACTTCATCGTAGATTTTGGCTAAACTGAGAAAATCGACTTCAAAGTCTGGTCACTGTTTTAGGCCGAAAATTATAAATTGGATCGCTTTGCAGTGTAATTCGAATAGGCCTGCTTTCCGGTATTTTGTGTAATATCTAAATGCAGTTAAAACACCATGGCATGCATCCTAAATTTTAAAAAGACTAGGCCTACGTACCACTAGCACTAGCCTACCAAAAACACCAAACACCTCCACAAATTCATCACAACCACAGTACAAACGACAACAAAATAATGACAATAATAACAAATTATGGTATTTAAATCACAATAATAACGATAACAAGAAAATGAAAAGTGGTAATAATAACAATGAAAAAATTAGTTATAGGATGAAAATAGGGCATAGTGAAAGTGGTAACATCAAAATCCGGTTCATGATCATCATCATCATCGTTAACGTCGGTTAATCATCCCCTCCATAATGGTCTCACAACAACTCGTCCACCGACAACTCATCCAACGACAACTCGTCCACGGACAACTGGTCCACCGACAACTAGTCCACTGAAATAGAAGCCGGATTATCGAGAAAACGCTTGGGAAATAGAAGCTGGATGAAAATTCTTTATTTACGAAATAGGAGCTGGATTTATGAAAAAAAGTCTAATGGTTTCCTTGCTTAAATAGAAGCTGAATTGATGATTTTTCATCATGTGTTTCAACATGCATCCAGCTTCTATTTCAGATCGAACAAAAACTTGATCCATCTTAATTCCATTTCTTAAGCATTTTTTCATGAATCCAGCTTCTATTTCACCTGTAAAAACCTTCATCCAGCTTCTATTCCCCAAGCGTTTTCTCAATAATCCGGCTTCTATTTCAGTGGACGAGTTGTCGGTGGACCAGTTGTCCGTGGACGAGTTGTCGTTGGACGAGTTGTCGGTGGACCAGTTGTCGTGAAACCCTCCATAATAATTCATTCCGCTGACACTGAGTGAGTAGGTCAATAAAATTTAGGCTACGACTCGAACCAAAGGAAACTTTGCTTACAAATATAGGCTAACAACCAAGACAATAGAAATAAAATTCTTCATAGATGTTGGTTCCAAGTAAAGAAACTAGCCCACTCTAATTATTCTCCAATGACGTGATTTTTAGTCGAACTGCTATAGGCCCCTAAGATATAATTGATGATGTCGATAATAATATTATTATATCTGTAGGCCTACTTCAACGATTGATTATTTTCGAACTGTGTACAGTAATTACACATTGATCGATAACTATTCGTCTACATTGGGTCAGTCGAATAATCCAACGTAGGCTAATCGCGGTTAGGCCTACTTGGGTAAGATCAAATTATTGGGATATACGAGGAGAATCTACCAAGTAGAATGACGGACTAGGCCTATAGCCTACCGTTACTCTGGTGACAAATAATTCGGACTTCACAGCTTTGGGAAATTTATAGTCTATATAGACTACATCTACCGCTTTCAGCAGTGGATGGGTGCAATTTTTCTAAGTCGTTACTGGGTTAATTACACAAAATAATATATATCGGGAAAACTTTCTTTGCTAAGCCATATTGCAACAGTAGCAGCATCGTTACCAACAGAACTGATAATGTGTTAAGTTGCTAGAGCAATTATCCCAAGTCTGCCCAACTTTGATACTCAACAGTATCAATGCGAAAGTGCGACTATGTAAACTTGGATCAAATGAGATCAACGCAAAAAAGCTACACAATAATAAAATCGTGGGATGAAATGACATCATGTCAAAGTGTCGACTAGACACAAGTCTAAAGGGCTAACTAAATTGAACTGAAAGATGTCTTTAAAAAACCAAAAAGAGGACCCGTCAAAATGTCGTCCTACAGAGATAATTAATCAGTTGTAGTAGCATTGCTCGTTCTATGAATACAACAATTGTTCTGCTTGAATCACTTTATGCGAATAATTAGTGAATTCTGCTGCTTTAAAGACACGAAGATTGCGAAACGTTTTTTAAACAAGTCTTGACAAAGAATGGTCAATTTCAACACAGGGTTCATTCCTGTATTTCAAACGAAGTCAGTCTAAGTGTTTTTTGACACATCTGAAATAATTGCGTTAGAATGTTCCATGGAATGACTGGAGTGAACAGGTCTATGGCTTTCTCAAGGACGAATTCTAACGTAAAATTGTGTAAGCTGTTAACATGGAAAGGTGTTACAAGCCTTAGTCAAACACAGAGTGGGATTTTGCATGACGTGTCAGACTTGAAGAGTATGAGAACGTTTTCTGACATATCTGGCAAAGGTATGGTCTTTCTCCAGTATGTATTCTCGTGTGGGCCTTTAGATCACATCTATTGTTTGTTTTATACTCACATAATTGGCAGTGGAATGGTTTCTGGCCGGTATGAATTCGTTCATGACTGTTTAGATTAGAAGATTGGGTAAAACGTTTAGGACACGTGCGGCATTGAAATGGCTTTTCTCCCGTGTGGCAAAGAACATGAATACGCAGCTGAGAAGAACTGGAAAAACTTTGTTCACATATTTCACATTGATATGGTCTTTCTCCGGTATGGATTCCAATGTGACTTTTCAGTGTTGAATATCTGCAAAATGTTTTCTTACAAACGATACAGAGAAATTGTTTCACTTCAGAATGGGTTTTTTCATGTCTTTTCAGAGCAGACATGCATGAGAATGTTTTCTGGCACACTCGGCAGAGGTATGGTTTTTCGCCAGTATGTTTTTTCACATGCACTTTTAGATGACATCGATATTTAGTTCTAAGCTCGCATATGTTGCATTGATACGGTTTCACTGTGCTATGAGTTCTTGCATGAGCTGTAAGACTGTCCGGTCGAGCAAAGCGTTTTTTACAGACTGGGCATTGAGAAGACATCTTCCCATTATGGATTCTTAAATGAGAGTGTCGAGTGGAACTCTGAGTAAAACGTTTTTGACATATTTGGCACTGGTAAGGCTTCTCTCCGGTGTGAATTCTTAAATGACGTTTTAGATTTGAAGAATCTGAAAAACACTTGTGACACACTTGGCATTGATAAGGCATCTCTTCAGTAGGTCTATGGATTCTAATGTTTCTGTAGACTATGAGAAAAAATTGTTTACATACCTCACATTGAAATTATTGTGTCTCTCTTGTGTGGATTCTACTGTTTTTTAAGAAGTACAGAGTATGCGACTGTTTTGTAACATATTGGACAATGGTTTGCTTTTTCTTCAGTATGGTTTTTGTGCTTGTCTAGATCGCGGATGTAAGCAAATATTTTTTGGGAAATCTCGCAATTGAATCTTTCTGCTCGGAAATAATTTTCCTTGTCTTCCTTCTGGTGACTATCCAGCAGAGATGATTTCTGACATAGCCGAGGATTTATATGTTTTCATCGTTTGCATTTCCAATACAATCGTACAAAGAATGCTTGCAAGAAACTTTTGCGACGTCTCTAATAGGCTAACTATGATTTGTCTAAATTAATGATTCATACTTGATTTTCACTGAAAGATAAATTTGTAACACTGATCACCTCTTCGAGATTGAAATTATTGGCTAACGTCATCAACTCTTGTTTGCATGTTGCCTTTTAATAGGCAATCAGTACAAATCTTTAACAGTATAGGCCGACATTGTCCATTTATTTCAAGGACATAGTTTATGTTGAAAGATTTCACTGAAGACAATTCGAATAGGTTATCGCGCACTTATTTAATATTACTGAATGCACAATTATGTAGAATCGAAGAACCATGCGAAACGCCAAAAGTCGAAAACCACAAGAAATAAAGGTAAAATCCCATTTTAGCGTCGGTAATTATTTTCATGGCAATATACAGGGTTCCACGACAACTGGTCCAACGACAACTCGTCCACGGACAACTCGTCCACCGACAACTCGTCCACTGAAATAGAAGCCGGATTATGGAGAAAACGCTTGGAAAATAGAAGCTGGATGAAGGTTTTTACATGTGAAATAGAAGCTGGATGTATGAAAAACGCTTAAGAAATGGAAGATGGATCAAGTTTTTGTTCGATCTGAAATAGAAGCTGGATGCATGTTCATTGTTCAGACACATGATAAAAATCATCAATTCAGCTTCTATTTAAGCAGGGAAACCATTAGGCTTTTTTTCATAAATCCAGCTCCTATTTCGTAAATAAAGAACCTTCATCCAGCTTCTATTTCCCAAGCGTCTTCTTAATAATCTGGCTTCTATTTCGGTGGACCAGTTGTCGGTGGACCAGTTGTCCGTGGACGAGTTGTAGTTGGACGAGTTGTCGGTGGACGAGTTGTCGTGACACCAATATATATATGCTAATTATTGAACTGCGAGGCTGCAACAACAAAAGTGCTGTACTGACGAAAAACCTCTTCTTGCGTAATATAAGCACAGATAATGATGATTGGTCCACCGAAATAGAAGCCGGAGTAATGAGAAAGCGCTTGAGAAATGGAGGCTGGATGAAAGTTCTTTATTTACGAAATAGGAGCTGGGTTTCTGAGCAAGGTCTAATGGTTTCCTTGCTTAAATAGAAGCTGAATTGACGATTTTCATCATGTGTCTCAACATGCATCCAGCTTCTACTTCAGATAGAAAAAACTTGATCCATCTTCCATTTCTTAAGCGTTTTTCATCAATCCAGCTTCTATTTTACCTGTAAAAACCTTCATCCAGCTTCCATTTCTCAAGCGTTTTCTCATTAATCCGGCTTCTATTTCGGTGGACGAGTTGTCGGTGCCATGAAAATAATTACCGACGCTAAAATGGGATTTTAGCGAAATAAAAAATTAATTGCATATTCGAGTCCTTATAGCGATCATAGGCTTAACGATAACAGTTATGCCTACCACCCAATAAAAAAATTGGTGGTGAGAACACAAATTATTCGCCATTGCTAGGGTTTCAGCAGTGGTGGTTTATCCCTACAAGTTGGATTCAAGAACTCATGCAAAATAGAAGTCCGATTGTAATAAAAGTTTGATTACCAATCAGCAATGACGCAAATTGCGTCATTGCTGATTGCATGGTAATCAAACTTTTAATCTGACTGAAATGGTTAAACAATACAAAACTGATAATAGCTAATATTGAAAATCGAACAGTTAACATGAATTAATTTTTAAACAGAAGATAATTATGTAACTTACAAAATAGAGTAGAGGACAGAATGTCTTTGGTAATAGTGACGTCTTCAGACTTGGAGCTTATTAAAGTTATTATTATTAATTTCCATCAAGGATTTCATATGCATGTAGGCCTACTTACAAGAGGTAGCATATTCACATTCTGTATAATTATACTTATTTCGTCATTCAAGAAAATAAAGTGGTCGTTGGCCTATCGCAATTTTCTAAATATTTTGATCCGCAAAAATTAATAGCCTCGAAGCCGTTTCTTCGTGTGACTTTAACGGCGATTAGTAGGCCTATTTTAGTCACAGCTTAAAATATTGATAGGCTAACAAACCACTAAGTGAAATGACGGATGAAAATCTTCAGAGCAAAGCAAGAAGAGGGATTTTCTGATTTTTAGCGCAATAAATGCGACGAATGATGCAAATCTAGTGTGCAGAGGGGTGTAATCTAAAACCGGGGGTAATTTGAAATCTTTACACCGGTGTAAAGGTTTCAGATTACCCCCTCCTAAACATTACCCCCCTGAAAACTGTAAATTGCATCAATCATCGCATTTTTTGCACTAAAATAATCAGAAAAATTATCCCGCTTCTTGTTTTGGTCCGAAAATTTTCATCCGTCATCCCACTTCGTGGTATGTTATCAATATTTTCATCTGTAACTAAAATACTAATCGACGCTGAAGTTACAATGGAGAAAATGTCTTCGAGGCTATTATTTTTTTCGGTTCAAAATATTGATAACAAAACACGAAGTGGGATGACGGATGAAAATCTCTAGACCAAAACAAGAAGCGGGATGATTTTTTTAAAGTGCAATAGATGCGAAGATTGATGCAAATCTAGTTTCCGGGGGGTAATCTGAGACCGGTTTCAAGTTACCGGGGGGTAATGTTTAGGAGGGGGTAATTTGAAACCTTTACACCGGCCCAAAAAGTCTTAAACTGTAAAGGTTTCAAATTACCCCCTCCTAAACATTACCCCCCTGCAAACTGTAATTTGCATCAATCATCGCATTTATTGCACTAAAAAATCAGAAAAATTATCCCGCTTCTTGTTTCGGTCTGAAGATTTTCATTCGTCATCACACTTCGTGGTTTGCTATCAATATTTTCATCTGTAACTTAAATACTAAATCGCCGCTGAATTTACATGGAGAAATGGCTTCGAGGCTATTATTTTTTCCCGATTAAAATATTGATAACAAACCATGAAGTGGGATGACGGATGAAAATCTTCAGACCAAAACAAGAAGCGGGATGATTTTTTTGATTTTTTTTAGTGCAATGAAGGCGATGATTGATGCAAATCTAGTTTCCGGGGGGTAATCTGAAACCGGTTTCAAGTTACCGGGGGGTAATGTTTAGGAGGGGGTAATTTGAAACCTTTACACCGGCAAAATTTTTTGGTGAAGCTCACGGACCGCTAACTTAGGTCTAAATGGCAATTGCAAACAAAAATGACCTAAATTATAAACAGATTAAATAATATATTTTTAGCAAGTTAAAGTAAGGAGCATTGATTTATTTCAAATTTTTATATAGTAAGACAGAAATTTGAATAAATTTTGGACAAGAATTCGAATAATTTCACAATTTCAAACAAATAAACTAATAATTACAGTTTATTTCGTTTATTTTTAACTCTTCACCGCGGACCGGCAATCATACCTTCGCGGACTGGTGTAAAGGTTTCAAATTACCCCCCTGCAACCTGTAATTTGCATCAATCATCGCATTTATTGCACTAAAAATATCAGAAATATTATCCCGCTTCTTGTTTGGGTCTGAAGATTTTCATCCGTCATCCCACTTCGTGGTTTGTTATCAATATTTTCATCACATAATTATAATCTAAATTACACGGAGAAATGGCTTCGAGGCTATTATTTTTTTCCGATTAAAATATTGATAACAAACCACGAAGTGGGATGATGGATGAAAATCTTCAGACCAAAAGAAAAAGCGGATTGATTTTTCTGATATTTTTAGTGCAATAAATGCGATGATTGATGCAAATCAAGTTTATGGGGGGTAATCTGAAACCGGTTTCAAGTTACCGCGGGGGGTAATGTTTAGGAGGGGGTAATTTGAAACCTTTACACCGGTGCCGGTCCGCGGACCACCACTTTGAGAACCACTGGTCTAATCTAGTTGCTACAAAGACACTTTGTACAACTGTTACAGGTCTAGCAATGGCCTTGCATTAGGCTAGGCTACAGTGCACTATGCTCGTTCAGGTCAACCGAACATTTGCAATGAGATATGTTAAAATTTTGGACATACGCCTATTATAATAGACAAAGCTTAGTGTATTTTAGTTGAGTAAAAAGGGTTGCTAAAGACAACAACAGCTAAGTAAAAAAAAGTACGAAACTTTTTTGTGTTTCATGATTGTCTTCATTGCTGGATAATTATTATGCAAGCAGAGTGTGAATCGGTTCGAGTCAGAGCCGTTTTAACGCCTAGGCACGCGAGGCACGTGCCTAGGGCCCCGCGCAACAGAGGGGCCCCGTGGCGACCCAAAATAATAGACTACATCACATAACAAAATGTTATACAAACTTTGATGTAGGTCTATGTTAACATTGTGAAACTATAGGCTATCATTTATTTTACACTTTCAGTACAAAATTTATATTGCTATGCTAGCCGTGTCAGCAGTTACTGTATACTAGCTAGCTATTATTAACAAATGTAACAAAATGGCATACATGCACATAGAAGGCATGAATGCAATACTTTATATCTTTATATACTTTATATCTGAAACTGAGAAATTGAGGCGGAAATCGAATTGCGTTCAGTGTTTAATCTAGGCATCTTCATGGGAGCTCCACCTAGAAGTGACTACCCAGACGTACATTTGTTCAAATAATAGTCTTTAAATAAACGGCAACCGTTTACATTAGTTTTTACCAGAGCTCTGATAGGCCTACCGTGATAGGCCTATTAGATTATAATTATGTGATTATAACGATAAAATCCACTAATATAATTATGGTATACTATTACAATACGGTAAGTATTGTTTACTGTTAATATTTGTACAAAGACTATTTTTCATACAACTAACACATAATTATAGCATCATTAGTCTGCTACATGGCTTCCAGATTTTGTTAGTTCTTCCTTGGTTTGTGTAACATTTTGTAACTATTCTGATAACTGTGTCCTGATCAGCAATGTAGGCTAGTAGGCCTACCTTTTTGAGCAACATGAAGTCGGGCATTTACATCAGATCTGTCTGCAGTGATAGGCCTACATTTTACTGTAGTGGTCCAGAAGCAGGCAGCAGAACTAAGTTGCAGAACTTGATACGCAAAGAAATTATTATTATTGTAATAATAATTAAAGGCTACTAATTAAAATTTTCAACCACTCTTTTTGTCAGCACTGAAATAATAGTAATTTTTATTAGGATCGCAGCTTATAATGCTACCATTACATTGTGGAAACTGATAAAGAAATTATTATAATTTATTGTAAGAACATTTATTGAAGTCTTAGACTATTCAGGTCGGCACTGCCATAGTTGAGAAATTTTGTTAATAAGGCAGCTTAAAATGCTGCCATTGCAATGTAAAAATTCAAAATTTCCGGCGGGGAGGGACACATTCCCTCCCCTTGCCCATCTCCACTCGGTGCTGCGCGTCTCAGCGATCGACCCAGAAACCTTGATCCCCCCCAGAGGAGGGGAACTAGATGAGACTCATAGTTACGTTCAGAATTAATCTTTGTGCCTAGGGCCCCAAAATTCCTTAAAACGGCCCTGGTTCGAGTAGTTGCTCTTCTGTAGGTCTAGGCCTACTCAGTACGAAAGGAATGCATTTGATGATGACGACAATGTTGATTGACTTCGAGGATGATGATGTGATGATGATCAAGATGATGATGAAGATGATGGTGAAGATGATGATGAAGATGATCATGAACAGTGTATTGCTGTAGGCCTAATTGTTTTTATTATTAGGCCTATTACTAATTTTGTTATGCTATTAAAGTGTCTATATTCTGGAGTTGTTACTGTTGTGATTTATGTGCTTTTATTTTTTAATATTGTAAACATTTATGGCATTATTCACTGTATTGTGGTTCTGGCGACTCATGATGTGGGGTGCTGGTGGTTGTTGTAGTGGTAGTAGATGTAGATGTGGTAGTATTTTTTTATAGTGATGGTGATGAATGATGCTTTTCAATCGCATTAGAAGCCACAAAATGCCGGACAGGTATTCGAACGGAATATTAATCATAAAATATAATTATCTTCTGTTCAGGAGCGTCTAGTTACTCTAGCATGAGAATTTTGCAATTGAAAAGGAGTCTCCAGTAACGAATCTCTATATATTATCTGTTTTAGGCTAAGGGGTGTATTAATATTTTCCCTCGGACGCTGCCTCGGTGAGCGCTGGGCGGACTTCGTGTTTCTCTTCCTTGCCGCTCCAGCTCGGCCAGATGACAATCGTATTTAGATCTACTCATATCCGAGGCAATCCACTCATCCATTGCTGGTGGTGTAATAAAGAATATTCTTACTTACTTGCCTACTTATCCCTTTCAATTTCCTGTTTTCTTTCGGGGTCTTGTGGGGCACTGTAGGGTCGTCATTATAACGTTTGATGGTTTTAGATATTTGTTTTCGTCTGATGGAGGGTATTAACCCAATCCGGTGTCACGACAACTGGTCTACAGACAACTCGTCTAACGACAAGTGGTCTCCGGACAATTCGTCTACGACAACTGGTCTACGACAACTCGTCTACGACAACTCGTCTACGACAACTCGTCTACAAACTACTCCAGCTTCTACTTTATAACTATATACTATATAAATCCTTCATCCAACTTCCATTTCAAATATAAAGATACATTCATCCAGCTTCCATTTCTCAAACGTTTTATCATTAATCCTGCTTTTATTTCACCTATATAAACCTTCATCCAGCTTCCATTTCTTATCGCTCTTTCCATAAATCCAACTTCTATTTCAGATCTATAAATTCTTTCATCCAGCTTCCATTTCTTTAGCGTTTTTCGTCAATCCAGCTCTTATTTCAGATCTATAAATATCTTGATCCAGCTTCAATTTCGTAACCGTTTTTCGTCAATCCCGTTTCTATTTCACCTACATAGACACGAAATAGAAGCTGGATGAAGGCATCTTTATAATTGAAATGGAAGCTGGATGAAGGTTTTATATAGGTGAAATAGAAGCTGGAGTAGTTTGTAGACGAGTTGTCGTAGACGAATTGTCGTAGACGAGTTGTCGTAGACCAGTTGTCGTAGACGAATTGTCCGGAGACCACTTGTCGTTAAACGAGTTGTCTGTAGACCAGTTGTCGTGGAACCAGTATGAATCCAGAGGGCACGGATGATGGGTAAACAAAACATGCATCGTTACTTGACTAAGTGAAGCTATTTTAGTCTATTATAATTATCTTGCTTTCTTTTTGGTTCCTAATCAGCATTGAACATGATTGTAGCGATGTATGGTCTACGAATACGCTCGGAATGCCTACCTCAAGCTGAACACAGCTAACAGATGCGATTAATTATCTTTCCAGCGCCTACAACACCATATGGGGTTCCACGACAACTGGTCTACCGACAACTCGTCTAACGACAACTCGTCTCCGGACAATTGGTCTAACGACAACTGGTCTACAGACGAATTGTATTGATGAAATAGAAGCTGGATTTACAAAAATAGGTTTTTAGCATAAATTGAAGCTGGATTGATGATTTTCATTCATGTATTCCAACATGCACCCATTTCTACTTCAAATCTAAAAACACGTCCATCCAGCTTCTATTTCTCGCCTATTATTTTAGTCAATCCAGCTTCTATTTCAGATATAAAAATATTCTCACCCAGTTTCCATTACTTAAGCGATTTTCTTATCAATCCAGCTTCTATTTCGGATCTAGAAATACCTTCATCCGGCTTTTATTCAGCATGCGTTATTTTCGTCAATCCAGCTTTTATTTCACCTGTAAAAGAACCATCATCCAGAATCCATTTCTCTTGCGTTTTTTCATCAATCCAACCTCCATTTCACCTCTAAAAACTGTCATCCTGCTTCCATTTCTCAAGCGCTGAATCAGCTGTCAGTAGACCAGTTGTCGTTAGACGAATTGTCCGGAGACCACTTGTCGTTAGACGAGTTGTCGGTAGACGAGTTGTCGTGACACCAAAATGATCGATAGGCCGGTAGGCTAAATTAAATAGTGTGAATGTGTCGCCTCCCATAAGTTAACCCTCGAGTGCCCAAGGGGGGGGGGGTCCAACCGGACCCCAGGCCTGTTTTTCCCAGATAACTTTTTAAAGGCTATGGATGTGCAAAAATGCTTTTAGGTATTCCTAGACCAACCATTTGGGCATAGAATGGTATATTTTGAGTGAGTATTGTCCAACCCTGTACCCCACAATCACGGCGTATACTAAGGGTACCCCAAGATTTACGGCTATTAGTCATGCATGTGTAATTGTGTATGGTTACTGATCAATAACTATTATTTTATACCAGGTGGTGCTTTTGTGATATAATATATATCAATCGATTGCAAATTCATTTGGCAGTACATATAACTAAATTCTGAAACGATATTCCAATACCTTCTCAAGATATTAACGTGAACACGCTGGGGTTTGCGCCGGACGTATAGGCTTCCTTCGGGAAATAACGCAAGCAAGCATAAAATGTGTATCACGAGATTTTTACACTATTACTTTGCACCAGGTGGTGCTATTGTGCTATAAGATACACCAATCGATTGCAAATTCATTTGGGATTACATGGAACTAAATTCTGTAACGATATTCCAATCCCTTCTCAAGAAATTAGCAAGAAAACGCTGGGGTCCGCGCGGACCCCCCCCCTTGGGCCTTCGTGTACCAAAAAATACCTTGGGCACTCAAGTGATAATATATATATTCCTTGTTCAAACAACAAGCGCATTTCTGATGATGTCACTATTATCAACGACATTCTGTTACTCTACTCTACTAATCTTGGTAAGTGCTGTTTGAAAATTAATTCATGTTAACCGTTCGATTATGAATAATTTAGCTTTCGTAGGTTTTCTATTGTTTAGCCATTTCAGTTGGATTAAACGTTTGATTATCAATCAGGTTTGGCGCAATTTTCCATATTCTGTGTTCACACTTCAGTATGAAAAATATCATTTATTATAATTAGGCATATTGTCGGTGCAAAGTCTCACGACTAGCATACCGCATTTTGTTTGCAGAAACTCACTTAAATGGCAAATGGATTGATGAAAATGTTCTTGCCTAACTGGAGCAGGATTGGCGAAAAATAATTGTTATGTAAATAGAAGTTGTTGGATAGCAACTAATGAATGACGCGATTGACATCATTTTTTTCGGACGCTGAGGTGAAACGATCGGTACTTGTGGGTTTTACGACCCCCAAGAAGTAACGTTGCAGCGTTGTTATGTTGAATAAATCCAACTTCTAGTTTGCGGAGACTCCTTTTCATTCATCCAGCTTCTGTTTATGCAACAATTTGTTCCATAAATCCCACTTCTATTTCGTAAGTGAATATTTTTCATCAATCTAACTTCGATTTCATTGATAATTATTGTTTATCATTCCAGCTTCAATTTCAGCATAATGACTGCACTAACACTAACCCTAACCGACCCTCACGGCGCCTAACCTGAGCCCTAACCGACCCTCACGTGAGAAATTCCGCTTCTATTTCGTCGGAAAATATTTTTCATCGAGTTTTTAAGTTTTGGGGGTCGTAAAACCCATAAGTACCAAACGATCATTTAAACCCGGAGTATAGCCTAATACTATCGGATGCTACCATTGAAACCATTGAAATAATTTCGGACGCTAAAGGCGAACATTACCATTATGGTAAAAGCCTATGTGCCATTAATGCTAATAATACATTTTAGGCTGCATTTAAACTACATGTAGTTTGCCTTAAATTCGGTGAGCAGGCTACTGTGGCTTCGTAAATTGTTCAATCACCAGAAGGCCACACTCTTTCAGTAGACGTATTACCACACTGCGTGTATTTCAATGGCGAGTCCAAAGACAACGTCCATCTTACCCCGTGACTGGATAACAGTTACTGCAGTAAGATGGACATTAAGAAGTTGATGAATCAAGTTGATGATTCTTTGGTTTTTGTATCGGTAGTCCATCTTAGCCCGCCGTTCGTTTTCCACCCACCGTACCCTAATTGTATAGTACGTGACATTAAATGACTGTGTTCGTGATAATAAGCTATTCGACTTGGCTTCGGTGAAATAATTGGATATTTCGCATTGTTTTAGATTCGCACCGTATGCTTATTCAACGACTAATTGCGTTATTTTCAATGCAGTTAAACTTGTAAGACGTTCAGTGTTTTCAAATCTACCTTTGCTGAAAATCAGATCTGAAGTATAAACTCAGACAATTCATAGTCATTTATGATGTCGATAAACATTTCTGACAAACAGTCATTGGACGATTGCATTGGAAATACAACACAAGTAAAGATAGAAAGTCATCAGCTGGGTCAGAAATCATGGGTGCTGGATTCTTACAAGAAGGAATACAATGAAAACGATTCTATCGCAAAAACACACGATTGCGAGATTTGCCAAAAAATATTTACGCACATCCGTGACCTTAAGAAGCACAAGAAAACCCATACTGGAGAAAATGCACACCATTGTTTAGTATGTAACAAAATATTCACTTGCTCTACACGTCTTAAAATGCACATAAGGATACACACTGGAGAGAGGCCATATCAATGTCAAGTATGTCAGAAATGTTTTTCCTATTCTTCAAATCTAAAATGTCATGCAAGAATTCATACCGGAGAGAAACCTTTCCAATGCCAATTATGTCAAAAACGTTTTTATCGGTGTTACAGTCTAAGAAACCATTCAAGAATTCATTCGGGAGAGATGCCTTACCAGTGCGGGGTATGTCAAAAACGGTTTTCTCGATCGGAAAGTCTAACGAATCATGCAAGGATTCATATTGGAGAGATGCCATACCAATGCCCTGTAGGCATATGTAAAAAACGCTTTTCTAGATCGGACAGTCTTACATCTCATGCAAAAACTCACAGCACAGGTAAACCGTTCCAATGCAGCTTATGCGAGTTTAAAGCTAAATATCGACGTTATCTAACGATACACATGAGAAAACATACTGGAGAGAAACCATACATTTGCCAGGTATGCCAGAAAACGTTCTCATGCATGGCTAGACAGAAAAGACATGAAAAAATTCACTCTGAGGAGAAACCATATTTGTGCGTCGTTTGTAAGAAAACATTTTCGGGATCTTCGTCACTTAAAAGTCATGTTCGAGTCCATACCGGAGAGAGACCATACCAATGTCAGATATGTAAACGGTTATTCCAGTGCCTCTTCTCTTCTCTATCACGTTCGATGGCACACGGGAGAAAAGCCATTTCAATGCCGAGAATGTCCAAAGCGGTTTATCCTACCTTATTACATGAAAATTCACGAGAGAAATCATACCGGAGAGAAACTATACCACTGCAATTTATGTGCATTTAAAACTAATAGTAGGCTACAGGTTATCTAAAGATCCACACGAGAATGCATACTGGAGAGAAACCACACCTTTGCCAATTATGTGAGTTTAAAACTAATAGCAAAGGTAGTCTAAAGATCCACACGAGAATGCATACTGGAGAGAAACCATACCTTTGCCAATTATGTGAGTTTAAAACTAATAGCAAAGGTAGTCTAAAGATCCACACGAGAATGCATACTGGAGAGAAACCATACCTTTGCCAGATTTGCCCGAAAACGTTTTCATGGGCTTCAAGTCTAAGATGTCACGAAAAGACCCACTCCATGTCCGGAACAAGTTTGTAAAAACGTTCTCCAAAGTTTACAGTCTTTGACACTATGTTGAATTCCAGACTTTGGAAAGCCATTCAAATTTCACTTATGCTGGATGACATTCTAAACTGTTTATTTTCAACTTTAGCTTGAAACAATAAATATTCTTATAGACTTTGTATGAAATGCATGAAAGAAAATAAATGGAAATAAGCCAATCTGCATCAGGTTTGCTTCACGCGAGTCTACAATCAGTTCAGTGTTTGACATAATTTTGTCAATAAACAAAAAAACATCTGAAGTAGGCCTACGTAGTTACTCAGTCTATGTTGTTACGCAAAAACGAATTCATAAATATCCATTTTATATTCAAAGTAAACGTTTTAGTTCCGTGTCCCTGTAGGATTGAACATATTCAAGGGCTGCTTTTGTTTTCCGTTTTATTTTACATTTTACGATCAATTTTTTAGCCTAGGCTATTACGCTTGTGTCCGGTAGGCATATTTCCAAAATGTACATGGCAGCTGCAACCATAGGTTTTTCAGCCAATCACAAGTCACAATACATATTTTAAGCTGCTTACAGCCCACAGCCAATGTGAATCGTCGTAACTAATCGCAAATAACTTTCAAATTTTTACGATTGATTTTTCCTGTTCCAATAATTTTTCATAAAAAGTATTCCTATGGAGATATAAAATTAGATTTTGAGACAGAAATTTATTTCTAAGTGGAGTTCATGCCAATAGGGCCTATAAACCCTTTCGCTTATTTAATAATAGGCCTATAATGTTATCTTGATTCCTAGCTGTTATCGATATTAGGCAGAGTGCCAGGTTAAGCCAGTGGCTATTGCAATTAATTGATTCAGTGAGTTTCATAATGAACAAAATAATATTCTTGATTCAATCCCACTTCTATTTATGAAAGGGATAATTTTACTCGTCAAACTTCTATTTACGCAGGCCTAATAGCAATGAAAAAAATTAATACGCTAAAGTAAAATCAATGTTTTGTAATGATAAAATAAGTGGGTAAGATGCAGATGAACCATGCAGTCGCTTTAGGCCAAACGCTTTAAATCTAGTCGGTCGCATAGTGTGAAAGTTTGACTGAGTAAACGAATTGTCGCTAAATATTATTCGGATTGATGAAATCAATTTGCGATGAAACGTATTTTGCCTAAATGAAAGCTGGATATAGATTAGAAGGATTCATGCAGGACTGACGAAAAATAATTACGCTGTCCGATGCGAATATATAAGAGCGCTAAAGCAATAGCCTAGACGCATGGGAACGGCTGAGATTGTTTACAAGCCTAGGCTACTGGTTTGCGAATTGCGACTAGACTTCAAAATCATTTGCGAACCTTTTTGATTTATTATTCAGTTTCATAGGCCAATCGCTATTGCCTACGTAAAATTGAGAGGAAGAATTTTGCTAGAAGTTGAAAATATCCAACATTAAACAGTGAAGAATATTGAAAAGGAATCCTTTTTTACGATTAGTAACGACATTTCTTATTGGTTGCGGAGCGCTGACAGTTAAAATATGTATCATGACGCGTGATTGGCTGAAAACCCTGCGGTTGCAGCTGCCATGTACATTTTGGAAATATGCGTCCGGCAGGTGCTTACCTTACACTAGGCCTATTCCTCTGATGATTTCCTTCAGATAATTACTTTATGTCATCAAAGTCTTACGCAGTCGTACTCTCATGGTGTTGCTATTCCGTAACCTCGTGTCAAGACACTTTTTTTCACTTCGTTTGAAATAGAAGAATGAAACCATTCTGTGCCAAGGTTTGTGAGAGAAAAAATGTCACAATCTTCGAGTCCGTAGAGAGGCAGAAGTCACAGCCAGATTTTTATTTCCTGAAATACCGTATTTCACGTCATTTTAGCTCACCAGCAACAGTACTTTGTCAAGAAAGAAGAAAATGGAAGTGTGGAGATACTCAATCTATGATAGGACTAATTTGCATCTACCCGAATTCAAGTAGGCCTACATCAATTTTTTTTATTCGAAGTACGAACATTCCTGCTTCAACTGAGTTATCCTGTATGACCACATATTTAAAGATCCTCCATTTCATTTTGCGGTGTTTGGAATTTATTTTAGTTCAATTTCGGTAGACTTTATCCATCTGCCTAGTCCAGTGGTTCCCAAAGTGGTGGTCCGCGGACCGGTGCCGGTGTAAAGGTTTCAGATTACCCCCTCCTAAACATTACCCCGCTGAAAACTGTAAATTGGACCAATCATCGCATTTATTGCACTAAAATAATCGGAAAAATCATACCGCTTCTTGTTTTGGTCCAAAGATTTTCAGCCGTCATCCTACTTCGTGGTTTGTTATCAATATTTTCATCTGTAACTAAAATACTAATCGCCGCTGAAGTTTACATGGAGAAAATGGCGTCGAGGCTATTATTTTTTTCGGATCAAAATATTGATAACAAAACACGAAGTAGGATGACGGATGATATTCTGCAGACCAAAACAAGAAGCGGGATGATTTTTCTGATTTTATTAGTGAAATAAATGCGATGATTGATGCAAATCTAGTTTCCGGGGGGTAATCTGAGACCGGTTTCAAGTTACCGGGGGGTAATGTTTAGGAGGGGGTAATTTGAAACCTTTACACCGGTCCGAGGAGGTATGATCGCCGGTCCGCGGATAAGAGTCAAAAATTAAAAAACAAACTGTAGGCCTAATTATTAGTTTATTTCTTTGAAAGTGTGAAATTATTCGAATTGTTGTCCAAAATTTGTTCAAATTTCTATCCTATAATATTAAAAAATTTGAAATAAAGCAACGCACCTTATTTTATATTGCCAGATTTTATATTTTAGTCGTTTTATAATTTAGGTCGCTTGTTTGCCATCGCCATTTAGGCCTAAGTTAGCGGTCCGTGAGCTTCATCAGAAATTATTGCCGGTCCGCGGCCTACTGAAGTTTGGGAACCACTGGCCTAGTCGACACTTTATTTTCATCGAACTCGTCTCGTTAATTGGTGCTGTAGCTTTTTTGTGTTGTTTTCGTTAATTTTTTATTCAAGTTTAAATTTTCGTAGTACTGCGCTCAAGTTGCTGCTGTAATTTCACACATGGGCCTAATCAGTTCTGCTTATAACGATGCTCTTACTGTTGAAGTGTATTTGAAAATAATTTTTTTGATATTTGTCATTTTGTCATAATTAACACTGAAACGTCTCTTAGAAAACTGGCATCCGTTGATAGCTGAAGTCGAAAGACGAAGCTGCAACATATTACCCAAAGTAGCGAAAATTCTACATATTTTTCACCCGATCATAGGTTCTTGTAGAATTTGTATGAATTGATTGTACGGGGGATTAAATTTTCACTTCGGAAGTTCTAGCCTACATTCGCGTGCTCCCGATTATTCAGTAGAACGATTTAAAAAATGAACGAGTCTTATCGGACATATTGTAGCCTACTTTGTAGCGTCTCATTTTGGGTTTCATCGAGTTTATTATAACGTTAACGAACTTAACGGGTAGCCTACTTTGGATGATTCGACTACCCACAATATAGGCAAATAGTTATCAACTATAGATCTGTAACGTCCTATAAGGCCGCTACAATTTAACGTCCTACAAGGCCGCATCGAGTGCTTACTTACTAATTGATTTTATTAGATATCGCGGTTCTATTTATAGATCAATACATAGAGGTAATTTCTTGACGAAGGCCGCAGTCGTGATCTGTAGGAAACTACTGTACGAGGCTTCTGTACGAGGTTTCTGCACGGGTTCTGAATCACGGTCGTTTGTCCGACCTATCAGAGGCCGAGGTTTGTGTTCGATGGTCGCTTTTGCGCAGTAGTCGCTGATTGGTTGACGTGGCCCACGTGACCGCTTGCAACCGCCGAAAGAGTAAGTCGAGCTCAGGTTTTCATCAGGGTAAGAGCTCCGCTCGAGTTGATAAGAAATTGTGTAGATTCTTGTCTGAAACTGCTTAAGTGTATGGCTGATTGTCAAACTGTTGAATAAGAGGACATCCTTGTTTAAGCAACTGGTTTTGGTACAGTTTGCGATTGATATTATTTCTTCTACGCCTATCGAATCGTGAGCTGATTCGGATGTGTGTGGTTTCTTGTCTGATGTCACTGAAGTTATCGATTTACATTTTGATGAAGAATTCTGTGTGAATCTATTGATGACAAATAATAATATCGGTGCAAGAAGTTATCCGATCTACTTCTCATATTCGAATTCGAGGGTGGGACAAATTGCACGGAAATACAGGGAAGTATCACGTTGACTAATTGCTCCCTGATTGAATCCGAAACCAATTAAATTTAATTAATTGGAAGTTAATTTGATTGATGATAAGAATTGAAACTTATGTTGACACTGAATAACGGTCGATACGTTCGAAACGAATTGTAATTAGTTAAATCAGAGTGCTTATAATAGACCGTGATAATTAGAAACAGTGTTAGGCACGCTCGTTGATTATATGTTTAATTTCTACTGAGTTGAAAGACATTGAACTATTAATAGAAAACAACTCTTAAGCCTAATTACGAATGTGAATCGTCAGTAACGCTTGTCGATTATAATTAGTTGATAATTATTTCATTAAATATGCAAACCAGATGTTAGTGAACAATTAAAAGATGGAAACTTCTATAAGGTCTGAGGATCACTCTGACGAGGAGTTAGAGGAATACATAGCTGAGGGTGAGAAAGAAGGAACCCCTGGAAGGCTTGACCAGTTGGAAGCTAGAGGTTAACAAGTTGGGGAACTGCTGCTAACGGTTTCAGAAACCCTGGGGAAATTCATGGAACGACATGAGTCCCAATTCAAGAGCCTTAGTAGTGAGATAGGTCAACTGCAGGGGCAACACAGTCAGGATAGCCTTCCCCGGGAGGAAGGTGAGGTAATCCAGGGAAAGAGAAGGGAAGGGTTGACCGCGCTTAAGGCAGGGGGAGTTAAACAATCTGTTGAAGGGGATTTGAACCCTGATGGGCTTCAGTTAACGGAAGCCGTCGTTCTCAGACCGAGAACCGCCGACATATGTAGCCACTCGACCAAAGTTATTCCTGGTACCAGCAAGAGACATCCCCGTCCTGAGGTGGAAGACCCAACCCTGATGCATGATTATACCCTGGGAAATAAGTTTGGTCCCTTCGATCTTACTTACTCGGATGAACCTGTGGAACTACCTGATGACCGAGAACCCCTTCAACAGGACGGCACCTCGTTCGAAACATTAAGGCGGGCTCCTATCACCTGGGAGGCTGAAGAGCATCATCAGGGGTGGGACCCCCTGTCACGTGGTTTTCTTACGAGGGGGCAGGCCGTTACAGATCAATGTATCGGTCTAATTAGTTTGTCCAGTTGAAGTTCGTACCACATCTTTAAGGTAGTTTATAGCTATGTAGGCTAGACAATAGTAGACATTCATTAAATTCTATGCAGAGTAAAAGATCACATCATTGACGTTATAACACTCTTATAGGCCTAAGTAGCCTACGGTTTTCAGTACTAGCCTATAGTGTGGTTTGCAATTGGCTACTTAGAAACAGCAACTATGTTGAATAATTCTTATTTCTACTGCTTGCTATAGCCTCCCACAACAATTCGCATGAGATGAATACGTCTGAAACACCTTTCGCTCACCAGTGGCAGGATGCCGCAGGATGACAATACTTACGAAGAGAGAACGGAAACGGATTATAGGCTACAAGCAGAACTACATGTAGACTTCTTTGCGCTCTCTTATTTTAGGCAGTTTCGAATGTTTGACGTCACTATTCTTCTCTGTTCTGTGCTTTTTCCTTCAGCTTCTTATAGGCTAACCGTCTTTCATCATCCAGTCCGGCAGCCTTTGCCTGGGTCTTCCTCTCGTTTCCCCCCCTCCATTTTCCCCTCCACGATTGTTCGTAGCATCGTAATCATGTAGACTAGATTAAGCTCATTATAATCTTGTTGTCTTGTTGGCTCCCAATAAAATAATTAAACATTGGCCATGTAGCGATATTATACATTTTATTATTAGGTCTACTCTACCCGGTATGCACACATCAGGTTGAACAGGACGAACATAATTATGCAATGACCCTCCTTTCTAGATCACCGCCTGCAAATTTGCAGGCTATAACCTCGGAAAAGATTTTTACAAACCTACAAATTTGGCCACTTAAGATGCCTGGAGCTGACATGGGAGGAGTCGGAAGAACTGGCGATGGATAGAGACGAGTGGAGGAGATGCATCGCCCGGTGTGCAGACATGCACAGGAAGGACTAAGTTCTAAGTTCTAACCAACAAATTTGGCGAACTCATAACGTGTTTTCCACTGCGACCGGTCGTATAGGCCTGCTATAGGCCTATGCCTCCTTTCATGATCAAAGATGGAACTCAGGTCAGTCAAGCACAGACTCGTGATTTGGTTCATTTCTTTTGGCAAAATGTCTTTCGAAATCACATTGGCAAGAACGCATTAGACAATTTTAACCTTTATTGACCCAACGTTCCCAAAGTGGAACATATTATTAAAAAATTTGCAGGGACGGTAAAACCTACTGTAAATCATCTTATTGATATTCATTTACTTAGCCAATGTTGGGTGCATGTTTATTTACTTTTGTTTCAAGTCTGTTGCTGCTAATAAAATAGTTATTTTGATGCAAAATTGGCAAAAAATGACATTTTTGCTAAAAATGTTGAAAATTACAAACAAACAAAAATTAGAAACTAGATGAAGCCACGTCGAAGGCCATTGTCGGCCGCTTCGAACGAAGATTTGTTCAATTTATTTGCAAAACTGTATGAAAAAGTCATAATTTTATGATTTTCCTGAAATCTTTATAATCCAGAATGCGCAGGAATAATTTTTTAAATAAAATTAATGCGTTTGATACGAGAGTTTTTGATCGTTTTGTGTTGCAAAGACACAACAATGGCATTGATCACCCTATATTTGACACATACAAACCACATTTTTATGACAACTCATAGAACGATTTAAAACAAAAAGTGCGCTTCATATTACTAATTTACTTACGAATCTGTATTTAGCAACTCTATTCTGAGCCACTCAAACACACAAAGCTTGTCTGCAAGACTGAATAATTATTTCCAAAATCTGAACATAGGTCATCTAATATCAAATGTTCGGTGGTCTCGTACGAGCACAGTGCACTGTGTAAACACATTTCCATTGTTAGACCTGTTGTCTGGCAGTTCTCCGTACAGTAGGCCTAGTGACCAGAGCACTTCTTCTATAAGAGGACAGTCATAGGAGCACAATGTCATCCTACTTCTGGTGCGCTTGACTTCCGACATTTAAATTTCATACGAATCGTTGTGGGAGGCAAGCTAAGGCGACTAATAGAAATAAAATTCTTCATTATATATGATGTTGGTTCCATGTGAGGCAAACTAGACTATTGAACAACTCTAGGCTGTAATTTTAAAAGTGTAGTCTTAAGCTTAGGCCTACTCTAATACTCCATGACGTTATTTTTATTTGAACTGCTTAAGATTTAATTGATGGTGTCTATATCATTATCATGTATTTCAACGATTGATTTTTTGAACTGTGTACAATAATTAAACAGAGATATAGGCCTAATATAAGTATATAGGGTGACACGAAAGTTCGTTCACCGTTTTCAAAATGCGCTGTCTCAGTAACGGCTTCATATTTCTTTATAATAAAATTATTCTGTCAGTGTATACATAATTCATATGAAAGATAACCTATTGGTACAAATTTGATTATGATCCGGTCCGTTTTGGCCATTATTTAAAAAATGGTAAAGACGACCAGTTTTTGCGCTAAAAATTGCGTTAATCAAATTTACACAGTTAAGAAAATGTTTAGGCATAGGCTTGGTCTATTAGCGTACAGTTTCTCCTTTCTGCTTAATGACTGCACTGACTATCCGGTGTAAAGGTTTCAAATTACCCCCTCCTAAACATTAGGCCTACCCCCCCGGTAACTTAAAACTGGTTTCAGATTACCCCCCAAAAACTATAGCCTATTTGCATCAATCATCGCATTTATTGCAATAAAAAATCAGAAAAATCATCTCGCTTCTTGTTTTGGTCTGAAGATTTCCATCCGTCATCCCAAGGCCATATAGCTAGGGGGTGTTTTGGGTGTTTGAACACCCCCCGAAATGGAAATTGGAAAAAATAATATTATGCATTTACTAGCACATAATGTAAAAACCATGAAATAAACCATGAAAACACCCCCCCCCCCAAATGATTTTTTTTAAAATCATAGAATGCAATTCAGTGCATTCACTAGCACATGATGAAAAGCAAATTAGGCGAAACATGGTAAGAAAGTCGTTTTCAATTACTAAAAAAGTCGTCAGAAATTCTCCACCGAAAAAACACCCCCCGAAATCAAATCCTGGCTACGGCCTTGCGTCATCCCACTTCGTGGTTTGCTATCAATATTTAGTTCGGAAAAAATAATAGCCTCGAAGCCATTTTCTCCTTGTAAACTTCAGCGGCGATTAGTATTTTTGTTACAGATGAAAATAGGCCTATTGATAACAAACCACGAAGTGGGATGACGGATGAAAATCTTCAGACCAAAACACGAAGCGGGATGATTTTTCTGATATTTTTAGTGCAATAAATGTGATGATTGATGCAATTTACAGTTTGCAGGGGGGTAATGTTTAGGAGGGGGTAATCTGAAACCTTTACAGGCATAGACTGGATCAACGTCTGAAGTGTCCCAACTGCTATCGATCTCCATGCTCGCTGGAGTCGGCGTTCGAGCCGATCAACGTTCTTTGGCTCAGGATCTTTATAAAAGCTGAGAGATAAAAAAAATACTCCCCAAGGTCTCAATAGGAGAGAGTTGGGTGGCCAATCCTTCGGCTTTATCTGTGAAAGGAGGTTGTCGTATAGCCTATAATATACTTATAGGCTAGTATATAGCCTACCCACTTCGTCGTCACAGCTGATGTATAACAGCGTGCACCATCATGCTGAAATACTCCTAGATCATTTTCAACAAATAACTTTCGTTGCATGGCACTGCCGTCGTCATTTTCTCTCTCGAACGCTGGCTTCACGATCTGTTCCAGAATGTTGGTGATGTAGTAGGCTTACTGCGAGTTCAGTCTAGTACCATTTGGCACAAAGTGAAGCTTAATGAGACTCCTGGCAGTTATCCCACACCAAACCATCACCGACGCACAAGACTTCATCTGTGGAGCAGGCGGAACGTTCTCTTCCTGAAAACCTCAAACTGTAGGGCCTATCGTGTTGGGCATGACATTGTGGTGCATAAAACACCTTGAACGGCGACCTTTCAGTAAATATAACATTTGACCAGTCTTCCACAGTCCAGTCGGTGAAACTTAGTAATTTTCTTTACTGTGTTAATTTGATGAACGCAATTTTTAACGCAAAAACTGGTCGTCTTTAGGCCTACCATTTTTGTAAAATAATGGCCAAAACGGACCGGGTCATAATCAAATTTGTACCATTATCTTTCATTTGAGTGTTGTATGCACTGACAAAATATTATAAAGAAATGTGAAACCGTTGCTGACAGCGCATTTTGAAAACGGTGAACGAACTTTCGTGTCACCCTATAGGCCTAGGGGCCTATATTATATGATAATGATTGATGACTATTGGTCAACATTAGGTCAGTCGAATTATCCAACGTACTCCCTTAGGCCTACTTGAATAAGATCACAGTATAAATAATAAAACTCTCGATGACACAAAGAGAACAGGTCTACAAAGTAGAAAAGCTATGTTTAGGCTCATTCATTGTTCACAGTGCTTAACAGTGTTATCGGGAGCAAACGAGTGTAAAAGTTCAAAAGGGAACACCTAAATCCACACTGAATAAATTCATACAAACTCTATAACGCACAGGGCTTATACTCTGGTGACAGATATTTAGAACTTGGCAGCTTTGGAAAATTTATAGTAGGCTAGATACATCTAGGCCTATCAGCAATCGATGGGTGCTATAACAATTATTGCTTTTTCTAAGTCGTTACAGGGTTAATTATACAAAAGAACCGATATCGGCAAACTATATTTGCACAGACACTTCAACAGTAAGAACGTCGTTACCATTAGAACTGCTTGTGTTCAGTTACCGCAGCAAGGAGGTCTGATTTGACGCTGAATAAAGACGTAATAAGATTATGTAAACTTAGAATAATCGAGAACAACGCGAGAATGGCTACAGCAATGGCAAAATAATATCATGAAGTGAAAGTGTCGACTAGACACAAGCCTAAAGGCGAACTAAATCGAATTATGTTCCAAAAACTGAAAAAAATAAGAAAAGGATATGTCATCCAGCAGGAATACTAAGTTGTAGTAGAAATGCTCGTTCTATGAATAAAAGAACTGATCCACTTAGGCCTTGCGAATTATAAATTTAGGCCTAATGTCCAGGCCTCCATTTTGTTCACCCATTCTCATGCTGAACTTCAATAACGTAAAATATTCCAGGTAATTTTTGGTTGTGACTTCTGCCTCTCTAAAGACTTGTAGATTGCGAACCTTTTTTACTGCAGATCTTGGCACCGAATGGTCTATTATTTTACAGATAGGTTTCATTCCTGTTTTTCGAGCGAAGTGAATACAAATTTTTTTGCTTTCAATTATCTTAAATAAATGTCGTTGGAATGTCCCTTGGAATAACTGGAATGAGCATGCCTTTTCTAAAGGACGAATTCTAACATAATTTCGCAAGAGCTGTAGCTTATGAAAAGGTGCTAAACCTTAGTCAGATACGGAGTGTGATTTTGCATGATGTTTCAGATTTGAACTGCATGAGAACGTTTTCTGACACATCTGGCAAAGGTATGGTTTCTCTCCAGTATGTATTCTCGTGTGGACCTTTAGATTACTCTTATCATTAGTTTTAAACTCACATAATTGGCAGTGGAATGGTTTCTCTCCAGTATGAATTCTTGCATGAATCTTTAGACGAGAAGACCGGTTAAACCGTTTTGGACATTCCTGGCATTGAAATGGTTTTTCTCCAGTGTGGATTAGAACATGGTCTTGCAGATGAGAAGTTTTGGTATACCATTGTTTACATATATGACATTGGTATGGCCTCTCTCCGGTGTGTTTTTTCATGTGGACCTTTAGATGACTGTTAGTATTAGTTTTAAACTCACATAATTGGCACTGGTACGGTTTCTCTCCGGTATGAATTCTTTCGTGGATGTTTAGATAAGAAGATTGGGTAAACCGCTTTCGACATGTCTGGCATTGAAATGGTTTTTCTCCAGTGTGAATTCGAACATGATTTTGAAGATGACAAACCCGGTAAAAACTTTTTTTACATATCTCACATCGGTAAGGTCTCTCCCCAGTATGGATTCTAGCATGACTTTTCAGTATCGATTGCGTGGAAAATGTATTTTTACACACGACACAAAGAAATTGTTTCCTTTCTCCATGAGTTTTTTCATGACGTTTCAGATCTGACATGTATGAAAATGTTTTATTGCATACCAGGCAAAGGTATGGCTGATCTCCATTGTGTTTTTTCATATGAATTTTTAGATAATTTGGATATTTAGTTTTAAACTCGCATAAGTTGCATTGGTACGGCTTCACTTCGCTATGAGTTCTTGCATGACCTGTAAGAATGGCAGATCGAGTAAAGCGTTTTTTACATAGGCCTACTTCGCACTGGTAAGGCATCTCTCCAGTATGAATTCTTGAATGATTTCTTAGATTGCTACGCTGAGAAAAATGTTTTCGACATAATGGGCATTGGTAAGGTTTCTCTCCAGTATGAATTCCAGCATGACGTTTTATAGTTGAGGAACGCGAAAAACACTTCTGACACACTAGGCATTGATAAGGCATCCTACCAGTATGCATTCTAATGTTTCTGTAAAATGTGAAAAAATTTCTTACATACCTCACACTGAATCGTTTCTCTTTAATGTGGATTTTACTGTGTCTTTTAAGAAGTTGAGAGTAGGCGAATGTTTTATTACCTACTGGACAATGGTCTGATTTTTCTTCAGTATGGGTTTTCTTGCGCTTCTGTAGATAACGGATGTAAGCAAATAGTTTTTGGCAAATCTCGCAATCGTTTCTTTTTTGCTCCGGATTAATTTTTGTTGTCTTCTTACTGGTGACTATCCAGCACAGATGATTTCTGACACAGCCGAGGATTTCTATGTTTTTATCGTGTACATTTCCAATACAATCGTCCAATGGATGCTTGCAAGAAACTTTTTGCGTCGTCTCTAATAACTATGATTAGCCTAAATCAGTGGTTCCCAACCTTTTTGGACCTTAGGGCCACTTTTTCTAAGTTAAAAGACATTAGAGGGCCACAATGCTAAAATTTACTTAACTAAAAGCATATAGATTTTTTATAAATGATTCAAATTAGAATGTTTGATGTTATTTATAGACGTCAAAATAAAATAATTTGTAATAGAAAATAATTATGTGTTATATCCTGTCAAAATTGTCAATTGGTCATACATTTTTGTTAATTCTTCGAGAAACGAGGGCCATTTTTGAGGTCTGGCGGGCCATTTTTTTAGGGCTGGCGGGCCATTTTTGGCCCGCGGGCCACGGGTTGGGAACCGCTGGCCTAAATTAATGATTCATACTTGGTTTTCACAGAAAGATAAATTTGTAATACCGATCTTCTTCGAGTTTCTGTGGATTGAAGTTATTTGCTAACGTCGTCAACTCTTGCATGTTGCTATTTAACAGGCATTCAGTACAAATCTAAAACAGTAGGCCTAATATGCATACCTTGTTCATTTATTTCAAGAACATATTATGTCGCCTATGTCGAAAGATTTCACTGAAGGAAAACAAGTCGACTAGCTTATCGCGCACTCATTTAATGTGACATCATGTACAATAATTGTGTAGAATTGAATAACCACGCGAAATTTTTAAAGTAAAAAACCACAGAAAATTAAAATATTAAAAATACACCGCATATTGGAGTAGGCCTACTTAGCGATCATAGGCTTAACACTAACAGTTATGCCTACCACCCAATAATAAATTTGGTGGTAAGAGTTACGCAAATTATTCGCCACTGCTAGGGTTTCAGCATTGATCGTTTTTATCAGTGCACCTTGGATTCAAGATAAGAATTCATGCAAAATAGAAGTCCGATTGATAAAAATTTAATATTATTTGCTGAAATAGCCTACAAATGGGATTGGCTAAAAGATATAGATCTGCTATAGATCAATTAGGTGAATTTATTTAAAAAAATGACAGTTAAACAGAATTCGAGTCTGGGCCTTCTTATTCGTTGAATCCATCCATCCGTCCGTCCGTCCGTCCGTCCGTCCGTCCGTCCGTCCATCCATCCATTCATTCGGACATTTACATAGCGCTCCTTCAAAAATACAAGAAGCTACTCAGAGGCTTTGGGGGGGGTGGCTAACCCCGGAAAAAGATACTATTTCCATGGTAAAAAAATCGAGTCTGGGCCTTCTTGGGGTGGGGGCTTAGCACCAAAACCTCTGATAGACTCCGCCCATGAACAGAAATGTGATTTATGAAAAACATTATTGCTGAAATTGGAGCTGGATAGATGAAAAATATAATTACTGTTTAAATGAAGATTTAATTGACAAAAACGATATTGCTGAAATAGAAGGTGGATTGATTAAACGGATTCTTGCCTAACTGGAAGCCTGATTGATGAGAATGATTTATGCCAAAGTAGAGGTAGGATTGAAGGAAAATAATTGTACTAAATTGTTTCAGCATTATTATTTTTCATCAATCCTACCTCCACTTTGGCATGAATCATTCTCATCAATCAAGCTTCTTATTTACTTCGCTAAAACGATGGTTTACCTATACTCCGGGTTTAAATGATCGTTTCACCTTAGCGTCCAAAATAATTGATGTCAATCGTGTCATTCAAAAGTTGCTATCCAACTTCTAGCCTATTTAGTTAACAATTATTTGTCGTCAATCCAGCTCCAGTTAGGCAAGAAACATTTTCATAAATACAGCTTCAATTTCAGCAGAAAGACTGCACTAACCATAAAACGGTAAACGTGTAGTTTAGCGTAATTAATTATTTTCACGGTTTTAACGACACAAAAAGCGCCGTAAATTATTCCTAATGACTTGCAATGGTCTAACTCATCTAACAGCACACCTAAAATTTCGTAAGAATACGAATATTGACAGAAAATATGTTTTTTAAATGTAACATTTCCCATGCGAAATCGCCGTTCGAATCGCCGTTGAACTCAACATCTGACCGGAAGTTGGGATACGCGCCCGAACCATCAACGTATATGCCACTATAAATAACGTGATCGTCAAAACTTCTGTTCTAGTTTCAAAATGAGAAATGGAAGCTGGATGAAGGTATTTCTAGATGTGAAATAGAAGCCGGATTGATGAAAAACACCGCTTAAGTAAAGGAAGCTGGATGGGGGTATTTTTATATCTGGAAAAGAAGCTGGGTTGACGAAAATAACGGGCGAGAAATAGAAGCTGGGGTAATAAAAATAATCAAGCTGAAATTGGAGCTGTATTGATGAAAAATAGTTATTATCGAAACAGAAGTTGGATTCATAAAACAACTGCGGCAATTGAAGAAGCTGCAATTTTACTTACTTACTTATTAATTTTTGCTTGCCGCACGCCACTTCCGGAAAGGGTCGTAATTGAACAACAACTTGGATCGGCGGTTTGTTAGGACAAAATTTTACAATTTCTCGATCGAAATCCTTCTTTTTAAGATATTCGAAGTATAATTGTAACGTCCTATGAGGCCGCTACAATTTAACCTCCTTTTAGGCCGCTCGGCGTACTCACTTATTAATTTGCGGCCTTGCTAAATTTGCGACCGGCCTTCGGTTTTAGCCGCTTTTAGATCTGACCTTCGGTGCAGTACTTCGCTGCAACAGAAAGTGTCGCATTGCGACACTCTATTTTTAGATTCGGCCAACGTGTAAGTCGCTGATTGGTTGATCCAGATCACGTGACCGCTGCAACCGCCGAAAAGCGCAGTCGACTGGAAGTTTTCATCGGAGTGAGAGGTCGGCTCGTGAAGACAAGAAATTCTGTATATTCTGGGTCTAAAAATGCTGAATGTGTGGCTGATTGCCTGATTTCATGAATATGAATATACCGTTGACTAAGCGACTGGTTTTGGGACAGTTTGCAGCTGATTCTGTGTGAATCTTTATTGTCATATATTCCAATATTCGGACAAGAAATCTTCCGATCTTCTTTTCATATTTGAATGCGAGTGTTGGCCAAATTGCACGGAAATTCCCAGGAAAGTATTAACTAATCTAATTGCTCCATAACAGAATCCGAAACCAAGTGTAGTTAATTAATTAGAAATAAATGTTCACTGATAATAAGAATTGAAACCTAAGTCGATATTGAATAACGGTTGAAAGCTACCGTCTGAATTGTGATTCATTATACCTGACTGTTAATTATAAAACGCGATTACTGGAATTAAGGTTGTGCACGCCTGTTGATTATTTACGGAGATTCTGCTGACTTTAACGACATATTGCATAGCTATTGAAGAACAATATCTAGGCCCGATCACAGATGTTAATTGTCAGCAACGCTTGTACATTATACTCAGTTGAATTGCTTAATTAAAATAAATTAAATCTGACGTTAATAAATCATTGAATAATGGAAACTCCTAACAGGTCTGAGGATCACTCTGATGAGGAATTAGAGGAATGCATAATTGAAGGGGAGAAGGGAGGAACCCCAGACCGTCTTGACCAATTAGAAATAAAGGGTAAACAAGTTGGGGAACTCTTACTAACCGTTTCAGAAACCCTGGGGTTGTTCATGGAACGACAGGAGTCCCAATTCAAGAGCCTTAGTCAAGAGATAAGCCACTTACAAGAGCAACACCACCGGGGTAGTCTTTCCCGAGAAGAAGGTGAGGTAATGAGGGAAAAGAGAAGGGAAGGGTTGACCACATCTAAGGATTGGGGATTTACACAACCTGTTGAAGGGGATTTGAACCCAGACGGTCTTCAATTCGAGGAAGCCGTCGTTCCCAGACCGGGAACCGCAGACATATGTCGCCACTCGACCGAAGTCAATCCTGGTACCGATGAGAGACATCCCCGTCCTGAGGTGGAAGACCCAACCCTAAACTACGACTTTACCAGAGGGAAATCAATGGATCCCGTAGATCTTACCTACTTAGTTGAACCTGTAGTCTTACCTGACAGCAGAGAACCCCTTCAACAGTGCGGCGCCTCGATTGAAATCCTAGGGCGGGCCCCTACCACTTGGGAGGCTGAAGAGCAATACCAAAAGTGGGACCCCCGGTCACGTGGTTTTCTTTCGAGGAGGCAGCAGGCCGTTACACTTGGTACCAGAGCTAGTGGGGTTTTGAAATTAAGGTCAGATACAGAGGTTCAAATCCAATCTAGTGCAGATACAATTGACACCAGATTAAGTAAGGTAAAAGTAAGCTCAGGTACATTTGGTCCTAGACTAAGTGAGGTTTGGGAACTAGGTTCAAATACAGCTGACGCTCAGGTCCAACTTTGTCAAGATACAAGGGCCAGAAAAGAACCCGAAATTGTTAGGAATGAAACTGTCTATCATAGAGATTTAAATACGATTTATGGAAGTTCTGACTATGAGTCGTATTTGCGCATGAAACAAAACCGGTTAAATAGAGATATAACCGAACAATTGAAATGCAATAGTGAAGACTCAGAAGTAACTGATATGCGGCCTTTACATCGATTTGTGTTCGATTCAAATGCGATAGCTATAGGGCAAGACTGTTTGAAAACATGTACTAACTCTGGAATGTTAGTTGTAGATAAATCAAATGGGGATTTGTCGTTCACACGAGAGTACGACTGGGGTCCACGAGATGCACATCCTCGTCTCATGTCATATGCAACCCCACGGGCTGCCACCTTCCCATACTCGTCGTACCAATTCAGGAACACTGAAACTGGAGACCTTCGACGATCGAATGAATTTCCTCCACGAATCATCTCTTCGAAGAATGTGGGTATGCACGACGTCCAGGTACGTGAAATGAAACCTGAATCAGAAAAGATCGCGTTCGTTTCTGCTTCGATTCCTCGTATGCCCACCCTGACGACATCTTCGAGTCGGCCGATAATGTCAACGATGTCTTCGTCGGTAAAAACTCAGGTTACCCAGAGCTACGAATACTTACCTCCTGAGACAGTACAGCCCATCTTCGTGCCCTACTACGGTCCAACCTCGTACGATGAACGGGTTGCCCTGGCGAAACAATTAATACAGTGGCCAACAATGAAACCGATTGTCGCGGGTGGTCTCAACGATGAACTGCCTAATCCGTTCATACTCGGGAGCGGTGTTGCTTCTGAAGAACCGCCCACAATCGTCAGCTCTTGTGCTCGAGAGTTGTCGCCGAAAAAGGACACTGCCGAACCGTCTCGGTCTGAACCAATTGCTCGTGAAAGGAAAGAACCTGCTGGAAAACTACTAACTGAACATTCAAATTTTCCAGATAGAAGAATGACATCGCGAATGAAGCTGGACCGATACAACGGTAAGACCTCAGTAGAAGTGTTCCTTAAGAAGTTCGAAGTATGTTCGAAAAGTAACTGTTGGACTGAAGAGGAGAAACTGGCCCAACTGACGTGTGCGCTAGTAGAACCGGTAGACCAACTTCTGCATGAATTCGACTCGGAAGCCATCACCACCTGCACCGATCTCGTCGACCGTCTACGACTACGATACGGAAGCTCAGACCAGGCAGCCTTGTACCAAACCAAACTGAATACTCGCCGCCAGCAATCGGGTGAAGATCTCGGTCAACTGGTACAAGACATCCGAAAGCTTATGATTTTAGCTTTCCCAGGACCGTCGTCCGCGCACAGTGAGACAATAGCTATTCGAGCTTTTCTTGACGCTCTGTTAGACAAGGACCTAGCTCTGAAGGTACGAGAGCGGGAACCAACCACGTTAGATAGCGCCTACAAAATCGCTCTCCGGTTGGAAGGCTACCGCCGCGCTGATGAAGACACCACCGGGTTCCACGACCGTCGACCGGGTCGCATCAAGACAGTGAGAGAAGTAGAAACGACCCTCGACGAAAAATTCAACCAGATGCAAGAGACGCTGACTCGACAGATGAAAGAAATGTTCCAGAACCAGTTGAGTGCTACTTCAACTGAGGGTCAGTTTCGGCAATGGCAGCCGCAACGTTCGTCACCACCCTGGGGAACAGGAACCAACAATCAACGATGGAACCGAAATAGAGACAATAACTTTCCACGGGTGAAACGGGACAATCGTCGCTGCTACGAATGCAATCAACCGGGACATTTGGCTCGCGTTTGTCCAGCACGTCCACAGAGGTCGCCAGCCGATGAAGAATTCGAAGAAACCACCGGGAATCGAGAAGGTAATGTCAGACACGTCCAAGGTAGAAATGATGCCTACCTCTCTGTGAAACTGAATGGCAAATCTCTTCTAGCCTTGCTTGACTCTGGCTGCGAAATGACATTATGTCCTGCCTCGCTGGTAGACCCTAAAGATGTGCAGAATTCTGAACAGTCCTTGTTAGCTGCTAACGGGTCTGCTATTCGTGTTGTGGGAGAGACGATACTGAAACTGCAAATCGACGGTCATGAATTCCAGATTCCCTGTTTGGTCACAGAACAGGTATCTGAACTGATCCTTGGACTTTCCTGGATGAAAGACGAAAATGTACTTTGGCATGTCGGTCGCAACTGGATTCTGGCGGGAAGTCACCGATTCGACGTTCATTGCAAACCACGCGTGAGACTGTGTCGCAGAATAGTAGCTTCTCGTGACCATGGAAGAAAGGAAGAAACCCATGTCGTGCAACCGAATTCGAAAACTTCTGAGAAGCCATGGACCCGCCAGCCGGAACATGCAGAAACCGGAACTCTGCGCCTGAAGGGAATTTCTGATTCATCGAACTTCACTTCGAATCTACTCCCTCCTAAGGTGGTAGCCCGGAATCCTTCTAACGAGGATGTGCATCCTTCTCCCGGCTTCGCAAACCTTCCCTCCGTTGGTGTACATCTTCCGTCTGTTCTCACCGACTTCTCTTCGGAAGATGTGCATCTTCCCTACGTCCTCGCCGCCTATCGAGCAAGTGAAAGTGAAAGCACCGGTTTCACTCCTAACCGGCTGTTCCTGTCAAGAGAGCTGTGCAGGCCGATTGATTTAGTTTTAGGAGATGTTCCAGTTGCAAATGCTTTGTCTAGTACCGATGATTTTGTTGTGAATCAAATTGAGAATGTGCAAAATAACTTTGAAATTGCTCGAAGATTTATGCAGCGCCATGTCACTAACAGAAATTTCCGGTATGATAGGAGAGTGAAACCCGCTAGGTTTCCCATAGGTCCTTTAAATTTGGAGACCTTGAATGGATTGAATAATCCTGAAGTTGAGGAATTAATGTCTGTTGCGAGACCTCGCAGGAACATTGTTCGCCCTGTAAGATATAGGTAACGGTACATGTATGTAGTGTAAGATAATATCGCGTAATGGCGATAGGTTTAGGCTTTGGCGAGAAGCCTGGTTTGAGTTCCTTTGGATGAAAATGCATATGAATTTTTGTTTCTAGACTTGATCTAGGTTAGATCATGGGGGTAGGTAAGAATTGTTTACTTGTTGTTTTACTTGCATTGTTTTTTTTGTTGCCACGAAGAAGGGCAAGATTGCTGTGCTTGTATGTAGTATAGAAGATGTGATTGCAAAACCGTGATTAATTGTATAATCTATAATGAGATTATTTGCTATTTTGAATTCTATACGGTTAGTGAAGGCAGGGTTCGGATGTAGAATAGTGGGTTGTAATTGTCCAGACAGCGTTACGGGTCTATTCTATTATATTCCGTCCTGTAAGGTGGACGTAGAAAGTCTATTGCATAAGTCAGGGAGAAATCCGTACTAGCTTCTTGGGTATGTTTCCCTGAATAGTAAATCCTTGGTTGTTAGTCTCGGAAGGTCTGCTCTGTTATGCTCCGTCTTGTAAGGTAGACGTCGACAGACTATTACATAGGTCAAGGAGAAATCCGTCCTAGTGTGGCTTGGGTATGCTTCACTAAGCAGTAAAGCCTTTGCTTAATAGTTCAGCCCTAGAGTAACGTGTAACGTGGGTAATGAGGTATTGACTGCCCATCGCTGATAGCGGTTGTATGCTGAATTAAGGAACAGAGTTTTCCCAGAAATCTCTTTGGTTACGGGTGAGGATAGAATTTAAAGAAATAGTCTTCTTTTATCGTGTAACGTATATTTGGTTCATAGTATTGGTAACCCGTTAAATTGAATTGTAACGTGCTGATTTGTTAGTATAATAGTATAGTAAGGATTGGTGCCGGAGCAGGGAATATTGTGTTTGGAAGACATTTATTAATCCTAGTAAGTGGCTCCGTGCAAGTGATGGATTAGGAATGATGATTATAATTTGTGTTAACTGTAAATTTGTTTCAGCACAGAGATTCTTTGTGATACTCTTTAATTGCTGATACCAGTTTCGTGATGGTTATAAGTTTAGACTTGGTAATTCTTTTTTGGGCATGAACCCTTTTTCACCTAAGCGTACCGGGGCTGTCGGTACAATGTGTATCAATTGAGGATCTTGTTCTTACGTAGTACCGTAGTGAATCAGTTAAGATTGCTTGTTTATATTGTTTGGTTTCGGACCCTGTTCTGGAAAATTTTCCATTAAGGTGGAAAATTGGATTAAGTGGGGGGGTGTGTAACGTCCTATGAGGCCGCTACAATTTAACCTCCTTTTAGGCCGCTCGGCGTACTCACTTATTAATTTGCGGCCTTGCTAAATTTGCGACCGGCCTTCGGTTTTAGCCGCTTTTAGATCTGACCTTCGGTGCAGTACTTCGCTGCAACAGAAAGTGTCGCATTGCGACACTCTATTTTTAGATTCGGCCAACGTGTAAGTCGCTGATTGGTTGATCCAGATCACGTGACCGCTGCAACCGCCGAAAAGCGCAGTCGACTGGAAGTTTTCATCGGAGTGAGAGGTCGGCTCGTGAAGACAAGAAATTCTGTATATTCTGGGTCTAAAAATGCTGAATGTGTGGCTGATTGCCTGATTTCATGAATATGAATATACCGTTGACTAAGCGACTGGTTTTGGGACAGTTTGCAGCTGATTCTGTGTGAATCTTTATTGTCATATATTCCAATATTCGGACAAGAAATCTTCCGATCTTCTTTTCATATTTGAATGCGAGTGTTGGCCAAATTGCACGGAAATTCCCAGGAAAGTATTAACTAATCTAATTGCTCCATAACAGAATCCGAAACCAAGTGTAGTTAATTAATTAGAAATAAATGTTCACTGATAATAAGAATTGAAACCTAAGTCGATATTGAATAACGGTTGAAAGCTACCGTCTGAATTGTGATTCATTATACCTGACTGTTAATTATAAAACGCGATTACTGGAATTAAGGTTGTGCACGCCTGTTGATTATTTACGGAGATTCTGCTGACTTTAACGACATATTGCATAGCTATTGAAGAACAATATCTAGGCCCGATCACAGATGTTAATTGTCAGCAACGCTTGTACATTATACTCAGTTGAATTGCTTAATTAAAATAAATTAAATCTGACGTTAATAAATCATTGAATAATGGAAACTCCTAACAGGTCTGAGGATCACTCTGATGAGGAATTAGAGGAATGCATAATTGAAGGGGAGAAGGGAGGAACCCCAGACCGTCTTGACCAATTAGAAATAAAGGGTAAACAAGTTGGGGAACTCTTACTAACCGTTTCAGAAACCCTGGGGTTGTTCATGGAACGACAGGAGTCCCAATTCAAGAGCCTTAGTCAAGAGATAAGCCACTTACAAGAGCAACACCACCGGGGTAGTCTTTCCCGAGAAGAAGGTGAGGTAATGAGGGAAAAGAGAAGGGAAGGGTTGACCACATCTAAGGATTGGGGATTTACACAACCTGTTGAAGGGGATTTGAACCCAGACGGTCTTCAATTCGAGGAAGCCGTCGTTCCCGGACCGGGAACCGCAGACATATGTCGCCACTCGACCGAAGTCAATCCTGGTACCGATGAGAGACATCCCCGTCCTGAGGTGGAAGACCCAACCCTAAACTACGACTTTACCAGAGGGAAATCAATGGATCCCGTAGATCTTACCTACTTAGTTGAACCTGTAGTCTTACCTGACAGCAGAGAACCCCTTCAACAGTGCGGCGCCTCGATTGAAATCCTAGGGCGGGCCCCTACCACTTGGGAGGCTGAAGAGCAATACCAAAAGTGGGACCCCCGGTCACGTGGTTTTCTTTCGAGGAGGCAGCAGGCCGTTACATAATCATACATCACTTTGGCAATAGCACGTTGGTATAAATATTTTAAGACGCTTTTTGTGCCATTATAAGCGTGAAAATAATTAATTACGCTAAACTACACGTTTACCCATAAAACTAACCCTAACCGACCCTCGCGACGCCTAACCTGAGCCCCAACTGACCCACGCGCTAAATGCCGCTTCTTTTTTGTCAGGATATATTTTTCATCGAATTTATAAATTTTAAACGACGAGACGCATAAAACACGAAGCTGAAAACACGGACTATAATAATTATAATAATATATTTATAGGATGCTACAGTGAAATAATTTCGGACGCTAAAAGCAAGATTTACCCATCCACCTGTGGAATCTGATTGATAATCGAATGAATAACATGAATTAATTTTGAAACAGTAGACGAGCAACTGACCAAGTAGAATAGAGAACAGAATGTCGTTGATTATACTGACGTCATCAGACTTGGTGCTCATACATTTAATAAAGGAACTTCATATCGCTTACAAGAGGTGACAATTTATTACGCTACATAAATTCCATAATGTCATTATTATTCGTTTGAATGCACACTTGTTATTCGTTTCTTAGATAAAATTAAGTTGAAACAGACCTTCCGCACTTAGCCGATAACACGCGGCTCAACTCCACCCCTCAAAACACCGAAATCTCTACCGTTCCACGTTATAGGAAAAGAAACAAATTTTCAAAAGTCTCCAACGTCAAAGATGACTCTCCTGTGCCCCAGTTCTGCCTTGACGCCCGCCTGTCGCTGACGGAGGCAAAGGGCGAGGGAAAGGGCGCCTCTCCATCAGATATAGGCCTATCTTTTTTTAATGGAACTCCCTGTTTTACATGTTTGAGCTCAAAGATTTCTATAGCAAATTGTCACTAATGGACGCTCACGAGCAGAAATTTGTGATTGACGATCCGTGTGAGAACAGTTACTGTTTTCTAAGTGCATTAAGAACGATAACCATCACAATGATAACAAGGGGCCGTCCATAAAGTAGCCTACGTCACGCTATTTTTGACCATTTTTTACCCCCTCCCCCCTGTCACAAGTCTCGGACCCCCCCCCCCCAAAGTACGTCACACTTTCTCGGACCCCCCCTTCTAAAGTACATCACACTTTCGATTTTTTTTAAAAAATGACTTTAATAGTAGAATAGTTAGGGGAGAGCGGGGCATAACGGGATACTTAAGGCATTTTGAAGTTTTCATCATATAATTGATAAGAAATCAAGACTTTTTGTACTCAAATTGTGCAGGCATATATAACGTACAACATCGACGAGACTAAACTACTTAAGCATCAACCACATAGAAGATACAAATTTTTTACCAACAGGTCCCAAAATCCCGTTATGCCCCACCACCCGGGGCAAAATGGGATTCCTATACCATTATGCCCCATAACATGCAATATTTTATAATTTCCAAAAAGTGCCACATATTTTTTATTATTGCTCGTTTTGTAATCTAAACAATGATCGAGACGTGAGGGGGTAATTAGAACCCATGAAATATTACAATATGAGAGATATGGGGGAAAAATTGCTTTCGCACCACAGCAAGGGGCAAAATGTGATATCTGTATCCCATCATGCCCCAATATGCAAAAAATTGTAAATCCGCCATTTTGAAACAAAATACTGAACTTATACAAATTTTCATATGGGAATAATTTTATATATAACCCTACACATGGATGGTATCACTTTAATTTAATATAGCTCCACTGTTTCTAGACAATTTTTGAATAACGGACGTACCTTACTTGGGAGAGCGTGAAAATCAACTTTTCATCATAAAAACTGCAAGACGCATTGAAATCGTAAATGCTTTTGTCCTTCACCTTCAATTATGCTTTACTTCAGATTGAATTTTTTTCGTATTTTAAAAGAAAGTAAGATCGACAATAATGAAGTTTCCCGTAATGCCCCGGTATCCCATTATGCCCCGCTCTCCCCTAATTGTCAACAGTTGTCACAATTATTCATTGAAGCAGTAACTCAATGTAGATTGAATTTGAAAACAAAAATTGCAAAAATTAGACTAGACAATAATTATATAATACACATCATTAAAAAAAAGTGTGACGTCACACATGGCCTGACCCCCCTCCCCCTGTCACAAACTGTCACACTTTCTTACACCCCCCCCCCTGGAGCGTGACATACTTTATGGACGACCCCCCAATGAGAAAATCATGTAGGCCCTATAGGCCTACTGATAGAAATAATTAAAATCAAAATAAAAGCTGCATTTTTGCATCCAACAAACTCTGTTTAATAAATATCTTAAGTCTTTTACAGTCGTGGCTGTGCTGGGAGCACATATGAGTAGTTTCTTGAAGAGCGCTGTGTAAATCCTTAGAAAGAATGAATAAATAAATAAATGAATGCATGAATGAATGAATGAATGAATGAATGAATGAATGAATGAATGAATAGAACAATGAAAACAAAACACTCTTCACGTCATCATCATCGCCGTCGTCGTCATCATCATCATCACCACCATCATCATCGCCGTCATCATCATCATCGTCATCATCATCATCGCCTGCATTCATTTGACACTGAGTCATTCAAATGGGGAACGACGGCAACCGATTCACTACGCAAACACAGCCTATAAAAATCAAGACAATAAGGCAATCGACCTTTATTTTAAGGGCCTTCATCTTAAAAAAATCACACGATTTTCACACAGATAAAACCACATGTTTTCATGACAGCTAGACCAAATACTGGAACACAATATTTTTTTAACAAAAACATGTTTTGTATCCTTAACTTATGAATCTGTGTTTAAACCCTATTCGAGGGACTGTTCCACGACCAGCGTTGCCACTCCTTGGATTTTTTCACAAGATCTTGGGGTTTTTGATCCGAACTTGGGAAATGGGGTTTTTTTGGGAGGAACTTGGGTTTTTTCTTGGGGTTTTTTTTCGGCCAAAATATCTTGGGTTTTTTCTGAAAAAACTTGTGAAATTGGTTTTTTCAGGGTTTTTAGCAGATTTTGTGCTGGATGACAAAAAAAGGTCGTCAGAAATTTTTGGACGGAAGATTGTCAAAATTTTAGAAGATTTGGGCAACTTGGGTTTTTTGGACCCTCCAACTTGTTTTTTGTTGTTGTGAGAGTGGCAATGCTGTCACTGGTCTAAAGAAAACAACTAGGCCTAGTCGAACGACAACTGGTCTACAGACAACGGGTCCAACGACAACTGGTCTACAGACAACTCTTATTGATGAAATAAAAGCTGGATTTATGAAAAAGCGATAAATGGTTTTCTAGCATAAATGGAAGCTGGATTGAGGATTTTCATTCATGTATTTCAACATACATCCAACTTCTATTTCAGATCTAATATTACCTTCATCGAGGTTATATTTCTCGTTCGTTATTTTCGTCAATCCAGCTTCTATTTCTGATATAAAAATATCTTCATCAAACTTCCATTTCTTAACCGTTTTTTTATCAATCCAGCTTCTATTTTAGATTAAAAAATATCTTCATCCAACTTCTATTTATTATGCGTTATTTTTCGTCAATGGAGCTTCTATTTGACATGTGAAGGAACCTTGATCCAGCTTCCATTTATCTTGGATTTTCATCAATCCAGCCTTCATTTCACCTGTAAAAAATTCATCCAGCTTCCATTTCTCAAGCGCTGCACCAGTTGTCTGTAGACCAGGTGCCGTTAGACCAGTTGTCTGCAGACAAGTTGTCGTTTGACAAGTTGTCGTGGACCTCGAGAAAATAAGACACTCAAAGCTTTGTCTAATTAGGCATAGGCCTATTTCCAAAATGTTAACAAATGCTCGGTGAACGAGCACAGTGCGCTATAACAATTGGTGATTGCTAGACCAGTTGTTCTTTGAATTGTCCAGTGCACCTCTCGTAGAGAAGACATTAATAGGAGCACAATGTCATCCTACAGGTGCAATGAAGGGGAGCCGGACATTTACCCCCCCCCCGGACATATTCCCCGGACATATTCCCCCGGACATATTCCCCCGGACAATTACCCCCGGACGTTTTCCCCCCGTTTTTGACTAGGACATTTACCCCCCAGACAATTTCCCCCCTCTGTACATATAGGTTAGGCATCGTGAGGGTTGGTTAGGGTTAGTGGTAGGGTTAGTGCAGTCATTCATTAACATAGGTTAGGCATCGTGAGGGTTGGTTAGGTTCAGGTTAGGCATCGTGAGGGTTGGTTAGGTTCAGGTTAGGCATCGTGAGGGTCGGTTAGGTTAAGGTTAGAAATCGTTAGGGTCGGTTAGGGTCAGGTTAGGCATCGTGAGGGTCGGTTAGGATTAGTGAAAGCGTTAGTGCAGTCATTCAAAAATAGGGACCCTTATGGGGGGGGGAATGTCCTAGGTCGGGGGGAAAACGTCCGGGGGGTAAATGTCCGGGGGGAATATGTCCGGGGGAAATATGTCCGGGGAGGAAAATGTCCTACATCCCAATGAAGACAAGGTGACTTCAAACGTGTTCAACTCGAAAGAAAATTTGTTGTAGGTGGCTAGATTAGGCAACGAATAGAAATAGAAATTCGTCATAGATGCTGATCCTAAGTAAGGAAAACTACACTAGGCCTACAGTTATGAAAATCCGCATGCTACTTATGAAAGTATTCTGTTACTCCAATGGCGTGACCCCTGGTTGATAAATTACCTATTATAGGCCTATTGAGGAAACAGAATCATTCAAAGTAGGCTACTGGCGGTAACGTTAGAACAAACTCCACGAATCCTAAGCAGGTATATGACAGGCTGCAAAGTACAGGTAGGCATTCGAACTGGTCGGCTTTGACTCGTTCATTTTCAAACAAGATTAATTTTTTACTGAATTATCGGGTGCTTACAAAATAACTTCGGCTGGAAAAACAACCCCAAAAAGAATAGTCGTACAAATTCTACATGGTTCTATGATCGGCTGACAAACTTTCTCTGCTCTTGGGAATTTACTGCGGATTCATCTTTCAACCTCAGCTGTTGGTGAAAACTATTTTTTCTAAACAGCGTTGCTGGGTTAATTATAACATAATAACCTATATTTACAAACTTTATTTTCAATGACTCTTCCACAGTAAGAGAATCGTTACCATCATAACTGATTATGTGTGAAATTACAGTAGTAACACGCAAGCGTACGTACGATCGACTATGTAAACTAGAATCAAATGAAAACAACAGAGAAATACCACAGCATTAATTAATAAAATAGTTTGGTGAAATGAAATTGTCGACTAGACACAAAGACAGACATGTTTTTGTCGACCAACAAATCATTATGTCAAACACTTAACTAATATTCTAAACGTGGGTATGTATAAGCGTTTAAATTAGCAAGCCTCATGCAGATTGGCTTATCTCCATTTACTTCTTTTATGGATTTCATACGAAAGTCCATAAGAATGCATTGTTTCAAGTTAAAGATGAAAATAAACAGGTAAGAATGAAGAATGTGCCAAGAATAAGTGGAATTTGAATGACTTTCCAAAGTCTGAAATCCAGCATAGTGTTAAAGACTGCAAACATAAGAAAAAATCTTTACACACTTGTACGAGACACGTTGTGTGTCTTTTCATGGCGTATCAGATTTGAAGCGCACCTAAATGTGTTCTGACATAACTGGCAAAGATAAGGGTTTTCTCCAGTATGTGTTATCATGTGGACTTTTAAATTACCTTTACTATTAGTTTTAAACTCACATAATTCGCATTGGTATGGTTGCTCTCCGGTATGAATTCTTTCATGCCTTTTTAGATAACACGATAGGATAAACCCTTTTGGACATTCTCGGCATTGAAATGGTTTTTCTCTGGTATGGATTCTAATATGATAGCGTAGAGAAGAAGAACTGGAATAACTGTGTTTACATGTCTGACATTGGTATGGTCTCTCTCCGGTATGGAATCGAACATGACTTTTGAGTGTCGAAGATCTCAAAAATATTTTTTTACATAGACTACACAGAAATGGTTTCCCTTCAGAGTGGTTTTTTCATGACTTTTCAGACGTGACTTGCATGAAAATGTTTTCTGGCATACCTGGCAAATGTATGATTTCTCTCCAGTATGGTTCCTTATGTGTACTGTTAAATTCCTTCGATGACTTGTTTTAAACTCGCACAAGCTGCATTGGTACGGCTTATCTGTGCTATGAACTCTTGCATGAGTCGTTAGACTGTCCGATCGAGAAAAGTCCATTTTACATATTGGGCATTGGTGAGATTTCTCTCCAGAATGAATTCTTGCATGACGAGTTAGAGAGGAAGAATAGGAGAAACTCCTCTGACACAATTGACATTGATAAGGTCTTTCTCCAGTGTGGATTCTTATGTGCGTTTTAAGATGTGTAGAGAATGCAAATGTTTTGTTACATGCAAGGCAATTATAGTGTTGTGCATTTTCTCCAGTATGAATTCTTGAATGAACTTCTAGATGACCACGCTGAGAAAAACCATTTTGACATATTTGACATTGGTAAGATTTCTCTCCGGTATGAATTCTTGCATGACAAGTTAGCTGTGAAGAACGGGAAAAACTCTTCTGACACACTTGGCATTGATAAGGCCTCTCTCCACTGTGGATTCTTGTGTGTATTTTAAGATGTGAAAAGTATACAAATCTTTTGTTGCATACTAGGCAAGGGTGTGCTTTTTCTCCTATATGAATTTTCTTGTGCTTCTGTAGGTCACGGATATGCTTAAATATTTCTTGGCAAATCTCGCAATCGTATGTTTTTGCTCTAGAATGGTTTTCTTTCATTTTCCTCTGATAACAATCTAGCGCAAATGATTTCTGACATAGACTTAGCTAATGACTTTCTATCTTTACTTGTGTTGCATTTTCAATGCAATCGTGCAATGGATATTTGTCAAAAATGCTCTTCGACATCATTTATGACAATGAATTGTCGGCGTTTATGCTTCATGTGTGATTTTTAAGGTAGATTTGAAAACACTGAATGTCTTACAAGTTTCAGTAGATTGAAAATATTTGCTAACTTCGTCAGTTGACGTAATTTGTCTATGAATAGAAAAATGGGTACATGACGAGATATAGAAAATTTGAAACAGAAAAAAAGTATTGAAAACCAAATCAGGTAAAGGTGTATTTTAGCGTATTTTATTATTTCCAGCTTAGGTAAAAATAAATAGCGTATTTTATCGTCTGTGTGCGTTTTCGAACTTCCGCAGGTATTTTCATCAATCAGACTTCTACCTTGGCATGTATCACTGTCGGCAATCCAGCTTCTGTTGTAGCAACAATTTTTTTAATCATTCCTGATTCTATTTAAATAACAATTATTTGTCATCAGCCAAGCTCTCATTTCATTAAGCATCTCTTCAGCAACCCACTTCTATTTAAGGGAAATAATTTTCATCAATCCAACTTCTATTTCTCAAGCAATCGTTTCATCAGTTCCGTTTCCATTTCTCGAGCGTTATTTTTGTCCATCCAGCTGCTATGTCAGCCATTAGATACCTTAATCCACCTTCCATTTCTCAAGTGTTTTCTCATCAATTCAGCTTCTATTTCACCAAGAAGTTTTCACCAATCCAGCTTTCAATATACTTTTCAAAAGAAATATGAACAGTTATAACGATTCATCAACGAAATATGTAAATACATACGCTAAATAATAAAATACGCTAAAATACACCCTATCGATTTCGAAATAATAAAATACGCTAAAATACACCTTTACCAAAATGAGAGCTTGGCTGATGACAAATAATTGTTATTTAAATAGAATGAGGATTGATGAAAAAAATTGTTGCTGCAACAGAAGCTGGATTGCCGACAGTTATACATGCCAAGGTAGAAGTCGGATTGATGAAAATACCTGCGGAAGTTCGAAAACGCACACAAACAATAAAATACGCTATTTATTTTGACCTAAGCGGTTTCGAATAAAATACGCTAAAATGCACTTTTACCCCAGCTTCTATTTCATCAATACTATTCGTCTGTAGACAAGTTGTCGTTAGACCAATAACACTGGACAACAGTGATTTTGCTTCCTGGACACTTTTATGTGTTTCTTATGCAGTTTCTGCTGCTGATCACGAAAATCACCTTGAAATTGTCCCATCACATAAGGTTTTTGAGAAATCGTCAAATTTTCGTTACTTTTGGAATCGTAAAAAAACAGTGGTTTTAGGCATTAGGCATCCATAAAAGTGGTATAACTTTTGTTCTGTTTGAAATATTTTGATGAAATTTGGCCATCTGGTGTAAATATGAATTGTCTTTAAGCTTGCAAAATTTGATGTCGAAATTCTTACTTCTGGCCAAGATATTGGCCAAAAACCTAAGGGTCCCCCTTTTTTGCTCATCCCGTACATTGTACATGTGCAACTAAACAAGAAATAACTGTAAAACATTAATTTCATGTTTCCAACTTTTCTAAGTGATACAGTCATCATCAGCATCAATATTATGAGGAAGAACTGTTATAAAGATTTGTTTTCCAATGAAACTAAATTATAGTATATTGTAAATGTGTACAATATAATGTGATCGTGTAAGTTAAAATATTGCATGCTGTTTTTTCAAAACCCTTACGTGATACAACAATTCTGAGCATACCATCGTGTTCAGCACGTCACATTCTATAGAAAATAGTGAAAGATTTTTCGGAAATCACAAAAATTAAGTTATAGTATATATTGTAAATTATATGCAATAAATGAGCATTTAAGTTAAAATCTTGCATGCTGTTTTCTCAAAAACCTTACGTGATACAATAATTCTGAGCATACCATCGTGTTCAGCACGTCAAATTCTATAGAAAACAGTGAAAGATTTTTCGGAAATAAAAAAAATTAAGTTATAGCATATTGTAAATTATATGCAATAAAGTGAATAAACGAGCATTTAAGTTAGAATCTTGCATACTGTTTTTCTCAAAACCCTTACGTGATACAACAATTCTGAGCATACCATCGTGTTCAGCACGTCAAATTCTATAGAAAACCATCAAAGATCTTTTGGAAATAAAAAAAATTAAGTAATAGCATATTGTAAATTATATGCAATAAAGTGAATAAACGAGCATTTAAGTTAGAATCTTGCATACTGTTTTTCTCAAAAACCTTACGTGATACAACAATTCTGAGCATACCATCGTGTTCAGCGCGTCAAATTCTATAGAAAACCATCAAAGATCTTTTGGAAGTAAAAAAAATTAAAATATAGTATATAGTAAATTATGCAATACACTGTGTCCCAATAAATCGGGCACCCTTTTTATAATGTAAATAAAACAGGTAAATCTTAATCGATTTTCAAAATTTCAAGACTGTTTTTATCCTCAGATAATTAACTTACACTGATTCAAATATGAAGTTTCTGGCATGAATATTGACGTCACAATTACGTCATTTGCATCAAAGAATTCAAATGTTAAGTACCGAACACAACTTTTATACTAGCGCGACGCTCCGACGAACCGGTCAAATAATTTTTCCTTAGAAGCTTATTTAGACCGCTCACTGTCCATCCCTTGTCCGGAAATTTTCGAATTAACGTTTTTGCGCCGTTATGTTTATTTTTCCGTAAAAATTTATTACAATTTTGTCTTCTTGACTGAACGCCATTCGCTAACGATTTTTTTACATTTGGTTTCGATATGTGACTTAATGACGTCATTATGACGTAATGTTTTAGTGAGGGCCGTTCATAAATTACCAAGTTGTAGATAATTATCTCAGGATAAAAACAGTTTTGAAATTTTGAAAATCGATTAAGATTTACCTGTTTTATTCACATTATAAAAAGGGTGCCCGATTTATTGGGACACAGTGTATATGAGCATTTACATGTAAGTTAAAATCTTGCATACTGTTTTTCTCAAAAACCTTACGTGATACAAAAATTCTGAGCACACCATCGTGTTGAGCACGTCAAATTCTATAGAAAACCGTCAAAGATTTTTCGGAAGCAAAAAAAAAGTTAAAATTTGTTGTCCAGTGTAATTGTCCGGATAGGAGTTGTCGGTAGACGAGTTGTCGGTAGACCAGTTGTCGTGGAACCCAAACTTTTAACCTCCTACTGGTAAAACAATAGAATACTTACGAGAGATAGGCCTAATATTACAGCGATCTAGCTCCAATTTTAAAAAAGATTTTTATCAATCCAGGATCAAGTTAAGCAAGAACATTTTCATTCGTCCAGGTCCATTTCATTAAGTCGTGAACCAGTTGTCGGTGTACCAGTTGTCGGTGAACCAGTTGTCGTGAACGAGTTGTCGTGAACCAGTTGTCGTGAACCAATTGTCCGTGAACCAGTTGTCGTTGAACCAGTTGTCTGTGAACCAGTTGTCGTGACACCATCGAACGGTTAACATGAATTACTTTTTAAACATTAGATCTGTCAACTTACAAAGTAGAGTAGAGGGGTGTCACGACAACTCGTCTAACGACAACTCGTCTACCGACAAGTGGTCTCCGGACAATTCGTCTAACGACAACTGGTCTACTGACAACTGATCCAGCGCTTGAGAAATGGAAGCTGGATGACAGTTTTTAGAGGTGAAGTGGAAGTTGGATTGATGAAAAAACGCAAGAGAAATGAAATCTGGATGATGGTTCTTTTACAGGTGAAATAGAAGCTGGATTGACGAAAATAACGTATGATAAATAAAAGCTGGATGAAGGTATTTTTAGATCTCAAATAGAAGCTGGATTGATAAGAAAATCGCTTAAGTAATGGAAGCTGGATGATGGTATTTTTATATCTGAAATAGAAGCTGGATTGACTAAAATCACAGGCGATAAATAGAAGCTGGATGAAGGTGTTTTTAGATTTGAAGTAGAAATGGGTGCATGTTGAAATACATGAATTAAAATCATCAATCCAGCTTCCATTTAAGCTAAAAACCCATTTTCATAAATCCAGCTTCTATTTCATCAATACTATTCGTCTGTAGACCAGTTGTCGTTAGACCAATTGTCCGGAGACGAGTTGTCGTTAGACGAGTTGTCGGTAGACCAGTTGTCGTGGAACCGAGTAGAGGACAGAATGTCGTTGATAATGGTGACGTCATCAGAATTGGCGCTCATTATTTAATCACGGAATTTATATCGCTTACAAGAGGTGACAAATTCGCACAATTATTATAGGCCTTACTACATAATAATTATTATAGGCCTGTAGTAATTTCGTTTTTCAATAGAATTAAGATTTAATTGATGACGTCTACATAATTATCTGTACCTAAAAGATTGAATTTTTCAAACTGCGTACAATAATTAGACTTTGATCTATGATTGGGTAATAATTAGCCTTTTTGGGGAGAGTCCAATTATATTATTCAACGTATAGGCTATGTAGGCCTATACGGCATGTGTCACCCAGTAGCCTAACTTGAGTAAGTTCAAACTCTCGGGATACGAAGAATGGAGTATGCCTATATCTAGGCCTACCAAGTAGAATAGGTCTGCTTAGACTCATTCATTGTCACCCCAATCTTTAGCAGTGTTATCGGGAACATGGTTAGTTTAGTTTTTAGTGTAGTTCATCCTATGAAGGACTGCACATTGCACAACGAGCAACGTACTTCCTCCACTCGTCCCGCTCCATTGCCAGTTCTTCAGCCTACTCCCATGACATCTCCAGAGATCTCTAGTCATCTTTGATAGTGTCCTGCCAGTTTTTGTGAGGTCTTCCTCTCTTCCTTCTATTACCAGCATTCCAGTAGCCTACATCAACTGCTTGGCTCTTCGATCCTCATCCATCCGAACATGCCACACCCAACTCAATCTTCTATTTCTTTTCATGTGTTCCACGTCTTGTTTTCCCGGTGTAAAGGTTTCAAATTACTCCCTCCTAAACATTACCCCCCCCCCCCGGTAACTTGAAACCGGTCTCAGATTACCCCCCGGAAACTAGATTTGCATCAATCATCGCACTTATTGCACTACAAAATTGAAAAAATCATCCCGCTTCTTGTTTTGGTCTGAAGATTTTCATCCGTCATCCCACTTCGTGGTTTGTTATCAATATTTTGATCGGAAAAAAATAATAGCCTCGAAGCCATTTTCTCCATGTAACTTCAGCGGCGATTTAGTATTTTAATTACAGATGAGAATATCGATAACAAATCACGAAGTCGGATGACGGATGAAAATCTTCAGACCAAAACAAGAAGCGGGATCATTTTTCTGATATTTTTAGTGCAATAAGTGAGATGATTGATGCAAATTACAGTTTTCAGGGGGGGTAATGTTTAGGAGGGGGTAATTTGAAACGTTTAGGGGCCTACACCGGTGTAAAGGTTTCAGATTACCCCCTCCTAAACATTACCCCCTTGCAAACTGTAAATTGCATCAATCATCGCATTTATTGCACTAAAAATAACAGAAAAATCATCCCGCTTCTTGTTTTCGTCTGAAGATTTTCATCCGTCATCCCACTTCGTGGTTTGTTTTCAATATTTTCATCTGTAACTAAAATACTAATCGCCGCTGAAGTTTACATGGAGAAAATGGCTTCGAGGCTAATATTTTTTTTCGATAAAAATATTGTTAGCACACCACGAAGTGGGATGACGGATGTAAATCTTCAGACCAAAACAAGAAGCTGGATGATTTTTCTGATTTTTTTAGTGCAATAAATGCGGTGATTGATGCAAATCTAGTTTCCGGGGGGTAATCTGAAACCGGTTTCAAGTTACCGGGGGGTAATGTTTAGGAGGGGGTAATTTGAAACCTTTACACCGGCTTCTTTTTCATGACTTTTGTTTGTTATCTTGTCCCGCTACGATACCGTACATACACATGTACACTGTGTCCACGATAAAGTAGAACCCTCAATAAAGTGCCATAACTCGGTCAAAACTTGCAGGATTTGTCTGAAATTTTACACACAACAACGGTGGCCATATATACACGAGATCCTAAAGTCGATTTGAAATATTCGTGAGTTTGCCAAATTTATGAGCGTTTGAGATAGAGCACCGAAAAATGCAACTTTCCAACATGCAAACGTTAAAGTAGAACCCTAAACTTTGTGAAATATCTTGGTTAATTGCAGTATTATAGGTACCAAATTTGGAGCACATGATCTTCAGTCTTTTCCATCCATACCCTGCAAATTTTATTACATTTTATTGAACGGTTACGAAGATATACCCTTTTGAAGTTGGGTGGTTCAGAAACCAAGTTACCGAACAGTAAAACGCATAGCATGACGTCATTTTTCTGGTTAGCGCCTGTGTGCGCGCTAAAGGCGGGCACTTCGAACATCAACTGTGACCGCTGAACTCAGCAAAACCACTATTTTCAACCAAATGTTACAACAATTCACTGACTCACGTCAAATTGGGCGGAGTTACGGTGTACAAAATATTTAATAAATCAATTTACTTCATTTCAGCTTTTGCATGTTGGAAAGTTGCATTTTTCGGTGCTCTATCTCAAACGCTCATAAATTTGGCATACTCACGAATATTTCAAATCGGCTTTAGGATCTCGTGTATATATGGCCACCGTTGTTGTGTGTAAAATTTCAGACAAATCCTACAAGTTTTGACCGAGTTATGGCACTTTATTTTGGCTTCTACTTTATCGTGGACACAGTGTAGAATCCTTCTCAGCCCTCAGCCACCTATTATAGGCTAGGGGACCGTCCATAAAGTACGTCACGCTCAAGGGTGTTTTCCACGTCTTGTTTTCCCAGCTTCTCTTTCATGACTTTTGTTTGTTATCTTTTCCCACTACGATGTGTGCTGCATCCAGTCTTTTTCCGTAATGGGTCAAGGCTCGGATTCGGGAAAAACGAATGTAGGCTAAAGGTTCCGCATGGAAAAAGTTAAACCCAGTCTCAATAAATTCATACAAATTCTAGAATAGGCTAGAAATATATAGGCCTACTCGGTTGACCAATTTTCGAACATCACAGCATTGGAAAATGTATTGTCCATCTATCGCTTTCAGCTATCGTTGGGTGCTATTTTTCCAAGAGTCGTTACATGATTAATATTATTATACAAAATAATAAACATCGAAGAAACTTTATTTTTAAAAACACTTCAACAGTTGGGGCATCGTTACCATCAGAACTAATTAAGTAATTATGTGTGAGGTTGGTTACCCCGCCTTTTAGGCCTATATGCTTTTATACCAGAAACTAACAGCGTCTAACAGCGCAACAGCACGACTATGTAGCCTAAACTTGAATCAAATTAGAACGCAATAATAGCAACATTAATATTAAAACAGTACGATGAAGTAAAAGTGTCGACTATAGACACAATGCCTAAAGGCTAACTAAATTGAACTGAAATATTATGTTCCAAAAACCAAAAAACTAAATAAAGGATTCTTAAATATGTCGTCTCGTAGGAATAGCCTACTCGGTTCTCATTCTATGAATACATTTTTTTATCTGCTTGAATCTTTAGGCGAATTATTAATTTAGGCTTCCATTTTCTCCTTTGCTCACCCTGTTGCTGAACATCAATAATATCAAATATTTTAGGTAATCTTTTGTTGTGACTTCTGCTTCTTTTAAAGACCTGAAGATTTCTAAACGTTTCTCTTTCACAAATCTTCACATACACTGTGTCCGGGTAAAAAGTAGACCCCACAAAAAAGTGTCATAACTCGGTCAAAACTTATAGGATTTATCTGAAATTTTAAACACAGCAACAGTGTCCATATTTACACTCGATTCCAAAGTCGTTTCCAAATATTCGCGAGTTTGTCAAATTTATGAGCGTTTGCGTTGGAGCACCGACAAATTGAACTTTCCAACATGGAAAACCTGAAAGGAAGTGAAATTCAGCTATTATGGTGCAAAAATTTTTTTCTTGTTCTCGGATACACGATCGTAGACGTAGAAGGTTAATAGCTATCCCGGGAGACACTCGGCTTCATATCCTGCAGCTGTGGCCGTCCAGCAGTCTAGACTTTGATCCGGAGTACATGTACCGGAGGAGCGCGTTTTTTGTTCACGCGTATTCATGACATCGATAACCGTAGGGCGTAGGGCGCGTCTGTTTGAAGATTGGCAGTTGTTTAACCAGGTGATCATCGACAGGACCATCAAACAGTAGCGTCTAATCTACGGTCGTGTGTCTGTGAACAAGATGGACATTTTGAACAGCATATTTAGCTGAATTTCACTTCCTTTCAAGTTTTCCATGTTGGAAAGTTCAATTTGTCGGTGCTCCAACGCAAACTCTCATAAATTTGACAAACTCATGTATATTTCTAATCGGTTTTAGAATCTCGTGTAAATATGGCCGCTGTTGCTGTGTTTAAAATTTCAGACAAATCCTAAACGTTTTAACCGAGTTATGACACTTTTGTTTGGGGTCTACTTTTTACCCGGACACAGTGTAGAATGGTCGATCTCCACACAGGGTTCATTCCTGCATTTCAAAGACGATAATAAAAAATGTTTCTTGACACAGCTGAAGAAACTGCGCTAGAATGTTCCTTTGAATAACTGTAATGAGTATGGCTTTTCTCAAGGACGAATTATAACATAGATTTGCAAACTGTCACTTTTGAAAATGTGCTACAAACCTAATTTAATCAAACAACAAGTGGGTTTTCGCATGATGTGTCAGAGTTGAAGAGCATGAGAACATTTTCTGACACACCTGGCAAAGGTATGGTCTCTCTCCAGTATGTATTCTCGTGTGGACGTTTAGATAACTTTTTTCTTTAGTTTTAAACTCGCATAATTGGCACTGGTATGGTTTCTCTCCAGTATGAATTCTGTAATGACTTTTTAGATTAAAAGATCGGATAAACCGTTTTGGACATGCCTGGCATTGAAATGGTTTTTCTCCAGTGTGTATTCGAATATGAGTCTGCAGTTGACAAACTCGGTAAAATCTTTTCTTACATATCTCACATCGGTGTGGTCTCTCTCCGGTATGGATTCTATAGTGAGTTTTCAGTGTCGAAAGGAAGGAAAATGTTTTATTACAAACGATACAGAGAAATGGTTTCGCTTGAGAATGAGTTTTTTCATGAAGTTTCAGACCAGACACGCATGAGAATGTTTTCTGGCATATCCGGCAAAGGTATGGTTTCTCTCCAGTATGCTTTGTCATGTGCACCTTTAGATCACATCGATACTTAGTTTTAAACTCACATAGGTCAAAGTGGCATTGGTACGGTTTCACTGTGCTATGAGTCTTTGCATGATCTGTAAGAATGTTTGATCGAGAAAAGCGTTTTTTACATATTGGACATTGGTAAAGCATCTCTCCACTATGGCTTCTTGAATGACGTTGCAGTGTGGATATCTGGGAAAAACGTTTGTGACATGTTTCGCACTTGTAAGGCATCTCTCCGGTATGACTTCTTGAATGAACTTCTAGATTGCCACGCAGAGAAAAAAGCTTTTGACATATTTGGCATTTGTATGGTTTCTGTCCGGTATGAATTCTTGCATGATGTCTTAGATTTGAGGAATCTGAAAAACACTTCTGACACACTTGACATTGATAAGGTTTCTCTCCAGTGTGGATTCTTTTGTGTGTTTTAAGATGTGTAGAGAATGCGAATGTTTTGTTACATTGGCCTACTAAGCAACGGTGTGTTTTTTTTCCAGTGTGGGTTTTCTTGTGCTTCTGTAGGTCACGGATGTGCGTAAATATTTCTTGGCAAATATCGCAATCGTGTGTTTTTGCCCTGCAATTCTTTTCCATCATTTCCTTCTTCTGACTCTCCAGCACAGATGATTTCTGACATAGCTGAGGATTTTCTATATTTTCCTGTTTTGCATTTCCAATGCAATCGTCCAACGAATGCCTGTTTGTCGACATTATTGACGATGAGTTGTCGAAAGTTATGCTTCAGAACTAAATTGCAATTAAAGGCAGATTTTAAAACACTTACAAGTTTCGGTTAAACCGTAGTTTAGGTTGCTAAATTATTTTCAAATTCTATATCCCGTAGTTTAGGTTGTTAAATTAAGAAACACCCCAATCATGAATATAGCGCGCCATATAACGCGCTATTCCAATTTCTGAACATTCGCAACCGGAAGTAGCGACATAGTTACACTGACAACGCGAGGAGAAAAAATGACAGTATAGAAATAGAAGCTGGATTGACGATAAACGCAAGAGGTATGAAAGAGCTCTGGATAAAGACATTTTTTGACGAAAAAAAACGCTTGAGAAATGGAAGCTGTATAAAGGCATTTTATAGATGAAATGGAAGCTGACTAAAGGCATTTTTATAGTTGAAATGGAAGCTGGATTGAACCTGGAGATCCATAAATTACTTGTATATACATTTAGCAATGGCCAAATAATTTAGCAACCTCGGGAAATGGCCGAATAATTTAGCAACCTAAACCCAAGTTTCAGTGAGTCTGAAATAATTGGCTAAATTTAGGATTGATAAAATGAATTCTTGCGTAAAGGAAGCCGGTTTACTCTCAATACCGCGCACACAATACCGCGATTTTCAATACCGCGCATGATCGTTACCGCGCACGATCGATACCGCGAATTTGTTCAATCCAGCTTATATTTCATGCCTATAAATACCTCCATCCAGCTTCTATTTCTCGCTTGTTATTTTAGTCAATTCAGCTTCTATGTCATATATAAAAATACCTCATCCAGCTTCCATTTCTCATGCTTTATTCTCGTCATTCCAGCTTCTATTTCAGACATATGAATACCTTCATCCAGCTCTTATTTCTCACGCTTTATTTTCGTCAATCCAGCATCTATTTAAGACATAGCAGTACATTAATCCAGCTCTTATTTCTCATGTTTTTCCGTCAATCCAGCTTATATTTCATATATAAAAATACCCACATCCAGCTTCCATTTCTCATGCTTTATTTTCGCCAATCCAGCTTCTATTTGACACATAGAAATACCTTCATCCAGCTCTTATTTCTATGTATTTCTGTGTCTGAAATAGAAGCTGGATTGACGAGAATAACGGGCGAGAAATAGAAGCTGAATGAAGGTAGATAAAGGTATGAAATAATAAGCTGGATTGAACAAATTCGCGGTATCGATCGTGCGCGCCGCGCGGTAACGATTGTGCGCTGTATTGAAAATCGCGGTATTGTGTGCGCGGTATTGTGTGTGCGGTATTGACCGGATACCAAAGGGAGCCTGGTTGAAGAGAATGATTCATAATAAAGTAGTGATCGGATTGATAGAAATAATTATGCTGCGGCAGTCAAAATTAATAGCCTATATTTTATTTCGCTAAAAGGATAGATTACTAAAAGAATGCTGCCTAAACTAGCAGAATAATTCTGCTTAAATAGCAGCAGGACCGATAAAAACTCTTCATTAGACAACAGTTGAATAAATGAATTTTTAAAAATAAAACATAAATAAAAAGAACGGTATTGATACTTTACACCGATAATAATAATATAATAATAAATGAACGTCCTGCTGAAATGGTAAAGCAATAGAAAAATTGCGAAAGCTGATCGAATGATAATCCAACGATTAACATGAATTAGTTTTTTAAAATGAGAGTTGCATCTTATTACCAAGCAGAGAAGAAAGCAGAAACTCATTGAAAATATTGACGTCATCAAATTCTGTGATCATTCATTTAATCACGGAACATAATATCGCTTTCAAGATGTGACAAATTCACTCGTATTAAAACTATAAATTATAATTATATTTTCGTTTCTTCACGAAAATTAAATTTACGTAGGCCTGCCGCAACTTATGACACGAGGGAAAAAATGAAAGTGGACTAAAGTATTCGCTTGTGCAAAATTCTAGGCTAGGATAACGAGTTTTTGCTGGTTCCTTAATTGTATTGTATTGTATAAAAACATTTATAAAGCGCCTCTACTAGGGTGAACCGTTCAGAGGCGCTCCCAGTGCGCAAGGCCACGAGAGAAGAAAAAAGTTTTGAGAAAAGAAAATGAGGAGGAGGGATTACCAGTTAGAAGTTGAGACCGAGTAGATGGAGACAGAGTATTCCAAAGAGTTATATCTAACACAGCGAACATTTCAAAAGAGTAGGTTCTTACGTCTGCCCAAGAGATAGGTTACATTAGGCCTAAGTCCTATTTCGTAGGCAGTTCAAAGTCACGAGGTCTGGAGCGAAGGGCCTACGGCCTACGATCAATGGCTGGAAACCGGGCAGTAGGCATGTCTCCAAAGTGTTCATTGTAGTTGGGGGGAGGGGGCGAAGGCGGCGAGGCGTAATAGGCGATAACACGCTGACATGGAAAGCGAGATATGCCGAGATCTAGCTCCGGAGGGCGGACGTGCTTTGTGTTTGCAGGCTGTCTTTTCTGTTAGCAATCAAGGATTCTATATAAATTGTCCTTGGTTAGCAATTAAGCTTTAGCTATAGGCTTATGTCTTCTGCCAGTTGCGTTCTTGTGAATAATAATTGTTTCAATTGCATAACTGTATAGGCCTACACTGTGACCAGTTGCGGACTGTGTCAACAAGGGATTGTTTCAATAAAGAAATATTATTAGCTGCAACTGGAAGTTTTCCACCGATACACAAGTCCCGGTGTAAAGGTTTCAGATTACCCCTCCTAAACATTACCCCCTGCAAACTGTAATTTGAATCAATCATCGCATTTAGTGCACTAAAAATATCAGAAAAATTATCCCGCTTCTTGTTTTAGTCTGAAGATTTTCATTCGTCATCCCACTTCGTGGTTTGTAATAAATATTTTCATTTGTAAATAAAATTCTAATCGCCGCTGAAGTTTACATGGAGAAATGGCTTTGAGGCTATTATTTCTTTTCGATCAAAATATCGATAACAAACCACGAAGTGGGATGATGGACGAAAATCTTCAGACCAAAACAGGGAGCGGGATGATTTTTCTGATTTTATAGTGCAATAAATGCGACGATTGATGCAATTCTAGTTTACGGGGGGTAGGCTAATCTGAAACCGGTTTCAAGCTACCGGGGGGTAATGTTTAGGAGGGGTTAATTTGAAACCTTTACACCGGAGCATATTAATCACCTGGTCACATGGTGCCGTCCGGTTCTGGAGCTCTGGCGAAAGCCCTGATGTATCCTCTCCAATGTCTCCTCTCCCTAGTCGCCTCTCTTAGCTCCTCCAGTCTCATGCCAGACTTTTCCTGTACCTCATCCAACCATTTCTTCCTTGGTCTTCCGCATCTTCTCCTTCCCTCACCGCATGCCGTCATCAGCTCCTTTTCCAAACCGTTAGATCTCATCACATGGCCGAAGTAGCTCAATTTCCTCCAAGTTGCTGTTTGCTGCAGTGTCTCCTCCCTCTCTATTCCGAGCTCCTCGCGCACCGATTCGTTAGTTCTCTTCTCCGTCCATGAAATCCTTAGCATCTTTCTCCAAATCCACATCTCACACGCGTTGATTTTCTTTTCCATATCCCGTGTCTTTGTCCATGTCTCGCATCCATATAGGACCACTGGAAAGATCAGTGCTCTTACCAGTCTTTTCTTTGTTTCCCTGCTCACGTATTTATCCTTCCAAATCTTTTCCAGACCGTTCATTGCCGTTTCCCCCATTATTATCCTCCTCATATTAGGCCTAATAGTAGGCCTATAATATAATTATAATAGTCACACAGCCAATGAGAACCGTCGTTACTGATCACAAATAGAGCACGATTTCAATAGGCTATAGTATAGGCCTAGGCCTATTTTACGATAAATTTTACCAATTTGAACAATTTCTCCCTCAATTATTTCCAAATCCTTAACATGATAATCTCATACCACATAATATTATGTTCGGTGGGCTTGAACGAGCACAGTGCACTGTAACACAGTCATTTCCATTGTTGGACCTGTTGCCTGGCAGTTCCCTGGGTTTCGGGTTATTGAAAAGAGCACTTCTCCTATAATAAGAGGACAGTCATAGGAGCATAATATCATCCTACTCCTGGCAAGCGTCACTTCAGACACTTTCAACTCATACGAATAATTGTGTGCGGCTGGATTGTGCATCTATAATGGATATAGAAATTCCTCATAGATGTTGGTTTCATGTAAGTAATTCAGTATATAATAGTCTAAGTGGTTCTGGACACATATGAAATATTTGTGATAGAATGTTCCCTGGAATGACTGAAATGAATAGGTCTATGGCTTTCTCAAGGACGAATTCTAGCGTAATTGTGCAGGCTGTAGACATGGAAAGGTGTTATAAGCCTTAGTCAAACACGGAGTGGGATTTTGCATGACGTGTCAGACTTGAAGAGTATGCGAACGTTTTCTGACACATCTGGCAAAGGTAAGGTTTCTGCCCAGAATGTATTCTCGTGTGGATCTTTAGATTACTTTTGTAATTTGTTTTATATTCACATAGTTGGCAATGGTATGGTTTCTCTCCGGTATGAAGTACTGAATGCATTTTTAGATTATAAGATCGGATAAACCGTTTCGAACATTCCTGACACTGAAATGGTTTTTCTCCAGTGTGGATTCGAATATGGTCCTGCAGATGAGAAGTTTGGGAATACCATTGTTTACATATCTGACATTGGTATCGTTTCTCTCCAGTATGAATTCGTTCATGTCTGTTTAGATTACAGGAATGGGTAAACCGTTTTGGACACGTATGGCATTGAAATGGCTTTTCTCCCGTGTGGCATCGAACATGATTACGCAGAGAAGAAGAACTGGAATAAATTTGTTTGCACAGTTCACATCGGTATGGTCTCTCTCCGGTATGAATTCCAACGTGAATTTTCAGTGTCAAATATCTGGAAAATGTTTTTTTACAAACGATGCAGAGAAATTGTTTCCTTTCACCATGAGTTTTTTCATGACCTTTCAGACCTGACATGCATGAGAATGTTTTCTGGCATACCTGGCAGAGGTATGGTTTCTCACCAGTATGTTTTTTCACGTGCACCTTTAGATGACATCGATATTTAGTTTTAAACTCGCATTCGTTGCATTGGTACGGTTTCACTGCGCTATGAGTTCTTTCATGACATGTAAGATAGGCAGGTCGAGCAAAACGTTTCTTACAGACTGGGCACTGAGAAGACATCTTCCCATTATGGATTCTTGAATGATATCGTAGAGTGGAACCATGAGAAAAACGCTTTTGACATATTTGGCATTGGAAAGGCTTCTCTCCGGTGTGAATTCTTGAATGACTTCCCAGATTGTCACGCTGAGAAAAAGGTTTTTGACATATTTCGCATTTGTAAGGCTTCTCTTCGGTATGAATTCTAGCATGACGTTTTAGATTTGAAGAATGGGAAAAACACTTTTGACACATTTGGCATTGATAAGACATCTCTCCAGCATGGATTCCAATAATATTATGTTTCTGCAGACTGTGAAAAAGGTAAACGTGGCGATTAGCGTCGTAAATTATTTTCACGCTTATAATGGCCCAAAAAAAGTCTTTAAATATTTCTGCCAACGTGCTATTGCCTAACTGATGTATTATTATACTTAGAATTTGTTTAAAAGAAGGAAATCGATTGAAGAATTGTAATGTTTTGTCATAACAAACCGCCGATCGAAGTCGTTATTCAATGCTCACCCTTTCCGGAAGTTGCATTTGTTGTGTGGCCCTCTGTTATTCTGTTATTTTTTGTGAACCGCTTCATATTCAACTTAACCTGATGTATGTGGATTGGTGTCTCCTCGTCTTGGTGGAATTTTTGATCCTCCACATTAACCTTTGCAAGAATTAAATTTGTAAATGAGCCAGCCGAGTCTTAGCGGGTCTTTTAGACCTTTGTCGACTGACTCATTGACCTGCACTGATATTAAGTTCATAACAATTTTCTTGATGAAATTTTGTTGTTGCTAATGTCTGTTACTGTTATGTGAATATTGATGTGACTTGCAAGTCAATAAACGAATAGATAAATAAATAAGCGTGCAATAAGACAAAAATTAATAAGTAAGTAAAAGTCGAGCTTTTTCAATTGCATCAGTTGTTTTATGAATCCAACTTCTGTTTCAATAATAATTATTTCTCATCAATCCAGCTCCAATTGAAGCTCAAATAATTATTTTAATTAACCCAGCTTCTATTTCTCGCCCGTTATTTTCGTCAACCCAGCTTCTATTTCAGATATAAAAATACCCTCCTCCAGCTTCCATTACTTAAACGTTTTTTCCTTAATCCGGCTTCCGGTTAAACCGTAGTTTACGTTGTTTAATTATTTGGCCAAAAAGTGACGTTGTTAAATTATTTTCATGTGTATAAATGATATACAAGTAATTTCTGGATCGCCAGGTTAAATCCAACTTCCATTTCAACTATAAATATGCCTTTATCCAGCTTCCATTTCAGGTATAAAATGCCTTTATCCAGGTTCTACTTCTCAAGCGTTTTTCATCAATCCAGCTTCATTTTCAGCAGAATGACTACACTAACCCTAAAACCCTCACGACGCCTAACCTGAGCCCTAACCGACCCTCATGCGTAAAATCCCGCTTCTATTTCGTCACTAAATATTTGTCATCGAATGTAAGAAATTGGTTGTCGGATAAAAAAAGTACCGTTTTTTCGTCAATCCAGCTTCCATCTTCTCGCGTTTTCGGTTTATATTGCTACTTCCGGTTGCGAATGTTCAGAAATTGTAATAGCTTGTTTTATGGCGCGTTACATTCATGATTTTAGGCGTTTATTAATTAAACAACGTAAACTACGGGATATCGATAATGAAAATAATTAAACAACGTAAACTACGGTTTTTCCTTTTCTCAAGCGTTATTTTCGTCGATCCAGCTTCCATTTCTCATTTTGAACTTAGGACCGAAGCCTTCACGTACACGTCATTTATAGTCGCATATACATCTATGGTTTGGGCGCGTACCCCAACTTCCGGTCAGATGTTGTGGTTTAAAGGCGATTCGAACGGCGATTTCGCATGTGAAATGTGACATTTAAAAAAACGTATTTTCTATCAATATTCTTGTTCTTAACAAATTTTAAGTATGCTGTTCGATGAGTTGGTCAAATGTACGCTGTTCGGAATAATTTCTGGCGCTTTTTGAATCATTATAAGCATGAAAATAATTTACGACGCTAATCGCCACGTTTACCAACAAATTTATCTAAACAAAAGCTGGGTCAATGGATAGCCTATGATTTTCGCAAAAATAGAAGTTGGATTGTTTAAAAATAACAATGCTGCAACGAGCGAATAATATACGACGCTAAAATATACGTTTACCGGACTTCCTTAAGTTCCTTACGCGACTTGACGTGGATTCGAACCTGCAACCCTCCGATTGCAAAGCAACAAACATACTTACTACTGTAACACTACCGCGCGTCCGCGCCCCACGAACTGCTTTTATGTAGCATGAAATGTAAAAAAAATAGAAAATTGCGATACCTAATTCGTAATCAAACGGTTAATCCTACTGAAATGGTAAAAAAAAGAAAACCAGCAAAGGCTGATTGATTACAATCGAACGATAACAACTTTTAAACTGTAGATTTGCAACAGACCAAGTCGGGTTGCGAACAGAAAGCCGTTGAGAGTTGTGACGTCATCATACTTGGTGCTCATTTATTTCATCATGAAATTTATATCGCATACAAGAGATGAAAAATTCACTCTTATTTAAATACTTATTATTGTTTTTATTATTATCATCTTTTTTATTATTTTTTTATTTATTTTATTTTATTATTAGCATCATCATAATCATCATCATCATCTTTTCTCTTCTTCAAGAAAATTAAGTTGACTGAGGCGGTACGCAACTTATTACATGGTGAAGGAAACCAGTGGACTACACTATCTGTTTCTGCAAAGTTCTAGGCTAAGAAAAAGTTTGTAGGCCTAAGAATGTAGGCCAAATAAAAAGTTTCTAGGCTAAGAAAAAGTTTGTAGGCCTACAGTAACTGGTCCCTAGAGCTAACATTGCGAACAGCCCGAAAGATGAATTATTTAAATTAAAGTCATCTTTCATAGGCAGTTCAAAGTCATACGATCTGGAGCCCAGTGCACACGGCCTAAGTGTAAAATGGCAAGGAGAACGGGAGAAGGCGAGGTGTGTGCGAATTTTGCTTTGAACTTTGACAGATAACCGTTTCTAGAGATAATAATTATGCTCGCATAGAAGGTTACTCTGTTACATGATCCAGTTCATCATTTTCTTCGCATTGAGTGGCCTATTAATAGGCCCTATATAATAACTTAGGCCTGCATACGGGAAGGTCTTGTAATATGGAGCAATGTGTAATAACATTTTGGTCCACGACTGTTTCTCTCACCTACCATAGGCTATCTGCGGAGAGCTCTTACAGTGGGATACAATCAGTCTACGATGTCAACTTCCTGTTTTGAATGTAGCCTATCCCTATGCTCATAACTTCTGCACGGAATTATACAATGCTTCTGTTTCTATGTAGGCCTAGATTTCTTATAAAACATTTCAAATTTCAGCAGATGTTGTATGGCTTAGGATTTGAGTTATAGGTCTACGTACTGTGCCCTGTTGTTTAAGAAGGTACGGTAGGCAATTTCATTATCATACAAAAACTCAACTTTCTTGATCTATGAAACTTTCGTTGATCGCGCTATAACGGATTTCCCATGAGCATAGCCTACCATTAATTGTGTGTAAACTGGGTCTGTCGCCGAACGTGTTTATTAACACTGAAAAAATTACCAATAATTATAAAAACCTTCGCAAAAACACCTATCATCATCATCATCATCATCATCATCATCATCATCATCATCATCATCATCATCATCATCATCATCATTATCATCATCATTATCATCATCATCATCATCATCATCATCATCATTATCATCATCATCATCATCATCATCATCATCAATAATCATCATCGTTGTCGTCGTAGACTCGTAGTCATTCATCATGTGTATTTGGTAACAAGAAAGAATTTTTATGTGATTTGTCTTTATAGGCCTGCATAGGCGAGTGCTAAGCTCCGCCCTCGTCGAAAAATGAGGTCAAGAGATGACGTCAAAAACCATTGGGTATAGAAGGGTTCGTTGAAAATCGATCGGCGAAAGTAACGGCGTCTTAAAAGGTGTCACGACAACTCGTCCACCGACAACTCGTCCAACGACAACTCGTCCACGGACAACTGGTTCACCGACAACTGGTTCACCGAAATAAAAGCCGGATTATTGAGAAAACGCTTGGGAAATAGAAGCTGGATGAAGGTTCTTTATTTACGAAATAGGAGCTGGATTTATGAGAAAAAAGTCTAATGGCTTTCTTTCTTAAATGGAAGCTGAATTGATGATTTTCATCATGTGTCTCAACATGCATCCAGCTTCTATTTCAGATAGAACAAAACTTGATACATCTTCCATTTCTTAAGCGGTTTTTCACAAATCCAGCTTCTATTTCACCTGTAAAAACCTTCATCCAGCTTCTATTTTCCAAGCGTTTTCTCAATAATCCGACTTCTATTTCAGTGGACGAGTTGTCGGTGGACGAGTTGTCCGTGAACCAGTTGTCGTTGAACCAGTTGTCTGTGAACCAGTTGTCGTGGAACCGTCTTAAAATTATACAGCGTTGACTATGGCATCGAAATTTAGAATATTCATAATTCAGGAAAAAGTAATCTTAAGTTTATATAACGCCACCTCAGAGGCGCTCAATCCAACAATCCAATTGCTAGAATCAATCTGAAGCTATTTTCCATTAAATGCCAGGGCCCAATCACATGGAACTCCTTACCACTAGATATAACCTCCCTTCCAACTTTGAGCAGGTTTAAGAGAGCTTTTAAGTTATATCTAACTGAAGAATGATCATTGAACTGTATTAACCTGAGATCTTTCTTTTAAAGTATTCTGGTGCATGGTCTGACCTGCAGAGTAGGCCTATCATACAGTGTTTTCCCTTTTGCCACAGCTGTTCTGACCTTTATTTGCTAATATGATCACTTCAGCTTGGAAATCTCAAGTTTGTTTTTCTTTTTCTTTCTTAACTGACTAGCAGTACCCATATGTTTGCACTGAGATAATTAGTTAAGCTATATGTATTGAATCTGTTTACAATGTCTGAACTGCCATTCCACCAACGACTGATACTGGGGTTCCTCTGATAGCGGGACTTGTCCTTTTGGGGTTCCCCTTTAAGTGCTCAACCGTATGCGATCCTTTGCTTTATAATGTAGGCCTACCGGTACTGTTTATTCTTATGATACGCGTTTATTTATTCTGTTATGTTAATCACTAATGTTAATGCTGTTATTCTGTTTTTCGTTTTGTCTTGATCAATGTGCAACGGTTGTTGCCTTAATAAATGGTATTTGATTTGATTTGATTTGATTGATTTTGCCCAAAAACTGGCAAAATATAAATAGACTAACACCTTGTAAAGAGAATATAGCTAGCCTCAAATATATATGTTTTTACTTGATCATAGACGTTAGGCTAATATATAATATATAGGCTGTATATAATATGCTGATATAATCATAGCAGAGGTCTTCAATAATTATACGCAGTAAGCCTAGGTCTATTAATAGGCGGTTGTAGAAAAGAGTTGGCAATGCCATACAGTCCTTACACCTATTTTGTAACATAACTAGCAACTACTAGAACCTCAGGCTAGCTCGGCCCATTGCCCAAGGAAAATCACAAAAGGCTGAACACCCTTTTGAGCGACGTCTATGGCGAAGGAGGTTGCACAGCAACATCTTTAGAAATTATTAGGGCTTGGCAATAACTTTGTCGCCTTAGAAAACGCGTGATTTTGACGTCAAGACGCCAGTCATCCGTATCACATAGCGTTGAAACCTACACAATGTCGGTTCAACGCATATCTGGGCAAACAATGACACAATACGCCTTGTAGCCTAACTTTTGCAGGTAAGACATCGCGATCGTTTTGCATGATTTTTATGTGATCCAATATACTCCAAACAATTTTTTCCACCATTTTGGTGTAGGCCTAATGCGAGTGGGAAAATTTGACAAGATCCTTACAAATTAGGCTAGCTGACTCAGCAGTCTCGAATTATACTCTCCGTACTATAGTCCGAGTGCTCTAACTCAGAGGTTCTCAACCTTTTTTGGCGCGCGACACACCTAAAATTGCAACCAGATTTCGCGACACACCATGCAATCGTCATGTGCATATCGTTAAGAAATTTAAATTAGGCCAAAGTCAGCTTAGCCTATAGATTTGAAATTTCTACAAGTTTTAATAAATGAATGTTGATACTGAATGCTCTCTATTTTCTAATTATTCTAACATTCAAATTTTTACACATCTAAATTTACGATTCTGCGACGTTTTATGACTCTTCATTAATTGTCTGTCATAGCAGTAACTGTTAACCTAAGGAAATTTTTGCTCCTGGAGTTTGCTTGGATCATAGTTAGATGAGGATCCACAGGCTTTGCATGTGAGTAGCCTACAACACGCCCTACCTACAACTGAGACTATAACGAATGAAAATAGCTATATGGTATGAGTTTTAGCTTTTTAAAAGCATAAATTGTCCATAGTTCAAACCACTAGCTCTGATAGCTCAAGACAAATCAGGAAAACATGGGAACACTACCGAAACTATATAACTGGAAAGCGCAGGCCTACAGTAAATTTTTTAGTTAAAAAACGGGCCATCGGTAAGCTTACTTCTGGACCTTGTGCACCATCCTTATATTGTAAATTGTCACTCTCTGAATACGCAAACAACCTTTCCGCGTCATCAATTTTAGAATCGCAGCATTTTTGTTTCTTCATGATAATTTCCCCCATTATTTTCGAAGGTTAGCCTACACCATTGGATAAAATTTTAATCGGTGCGCTCGCTGACGTCTTATAAGCTTAACTGTAGTAGTCTATGTCATGTAGACCTACATAGGCAGTGCATGTGGACCTATAAGGCAAACATCGTGGCTGCTCCTGATTCAGATCAAATGTAATAGATAGGCTAAATGAAGTCCTTCGAATTGTCTATATTCTCACAGCCTACGCCTGCCAAACTGCTGAAGTGAACAAGTCAGTGTAGGCCTATAGGCTACTGCAAGAACGACGGTTGTATGCTGTGAGAACTCGCGACACACCAATTCTTCGCGACACACCAGCGACACACCACTTTTACGCGACACACCTCCGGTCGCTTCGCGACGCACTAGTGTGTCGCGACACACCGGTTGAGAACCTCTGCTCTAACTTATCGGCTGCCATACAGTGCTTCAGGTAGGCCTATTCTCATACTTTTTCATAATGTTGCCTACATATACATGTAGTTGTCACGAAATTTAAAAGTGCCGTTGTTGATCAAACATGGTCTAGTATTATAACATAGGCCTCAAATGGTGTGGGTTGAAAAATATACCCCAGGTTTTCCAATATGTGATTTTTTATAGGTTAGCCTCCGAGGGTTAAAAACACATCTTTGATAATAAATTATTACTTGCGGAATGAATTGTATCAGTCACTACATGACCGACAGAAGAGTTGATCCGATTGATGACGTGTAGGCCTACGCACTTTGTAGAGCTACAGGTACTTATGGGTTATCTACCCTGATTTATTTTTGACACAGTGTCTTTTGCCATGAATCGACCAGTTTCTAATGGCTAAACTAACCCTAACACTAACCCTAACCGACCCTCACGATGCCTAACCTGAGCCCTAACCGACCCTCACGGAAAAGACGTGGAATGACAACGCTGAAAAAATAAAAATAATAAATCAGGGTAGATAACCCATAAGCACCGAGCTACAGAGTTTCAGTGCCATATGAAAATTCGACATTTTATGTATGGGGTGGTCAAAAAAAGACACCCTCTAAGGCTTTTTTACCAAATTCTTGGCAAAAAACCTTAGGGGTGGTCTTTATTGCCTACCCTGTAGATATGTAAAACAGGACTGCATAACTTGCATACATTCACTGCATTTGCAGTCAACAGTTATGAATCCGGACATTTTAGTCATGGTCTCTTTATGCTTTTTTATATGGCTATAGACAATGCAATGTATTAGACAGATATTAGGAATCATTAAAAGTTCCCTGGAATCAAAGGATTACTAGCAAACCATGGACAAATCCAACTATAATAATCGTCAGCTGTAGTTGAAAATCGATGGCAGGATATTATTGTAGGCGACGTTTCTCAAGCAATGTTCGTAATCAACTGTGTTTATTTTTCATGATTTAGAGAAGAAGAGGGATATGGCTTCGCAAACAGATGCAAAAGATGAAGGTAGTTTGACGATGCTATTATTTTTTTACCTTGTCCTACAAGAATCAAATACCTTCAATAAAACGAATCTTTTTTAATCAGAGAAGACAATACCACACAGTGCACACTGCCAGTCACATGCGATAATAAATGAATTTCCAAGAAACTTAGAAGCTGCAACTTACATGTAGCCTATAGTTTAATGATTTCTATAATTATTAGAAAAATCATTTAAAAAACATTTAGGCCTACCTATATACAGTAGGCTATGTTGCAGCTTCTAAGTTGTGTGGAGATTCATTTTTATCGCCAGTGTCAGGCTGTGTGCATTGTGTGCAAGTCTTGAACGTGTTATAGCCCAAAACTTAAACATGGACTAAATAAATAAGCCTACTTAATATAATAATAATTTGTATTTAATGTAACGCCTGCAAACGCACTGCGCTTTACATTTACACGTTATGCAGTATTCTTAATTAAACTTATAGGACCTATATAATAGTAACAGAACAGACAACCCTCAAAACACGGGGCTAATAGCAGCCTACAAAGCAAAGCATGTCCGCCTAACGGGGTCCCCCGAACTCGTTACATCTCGCACTCTACGCCAGCGTGTTATCCATTGCACTACCGCCCCCCCAGCTATAATAAAATATATCCCTTCTTGCGCTATGGGGCATTCTTCAGCTTTCAGATCAGCATGAATTAATTAAATTCTTTTGATTCTGCAGACTGCCCCACACTCAGATATGGCTGACTCATCTGTTATTAGGGCCCATAATCTCTTGTTGGATATGAAATCAAAACCCATTAATTTTTTTCACGACTGCGTTTACACGCTAAAACAACAATGAACAAAATCAGTTCTTCTGAAAGTCATTGCCTTTAAGTAGGAAATTAGCCTTGTATTTATTGTATCATACTTTGACGTCTGAAGATACATGACATGGTGTGCTTATTGCTGTTACAAACGAACCAATAAAAATTATTTTATTTATTTATTTATTTATTTGACATTAAATTGTATATAGATTGTTATAATATTATTATCTCAATTGTAAACAGCAAATTTTCAGACTGCATTGTTCTTTTTACTTCCAGAAGAAATTACGTTGCGCGCAACTCATGACTTTGACCCCAGACAGATGAGTAGAAGAGAGACGATGCAACTGAACTTTTTTTTAAAAAGTCAGGGATTGATGACTAAAGGAGAGGAAATAGAACTCGACGATACTTTACCGGGTGGAATATTGATGGAGTATTTGAGCGCTACGAAGCAAATAAAGGATACCTTCACACTGGAACTTAAAAAGGAGAAGGAAGAATCACACCGACACAGGTTAAATTTTATGCCGGATATGAGAGATTATGAATTGTTGCCATCGAAAAGTGTGGATCTTTATTCAGTGTTGATAGGATTCAAGAGAGGAAACAAAATGCAGACAATTCCTCCTGCGAACATCGGGTGACTATGCGCAATCGTTATTTGCTACAATTAAACATCGCAAATCGCAATTATAGACCCATGGTTCAAAGTGGGTGGGCGGCTTTCCACTGCTTTCGCAATTCTTTGCCTGCGTTCCGGCTGCTCACCATGCATGTAGGCTAACCAAATGCATCCTAAAAAATTTCTTTATCACTGCTCACCCAAACTACGTTAACCAATGAATTGACCTATAATATAATGAGAATGTTTCTCTAGACGGAGAAGTTCTCATTGGTATAGAATTCAATTTATCAAGTTATATAGGCCTACAACTATTAATTATTCTAATTGTGCGCTTGTTAGAACCTGAACTTTAGCTTTTCTTTTTATGCGTCGTGGTTCATAACCCGTTGCATGGGTAGGCCTATACCCAATGCGCAACCCAGAGACTTTGAATTTAGGCCTACTACGTATGCTACTTCTTTTGAGTTATGGCCTATATCACAACATCGTTTAATCTCAAGTCAATGTATGACGTCTAAGTAACTCACCTGTTAGCACTATTCTGAAAAGGCCGAAAAGGAAACTAATAAAAAAATTTCATCCTCAGTTATAAGCTATGTAAAATTTTGTTGAAGTGACGCAGTCGGGTGGTGGATGGTGCGGATGTTGGAAAGCGGACAGATTGGATTCATACCAAGAAATCGCGTTGTTATAGGTAAATGCCATTCAGTAAGACTGCTCGTCGATGCAAGATATTTATTTTGTAAGTTGTTAATATTCCTTAGGCATCCTAGTCTGGACGTTTAGACCATAGGATATCTACTTTGTTTTTTCTTTTCTTGTAGTTCTACTCAAACTATTTGCCGAATCCAGTTTAACGACCCGGAATCATAAATTTGATCAGATTGTCATCACAGATTTAGCCTATCTTCTCATTCAGACCTATTAATTCGAATTTCAAATTTCAATAGGCCTATGCCTATTGGTCTTTGTGCGAATTGTACCATGCAGTAAATTATAACTTATGCCAATATTAATTAAATAGGCTACTCGCAAAAATATTATGTCCTTCAATTTCTTTATTTTAAACAGGGAGATATCACGAAACATCCAAAACAGCGGTAAGAATTGAGCTATTTTACATTGTAGGCGTAACTTTTTAGCAAAAATTAGACCGCCGCCGATGTAAGATAGGCTATTATTGATTATGGACCTATCACTCGAGCCAATTAAATAGGCCTACTTAATTAGAAATCTAAATCAAAAGGTTTCACTATGTAGGCTATTAGGGCCGTTACTAATGGAAACAAATTTAAGTGATTTTTCAAGTGAAAGAAAAAATGGGTTGGCTGTTCTGACATGCACAGGCCGGTCAGGACAGACCGGTGGAGAGAGTCGGGGGAGAGCGTGGGACACATACGGGCATTGACCCACGTTGTCCTTCATGACTCTCTCTCAATATTCTCTTCAATCAGACAAGGTGGTCTAGCTGCTCCAAGATGTTTATGGTATGGAGCAGACCTGCTGACCGGACCGATTGAAGCTGGGAAGCATGACGCGAGACAGACTCAGACAGAGAGTGGCGTCGGACTCTTACGGGCATTGAGCCCAATGATATGGATGATGATGTTCTGACTCTCTTTGGTACAACACTCTTAATGCCGATTTACGAAATAGGGTCTATGTTCATTTGATTAAATACCGTTTGATGTGATCATGTAAGTTTAGATTGGGATGGTTGTTTATGTATAAATATTTTGTGCTTTAATTGCTGTTAGTCTACTGTTTCATGAAAAATTAAAATGTTGTCTGCATAAAATTTGCAAATTCTTCGTGTTAATTTCTTGTTAATTCTTTCTTCCCTCAATCTTCTTCAATGTCTAACTCTCGCATACATTCATGACAACTGGCCACACTAACGTCCTCAAGAGCGGCAGCATTGTGATAATTTCTATAGCCTACCGCTATTCTGTTAAATCTTTCTTAAGCCGGATGTGAGGTTTAAACCTTGCTGCATAGTCGCCAACTTCAGTTGCAGTAGGTCTAACTAAAGAACCGAGGATAACATAGGCCTAATAAACGTGTCAACATGTTCTAAATAAATGTTGTTGCTACTGATACGACGTACAGTTTGTATCCGTTGACATGACTTTAGTTGACAGTTTTTTTGATCCAATGAACGTGAAACCGCCGTTCTAATAAAAAAATAACTTGTACATAAATTCAACATCATTAGGCCTATTCAATTTTTTGTTCCTTTAAAACTCTCTGATAGGCATTTTCGAGTATCCCTAATAATTACCAAAGAGATGCCATAAATTTTCTTGAATGATACGAAGCGTAAAAGCAATAAATAAACCTAACCATTTTCCGTTTCAGCTGAATGAACTTCCATTGGAGCTGCTGGATGTCATCTTAGAAAACTCGTTTCTTCAGTGGATAATGACTTCATTTCCCCTACAGAAACACGACGAGGTCATAAAAACTTTGGCATCAGTCGACTTCTGTTGGTATCAACGAGTAACAAGACGAAGGTTTAGGAAAGAAATTTGGCATAAGTTGAAAGGTAGATCACTTTTCTAGTGTTGTCAATTAAAGACGCCAAACGAATTGTCGCATATATGCTGCTTTCCAAATAGAAATATGCCAGCCAAGAAAAGAATTTCCTCTTGAAAATAGTACTAGGACATTGTCTATCAGGGAATGGAAAAGCTGAAGAGAGTAAGCTTATGCGTTCTGCTGATAAATTTGATTTGAAAGGATTCTGAGTACAAATTATTATGTGTGCTATAAACTAGACTGCAGGAACAGTCTTGAGTGATGTAACATGTACATAATGTCGATCTTCATGTAGGCCTACCCATTCGTGCCTAGCGTCCCCAAAATGGAACGCTTCAAAAACTTGCTCCGAGAGCAAACTCATCATTTACAGCAGCGGTTTTATACTTTGAGATGATTTTGAAAAATCAGGCACTGATGGGTTAATAGAAAACGAATGAGACACTTCCAACTATTTTTGGACAAAACAAAAGTTAAGACATGGGCATGAGACGATTAGCTTTTGGTGCATTTAGGCACCTTTTCTTTGAATGCCATTTTTGGCCGAAATTCACACTTCATCACCTCCAAACCGAGCAATTTTTGCTCTAAGCTGTTGATGTCATTTAACAAGAGTAGGCCTAGTAACGGTAACGTTGGAATTTTAGATTACAACAGAAAAATCAAAAGAAGATCTGCAATCACTAGAAATAACCGAAGCTTTCTGTTGGAAAATATTCAACCGAATGACGAATTAATTGTTTCACTGTTGTCTCTGAACTGCATAACAGAAGAAGAAAGTCACTTCATTGAAGGACAACGTTCGAAACGAGATAAGAACGCAGAGATTCTATGCGTTGTGAGATCTTTCGACGAAACAAAGTTTTCGAATTTCATCCGATGTCTTCGGAAAACAAATCAGAAGACGGTGGCAAGGATCATGGACAATGGGGGAGGTTTGAAGACCAAAAATTGATGTTATCTTGACACGGCATGACTCTAGCTGCCTCACATAGGCCCTTGGCCTATTACAATTGTTAGCTTAGGCTAATCGTGAGGAATTTCACCTAAATCATTCCGAGGCGTTTAAGCGTTTAAGCGTTTCTACAATCACGTATGCCTTATCATCGTTGGAACATGTTTATTTATTTATTTGATCGTTTTACTTTAATTTTACAGTGCACGCCTACGCCTAGATTACATTGTGTCTTAAGAATTTAGTCAGACTGTTCAGACACTACTGTAACAGTTCTTCCTGGTTTGCCTTTAGTCGTAATAAAAGTGGATGTGCAAACACGTAGTGCAGATGGTAGAACGTCCATAGAAGCACAACCAATGTTTCAACGAATTCTTGAAGATGTTCGAAACAGAGCTCAACCATGGTCACAACCAACATATGAACTGATAAGTCGACTGAAGGAAGATGGCTTGGAAATCCTTAACTGTCAACCAGACAGACAGACTGTGGTCTTTTGGATCTGGTGCCATTCACAGACAGCTCTGGAAAATCTTCAGATAATGTTCGATTCAGATCAGCTGAAAGATATATTCTTTGGTTTTGCCAATATTGAACCGTCAACATCCGAAATCATACATTCAATGGTGATCAACATTGATAACGATCAGTTCAAGAAAACAGTTGGTAAGTACCTATGAAAGAATTCCAAAAAAAACCCGAAGAAATCAGCTAAACAATTATGAATGAAGTGATTGACCAACTCAGCTGAATTCTAGAAACAAATAGTCTGTTAATTTATGAAGATGGAATCAAACTGAAAGAAAATTCTCAGAATGAGATGCTGACGTAGGCTGTGCTAGAGATAAAGAGTTAATAAGCTCCTATGGACGTCAGCTTATGAAAAGCAAGACCGTTGTCGACAGAAATGTATTTGAAATGTTTCAGTTTCACAGTAAAATCTTCAAGTCGCAGTTTAAGAGTGAATCCGATAATTAAAGCAATAGAAGCGGAGAGTGGGGATATAACTAGCGAATGAAGAAAGGCGTGGTAATAGGCACATGGCACATCAAAGAAGGAAAGGGTGGGTGAAAGGGGAATAACTAGCGAAAGGGGCAGGAGGTCAACAACAAACGAAAGCAGGTGAAGGACACCCACCGTAGGGAATATTAAGGGAACAAGATTTTTGTGAAAGAACATAGGCTACCTCGGCGACTCCACGAGAGAAGATATCAATCAATCAATCAATTCGTTTCATAGAAGTCCTACTAAGCTGACAACTTAGAGTAGGCCTAAGTCTTAGACAGAAGATAACGTAGGGCATTTAAGCAGGTTGTCACTACGCAACGATAAAATTATGGCGACAGAAGGTTGGTAATCTGAATCGAGGCAGTGAAAGCAATCAGTAGGTTAAGCATAACGCCACGACAACACTGACAACTAGAGAGACAGACAAAGATCGAAAGTGGGACCATAATTAATATTTTGATTTTAGATTAAAAAGACACAGTGGTGGCTACCGCTGAGAAAAACAGAGTACGATAACGGGAACATTGAACTCTCATACATTAATAGAGGGCATCAATAAATCAAGTAAATAAAATTACATTGAAGAAGCAATAACAAATTGAATAGGCTACGGCAATTAGTAATCGTCTCCACTCCATTAAGTAAGCCTACTGCTACTTCTCACATTGAAATAGAAAAGAAATGGACTTAGGCCTAATTATATTTATAAATATACAAAGCCTTTGTTTCTTTAGATCTAACTTGAAAATCGCGGACATCGACTTTCTACAGTCTTCTCAAGACCTTTCTTTTTGACCAGGCCTGGGTTGGGAGCGCCTCTGAGTAGAGATCTTGAAGAGGCGCTATATAAATTTATGTGATTGATTGATTGATTGATTGAGATAATATCTATTTAGGCTAACAACAATAATAATTACGACATACCGTTAGAGAATGGAAGTCACATTAAGTATGGCCTATAAAATGATTATCATTAGGCTACATAATAGCAAAATCAGTAGGCCTAAATCTTAGCAGTAGATTTGAATTTTGAATAAACAGACATGGCATTAGATCTACTAACAGTGAATACTTGTTTATTATTATATTAATGATACGTTTTGTTTCATTTTAGCCATGTGTCCGATTTCCATTAATTTCACTGAAATAATCGACATACAAAGAAAATTTGAAGAACTGTTTGGCATAACTAAGCTGTCGAATGAAATCTACGTCATTAGTTGCCAACAATTTAAAAATATAATACGTGTCTTTGCTGATCAGAGTCCATTTCCTCTTATGAACAAGATTGAAATAGAGCAGCATAATTATTATTCAGACAGTGTATCCAGTGAGAAGGATAGTTGTGTCTACCTCGCTGACGGAAGGGATAAATGCGTCTGGAAGGTAACAAAAGACACAGATGACCAGATTATTGTCACCAAATGGCTGACCACTGATTGTTATCCAAGCACTTTGTCTGTGTCCAGTATTGGTCAGTTATTGGTAGTCAGTGAATGGGAGTCCGATCTGAGTATATACGGATCAGATGCAGAACTGATTCGATTCATTCAGTTACCAAAAGAATTCAAGTTTCCAATTCATGCCGTGGAAACGTCCATTGGGAATTAAATTATCCTTCACGAGAGGAGGAAATTCACGAAGGGTAAGCGTGGTGAAGTTAGGAAATATTTGGAATCGAAGTGGGTCGTTAGTGAATTGTCCAGAGATGGACAGACGGTCATCCGTCGTTTCAATCCATCAAATGAATCACAGAGACTCATTCATCCCAGTTATCTCTCAATCGATTCCGACGACAGAGTGTTTTTGGCTGACTGCGGGAAAGATAGAGTGGTTCTTTTGGACTCTGATCTTAGATGGAATCGAATTCTTTGTCCAACAAAGAACGAAGAGGGACTTGAGACAAGCTTTCAGAGAATGCATTACGACGAAGGAAAGAAACAACTGATCTGCACAGGATATTCGCAACCGGGACTTAATGTCTACACTCTGAGTCGAAAATAAACTCACGTTATATTCAGTGATTCTGACAATGGTCCCTTTCTAATCTCTAGGACCCACGTTGATAGCGATCGACTGCAATAGCTTAATATATTTTAAACAATTTAGCCTATATCAAATAGGCCTAATCAAAGAACATGAGTAGAATTATCTTAGGCTATGTATAGGCTACTCTTCCTTACTTTTTAAAAGCTTGCAAAACATTGTACGGTGCGAGTCGTCTTTCTGTAGTCAGCATTAGGCTATGTCCATTTCTGGCCTCTGAAATCATCATCATCATCATCATTCGCCATGAGCCGTATGCTCGTAGGTGTCCAATGTCAACTTCGTCTTCTTCTTCCAATAATCTCTGTCCTGCGCCAGGTGGAACAGCTTTTGTACACAGTAAAATATGTGAGTGGAGAAATGGTTTTGAATACCACGATTTGGTGGAATGACTTCTAAAATAACTTTGTCAGTCGCTGTTGAGTGGACATTGCCACGAAGCGCATGACGCACAATGCTGAAACTAGAAACTACATGAAAAGCCGTGGAAAGAGACACTTATCCAGCAACATGCTTATAATTATAAGCACTCCACCTGGCGAAGCATTAGATGCTTTATAAAAACTACGCCATGCGTACTCTTGAGCAACTAATTTTACCTTGAACTACAAAAATTGACATGAATTGTTAGTCATTATTTTGTTATTATTTGTTATCATCTTTACATAAATGTATCGCATAATATACCAAATAAAATTTGCTATCAAGTGATACTTGTAGAATTTACGATTATGGCGCCATTTATTGTAAGTAAGTGCGCCTAATAATAAACTTCAGACACAGAGACACAGTGACAGACAAAACAGAATGACAGACGTGGACAGAGAGAAACAGAGACCAAGAGGCAACCAGACGTAGTAAGA